>CM060616.1:36631771-37074271 GCA_030578275.1 Meda fulgida | reverse complement strand
GATTGTGGTCCCCTAAAGACTTTGAGGATTACGAGGGCCACCCAAGAGGAGCGAGGGCCGAGAGAGGAGCGATACATGAATTTGCAAAAAACTAGCTGAAAAATGTAAGGTACGGATGGAGGCCGAGAATTTGCCTCCTAATGAGAGGTCAAGGGTCAACTGAAACATGCAGCATATGACTGGGAGAGATTTGCTCAATTAGTCTCTCTATTTTTCAGCCCGTTCTTAAACTATTGCCCAACACACACACACACACACACACACACACACACACGTTGCTTTATTATATGTATAGGGCTAAATAGCATAAAATTACAAATGAATCAACTCTATGCTAATGCATATCAGTCTGTAAATTATATGAATGACAGTTTTGGTGCTCAAGAGTGAAATGGCATCATTAGCATTAGCTGACTGCTTCTGCCCCCTATTGGTCCCAAAATATATAATATTGGACATTTAAAGAATTTTTTTTTGTTACACTCTAAGAAAAGCCCAATGTACCGGTTAATAAGAAATAATTCATGATCTGATTTTTCACACACTGTAAAAAGTGGTAACCTGCAATTGTTATTGTTCTTTCAGTGTAGCTTTTAAAAGATAGGATAAATATAAAACAATAGAAATACAGTTGAAAATCCATGCAAATAGTATATGGACACTTTCTAGTTGACACATGTCCTAAGTTTAGTCCATAGTTTAGTCTAAAATAAAAACACAAATCTGCATTTCCAAGAATTAGTAAAGCAAGCAATGTATATTATTAAATGTATGAGTATTAAATGTAACCTCGAGAATAAAAAAAATTGTTCGTCTTGTGGCACATGTGAAGTGTATGCTTACATGCCGATCAAACTCATCATCGGAGTGTCTATGGTTCAATGGGCTGATGGCCTTTATTCCCACCAATCAAATTACATCCATAAATCCATTCCTGTTATTGAGGCCGCCGCTGCTCAAAACCCTCTTTCCTGTCATCTCTGTCCCTCTCTGATGAATATAAACAGCTTAGACTGCAAGCGTTAGCTGCGATTCTAGTGTTTAGTGCTCTGCAGAAAGTTGCTTTGCTGCACAACACTTCTCGTTTAAACGACACCGTTTTCAACTAAAAACAGAAAACTTTTTCTACATTTTGGCCATTCATTTACTCTACATCAGCGTTTCGGGGGACTGAAAACGCAAACATCTGAAAACGGGTTTCAAAGTGCACGTTTTTGCAAATGATATCATTATTTTCTCTGTGTACACTACGAAAACACGAATTTGTGAGAACGGTGACGTCATGTACATGTGTATAGAGTGCCGAGGTTATGACGTCACTTTGTAGGACAACTCGGAAGTTCGCGGCGCATGGGTTCCCTCAATCGAAAAGCTATGCATTTTCCCCATAGACTTTTGGAAAATCGCAAAAAATAAGATCTGTGTTCAACAAAAAGTTGTGACCCTTACACGTTTTGTCTATCAAGATAATCTTTACAAGTTAATCCAAAATGTATACATTTTGAAGCATAAATAAAGACGTCAGATTTAAGATTAAGACACAATAAAGTTTAAAAAACCACAAGCAGGTTATAACTGGTGTGTTTTATGTCATAGATCAAAACGTGAAAATATTTAGAGGCTTTGTTAACCACAGACCTTATTTCAGGCGATTTAGCAAAAACCCATTAAAAAAACTATAGACTTTAGGACGAGGGAACCGGAATTGCTAAAATGCTAACTCACTTCCGCGTTTTGGCCTACAAAGTGACGTCATAACTTCGGCACTCTATTACGTGTTCAGTCTATAGTCATGTAGTGTTTATATAACGTGACATCGCCATCTACCGGCCTGGCATGAATAATACAGAGTTTTTTAGTCGTTTTCGTGGATCAGGGATCGTTTTCACAACGTCGTCGCCTGTACGCGAATAACGCGAAGGAATTTTTTTCAGTTTTTAGTACATCGTTGTCGTGTAAACTCCCTAAATATGGCGGCTGTAAGACAGGAAGAGTCATCCTTCAGTTGCTAATCGTCTTTTTAATATACAGTCTGTTGTTTTGGTATCACATCATGATTTGACTGTTATACAATGTTTCTTAGGCAGCAAATATGAAATACACAAGAACTTGTTACTCGAAACTGAAGACTTCTGAATTATCCAAAGAAAATTCACTGTTTCTTTATCCAGTTGAGGTTCACAGTCAGTCGTGTCAAAGGATGTAAAGGGTTTGAGGACCAGGCATAAAAGGCAGTGGCTTTTACATTGTGTAGTAAACATTAATAAAACAATTACAATTAAGATAAATGCAATTTACACTAAGTACAAATACTATTTATACTTGTAGTTATTTGCACCTCAGTGCGCAAATAGTCACTACAAGTAAGTAATCATGACAAAAATGAAGCATTTTGTGTCTATGCAGCTAATTTTGAACAAATATGTGGGTCAAATTGACCTCAAACGCAACTAGAAATAGTTTCATTTCTCACATATTTTATATTTTAGCTCCAATAAACCTCATTTGCTACAATTTTCTGTTTTACATGAATCATCAGTGTTTTTCATTGGGTTGATTTTTGGCAAATTGCATTGAAACCTAAGACACAAATTATACACTACAGGAGGGTGCATTTGTTTACAGAGAGTTTATGACTTACAAGAGAAGTCTAGCTTTCCCGAAAAACGTACAAATGTTAGTGGCACAGTGGCACACTAAACTCCTAATGCGAATGTTACGTCGCAATTAAACCTTACGAACAACTCGTGCAACCCTACCCAGGTTCTGCTCACCGTAGAGCAGCAGATGAATGCTTCTTATTAAAAAGTGTTAACGGTTAAAGTCGTGAGCAGAAATGAAATCTAACCTAGCTCTGGACCGGAGGGGTGGAGCCCGAGTTAATCCGAGGCCCTGGGCCCCTCTCTCGCAGATCCTTGGCCTCAAGAGCTGTATTGATCCTTGGGGTGAGATACAGAGAGAGGTTTGGGTCCGACCATCCCCACAAAGCCAGAGGGCCACACACACCTGTGAGCGAGTGTGTGTGTAGCAGCGCTAAGCCTAGATTAAGCTAAAGTTACCCGTCTCTCTCCCCTCTTGCCATGTCATTCAAACCCTTGATAGTTCTGCAGCCACACGGCACACACAAAGACCCTTTCTGGGCCGTCCTTAGCATCGCCATCAGCTCTCAAACATCAAACAAGGGGGATTATGGGATTGCGAGAAGTCCCCGAGGGTGGAAAGAGAGACAAAATGGAGTTTTCCGAGGGAACCCCCTTGGCCCGAGTGTCTTCTCTCAGGAGATTACTCTATAATTTGTTTCCCTTTATTCCGCCATTTTGTCCGACCTCAACTGCGCTACCGCGGCCGTACTGTAATCCCTGTGCTATGACAGATTACACACGGCTTTGTCAACGTGTCTAATACCTGACTGTGAGGGAATTGCGAGGTCTTAAAGCACTTAACTCCTTAAGACGGTTCACACACACCTGATGCATGAGCACAATCATGTGGCTGGATCCATGTCATGTGTCATGTCTGCTTTGTGAGTCATAGACCCAGTTGGAATTTACTGACTTTATGGGCATTTTCTGTGCTGTTTTGTGGGGGTCAATGAAGTAAAAGATGATCAATGGAGCTGAGAGTAGGCTACTGCAGTGGTGGCACTAACATAAATTAGTAATAAAATAAACTAAGGAATCTGTAGATTTTCATGCAGAAAACTTTTGGAAATCTTGCCGCTTTCTGCAGAGCTCTACACAAGCGGATTTCATGTAGGTCTTGTCATATGTAAATACTGCTTAAATATTTATGGATTATGGAATGAGCTGGTGTTGTTGCATGTTTGTCCTTGACCTCTGAGTGAAAGTGCCTCCCGAGACGAACATGAGATGTGACATTCTCTTAATCGTCCTTGATGTCAAATAAAGAGACCAATGACTGACTGAAACAGTGGAAGGATAAACCTCTAATCGACAGATAGATAGACAGACAGATAGATAGATAGATAGATAGATAGATAGATAGATAGATAGATAGATAGATAGATAGATAGATAGATAGATAGATAGATAGATAGATAGATAGATAGAGACAGACACACAGATGGATGAATAGATGGATAGATAGAAAGATAGATAGATAGATAGATAGATAGATAGATAGATAGATAGATAGATAGATAGATAGATAGATAGATAGATAGATAGATAGATAGATAGATAGATAGATAGATAGATAGATAGATGGATGGATGGATGGATGGATGGATGGATGGGTGGATGAATAGATAGACAGACAGACAGACAGACAGACGGACGGATGGATGGATGGATAGATAGCAAGATGGATGGATGGATGGATGATAGATAGATAGATAGATAGATAGATAGATAGATAGATAGATAGATAGATAGATAGATAGATAGATAGATAGATAGATAGCATATCACAGTCAACTATGACAAAAGAGACTATGTTATCATTTTCAGTCTTTCATCCAATGGTGGGATGACCTTAGTTTGAATGAAGTCAGGGAGGATTAAGAGGAGGATGTGGGCTGGGGGTGTATCCATGGCAACAGCAGGTCCAGTCTGGGAGGAAGGTTCAAAGAGTAACAGATGCTGTCTTTGTGGGACATATGTGGAGGGTGGAGACGTTCTCTACTTTAGAGAAGAAAGTGTAACATATCCTCGGAGAACGAGAGAAAACGGAGTCCCTTAGAGTCAAAAGCTCAGATATGATAAATAAACTGTTGTGTTCATTCTGTATCAGGTTTTCTAACATATTCTTGACTTCACTACACTGCATAGTCAACAAACGCAAGAAGTGTTAAGTTCTCAAATATCTCAGAGCAAGAGGGCATATATACTGTAAAGATTATATACAATTATTAACCATTATATAAAAAGTATAATGTTTGTATATATATATATGCATATATGATAAAACATATAAAACATGTCTTTGTTTTTCACATATTTATTCATTTAAATGTATGCATTAAATTGATTAAAAACAACTTTAAATATAATGTTGTTCTATACAAATGTTACTATACAAATATTGTATACAGATTTGTTTGATATAATTTAGTAATGATGAAGTAATGATAATTTACACTAAAATTATTGTTTTTGTGTGTGTGTGTGTGTGTGTGTGTGTGTGTGTGTGTGTGTGTGTGTGTGTGTGTGTGTGTGTGTGTATCCAGGGGTTAAAGTGGGCCGGAACGGCCCGGAACTGCGTTCCGGCACCTCAGATAAATTAATAAATAAATAGATTAATTAATCTCAACGAATCTCGCTGGTCCCGATATGGGCCGACAGACCGACCAACCTCCCTTCCTCCCCACTGAACGCGAGCGATTACAAATGCGTGAAATGCACTCACGGTGGTTGAGCGCGGTATAGTTAGTTTTAGGTTCGATATTTCGCCTGACATTTGTTTTCCCTAGCCACTGTTCTCTGACAAAGATATCAATAGCAGGATTAGTTTCAACATTATGTAACCATTGTTCAAAATCACCAACGTGCGTTAATGCTGCATATTTATACCTGAGAATGCTTTGACGCGTTTGCACAGCGCATGACGAGGGAACGTCTGTCAAATCCACCAACTGCCTTAAACGTAGCCTATAATTTGTATTATTTAAAATTACTTTTCAAATTCTAAAGCTTGTAGGTTCCCGTTTGGCAATACTGACCTGGTAGCCTTGTTGAACAAATTCTTAAGCTCGAACGGATACTTTGACTACTTTCAATCTGGTTTCCGACCGCATCACAGCACAGAGACAGCGCTCATAAAGATAATAAACGATATTCGCTTAAATACTGACACAAGCAAATTATCAGTTCTAGTACTACTCGACCTCAGTGCTGCATTTGACACTGTCGATCACAACATACTTCTTGACAGGCTGGAAAACTGGGTCGGGCTTTCTGGGATAGTCCTAAAATGGTTCAGGTCATACTTAGAAGGGAGAGGTTATTATGTGACTATAGGAGAGCATAAGTCTGAGTGGACATCCGTTCTCAAGGTGAACGCTTATCTTCAGTCTAGGGGTCAAACAACTAAAAATCAAGTCAGGAATCTGGGTGTGTCTCTAGAGTCAGACCTTAGTTTCAGTAGTCATGTCAAAGCAATAACTAAATCAGCATACTATCATCTGAAAATTTGCAAGAATTAGATGCTTTGTTTCCAGTCAAGACTTAGAGAAACTTGTGCATGCTTTCATCACCAGCAGGGTGGATTACTGTAATGGACTCACTGGCCTTCCTAAAAAGACCATTAGACAGTTGCAGCTCATACAGAACCAGAAAATATGAACACATCACACCAGTCCTCAGGTCTTTATACTGGCTGCCAGTTACATTTAGGATTGATTTTAAAGTATTATTACTGGTATATAAATCATTCAATGGCCTAGGACCTCAATACATTGCAGATATGCTCACTGAATATAAACCCAACAGATCACTCAGATCACTAGGATCACATCAGCTAGAAATACCAAGGGTTCCCTCTAAGCATGGTGAGTGTGCTTTTAACTAACTTTAACTTTGAACTAGCTTCCAGAAGAGATCAGATGTGCTCCTACAGTGTTCACATTCAAATCCAGACTCAAAACACTTCTGTTTACCTGTGCATTTACTGAATGAGCACTGTGCCACTGCTCGTCCGACTGTTTGTACTGTATTTTATTTAATGTTTTAATTATTCTGATTTTATTTGATTATTTCTGTATTTTATCTTTTATTCTAAACTGTTTTAATTTTTCTGATTTCTTTTGTTTTAATTTCTTCTATGTAAAGCACTTTGAATTACCATTGTGTATGAAATGTGCTATATAAATAAACTTGCCTTGCCTTGCCTTGCCTAGCCTTGAGTAAATTAACTTGTTTAAGAAAATGATTCATAAAACATAAATATCAGTTAAGCCTATTTCTACACTGACACAGACGAAAATGAAAAGACTATCAGTCAAAGTTCAGCTTTAGGAGGGGAAGCAATAGGGCAGGATGAGAGAAAAAGAAAGATGTAGATGAGGAGAGAGGAGGTATTGACCAAATAATCTAATGCCCACTGACATGGGTTGTAAAGCTATTTATTATCCATTTTTTTAGCCTTCAAAAGTCTTAAATTGCACATTTGTAGGTCAGAGAAATCAAAATTATCTCGGGGGAGCATGCCCCTGAACCCCCCTAAATACCTCACATTTTAATGCACATGTCTGTGGGTGGGGCTGTGGATGATAATGTGGGCTGGCTTCAGTGCCAGGGCTACATCTTTTGTCCCAGTGTTTAGCAATTTCAACATAGTATCGTCATCATATCAGTGTGGGTGGGCCAAACTAAATCCATTAAAATATCAAGTAAATAAGTGATCCAAAAAGTATTGCTAAACCACGATACTCAATATGTTGTGCCACGGTGATCCATTTTTCCCTGTTGCACCTACACAAAATTTGAGGGTTCCCCGACCTGCCAAATCCTACTTTAACCACTGTATATATCCATACATATATAGCGGATGTATAACAATTTATGAAATTTCTATTAACAACGAAATGTTCACACAATATTCACTAAACTACGCAAGGACTGACTGGACCAAATCACAACGCTGATAACAGTGACACCTAGCGGTGAACATGTAACATGACGTCTGTTGATGAGACGGTTATGCCATCGTTTTTAAACAACGAACTCAGGATTATGTTATTTCTAATTAAATATGCTATTAGAAGACTGATTTAGCAGGAGTCTAGAAAGTTATTATCCATACCTAAGTAGCCTAGAAACAGCAGCAAGTCTTGAGATTAAGATGGCGTCTGCACAGCAGGCGACGGAAGATCTTCACAGATGAGGAAACAACATATTGCTTATTTGATTAATTAACCAACTACTAACTATTAACTGTTCAGTGGGTGGTTTCAACACACGCCGATGGCTTATTTAGCATATAAGAAGGTTTACTTCAGAACTTAACTTACCGTTCATAAAGTTGATGAAATCCAAATAAGTTAGTGGGGAAAGTTTCAGACATGGGAATATAATGTTAGATGATAATCGCCGTAAATATTTATGACAAGTGTTTTTTACCTTATAGCAAGGTGAGGAAAAAGGCCACTCAGTTTATCAATTGGAAACACGATTAGTCCGAAATTTGCAATTTGATGACAGTGACATCTGCTGGTGAACCTCAGTCTATTTTGAACTGATGCAACCCACCAAATTCAACGCTATTCCCAGACATATTTTGTTTAAAATTGTTTGATTAGACCAGAGAAAGGGGGAAAAAATGAAGAGACACCGTGAAACTTTCCTAATAAAATCTTAAATGATTTCAAATTCATTTAAATCCCAAAACATTAAAAATGTTATGTAAAAAGTTCACTTGTGATTTTGTGCAAATAACCCAATATTATTTCCATAAAAAAAAAAAATAAACGATTTAATTTTTTTTTACATCAAATGTAGGCTAATAAGACATTTTATGGAAGGACCTGAGCGAATTTCCTGCCGAGACATCCTCATATTTTTTATATTTAACTTGAGCGGTTGAGTTTCTTAAGGAACGCTGGCGTCATCTAGCGGTGATGGAGAGAACAGCACGCTTCCTCCTGCCACCCGCCACAGGCTGAGTGAACTTGCGCTTCGGATGCGCTTGGAAGGCGTGGTTTTATCTCACTGACACGCGCCTAACATTCTTTCATTGATAATCCGTCGAGTGCACTAACTAGTGCACGAGCAGCGCGTCAATAGCGCACTAATCAAACGGAAAATGATGTGATACAAACGCAGACGTACCAGGTAGGATTTTTATACGCGTGTTTTCATATCTGCTCCTACAGGGATACATCACAGTGATGAATTTGCCAACAAGGTCAAGTTATGGGATTTCGATACGAGTCAAGGCAAGGATTTGTATATAAATGGGTGGGTTCAGCTTTTTTTGGGGAAAAATAATTAAACGTCAACAAAATATTTTCTAATGCAAAGCTATTTCTAATATTTTTCATATGGTTTTCTTAAGATAGTGATTAGGCTATTACTAGCAAATTCTCAGATTTAGAAGATATAGCCAGTCAATCTGGCTTTAATTCATCATATCATAGTAATGCATGGTGCTATTTAGACTTTGTCTGGCTTTTTGTCATACTGTGTGTGTGTGTGTGTGTGTGTGTGTGTGTGTGTGTGTGTGTGTGTGTGTGTGTGTGTGTGTGTGTGTGTGTGTGTGTGTGTAGGTCAAGTTTAGCTATATTGTGGGGGACCAAATGCACCCTTCAAGGATAGAAAAACCTGGAATCAGCTTCACTGTGGCCAATGATTTTAAATTGTATATATAATTGTAGAATGCAAAATATTTTGTGATAGGGGATTTAATATCATTTAAGGGTGAGAAACTGAATATCATTTGCTCACTATAAAAACAGCAGAAGTCAATGGAAAATGTGTGTGTGTGTGTGTGTGTGTGTGTGTGTGTGTGTGTGTGTGTGTGTGTGTGTGTGTGTGTGTGTGTGTGCGTGCGTGCGTGCGTGCGTGCGTGCGTGCGTGCGTGCGTGCGTGCGTGTGTGTGTGTGTGTGTGTGTGTGTGTGTGTGTGAATGTGTGTGTGTTTGTGTGTGTGCGTGCGTGCGTGCGTGTGTGTGTGTGTGTGTGTGTGTGATTTTGCACGCACACATAACCCAATTTAAAGATGAGTTTGCTAGTATTTGCAAATGAAACGTGAGTGTCTCTTTGTAAATTATTGTATGGATTGCAGTCCGTCTTATTTACAGCCCCAATCAATATGCAAGGCTTCGTCCTATTAAAATTGATTCTTTTTAGGGTCATTTGTGTAGAGTGTTAACCAGCTTCCGAGAAAGAGGCATTTCTCTGCCTGTATGTATGTTCCTGTGGGATATCTGCTGGATGTAGAAATTAACATTTAATATGTGACACTGACGCCAGAACTTAATCATGTTTAACAGTGTGTTCCCCACCCCCATCCTCCTGCAGATGTGACCGTCCTCCGAGCGGCTCTCATCAATGACAGGTCACGATTTGAGACTTGGCGTTATTGACTTTCATGCGTTTGTCAGACGAATAGAGTGAATGTTTCCGCAGTGGCCAGTGAATCGCACTGGCTCGTTGTTTCCTTTTTTTTATATATATTTTTTTAATTATGTGTGTGAGTGTGTTTGTATGTGTGTCACAGACTTCCTCTAATATTTGTTATCAACTGAAAAGGAAGAAAATGTAAAATACTTTGAACCATAACTATACAAACTTCTTCAAAAGTGCGTTCTGCAGCAGAAAGAACTGTTTTGTTTATATATGTAGCCTATATTAGTGGTAAACTGATTTTTGAGGTTTGTCATTGTCATTAGTCCAATGGTTAATGTAATTTCCGATATGTACATAAAACTTAAGATGTTGATTCATTTTGGAACTGTTATGCATGCTATGCATCAGCTGATTAATCTATCGGTCAGCTTATTGGTCTATAAACGAAGCATTCTTAGTGATCTAGTATGATAAATATTGTAATAGTAAAAAGTAGCTGTTGTTTTATGGATACATGATGCTTAATGAAACTTCTGCATGCTCAGAATACTATAAAACCTTGAACGCTTTTGTAGAATTCTTTGACGAAACTATCATTGTTCAGTGTTGTTGAGGCTGATCAGCTGTGGTTTGTGTCTGACTGTCAGATTTCCATTTTTGAGGCTCCTCGGGGCTATTTGAGTTGCTAAGGTCAAACACAGAATAATTGCTCTCCTGCTCTTCAGAATAGAGAATGATACAGAATGTGGTGGAATGACTTTCTGTCTTTATTTTTACCAATAAAATGGTACATTTTAAAATTGTGAATAAAATATATTGCTAATCATCATTATCATATACACTCTTAAAAATAATGGTTACAAAAGTTTTTTTTTTTTTGCAGTGATGCCATAGAATAACTATTTTTGGTTCCTCAAAAAACCTTTCAGTGAACAGTTCTTAAAATACCTTCTTTTTTAAATTAGTGTGAAGAACATTTTAATAATCTGAAGAACCTTTTTCCACTATAAAGAACCTTTTGTGAAATGGAAAGATTCCATGGATGTTAAAGGTTCTTCACGGAACTATCAATGCCAAAAAAGAACCTTATTTTTAAGAGTGATTTTGAGAAAATATGTTGTTGTGAGTTATCTAAATCATTTGCTAATGAATAGGATGGATGGATGGATCAACTTCCAATGAAAACCTCTGGGATTGTTTGAATATTCCCAAAAATATCAAATGATGAATTAATTTGGCACTAGATACTAAATCTGTCTTTCTGAATATTTAATAATAAGAAATATATGAAACAATGCATTTTATAGTTTAATGCTTTTGTGTGTGTGTGTGTGTGTGTGTGTGTGAGAGAGAGAGAGAGAGAGAGAGAGAGAGAGAGAGAAGACTGTGTTGCGCAGTGTAATTGATGTTGCAAAAACTGTTTTATTTATTGATATAATGCTTTATAGAACAAGTAAAGGATGACACTGCTACGAGTAATGGCGTATGATGGATTAGTTGTACTTTTGTTTTATTTTATTGGAACTTCCTATCGAGCTGTTCTGTACAGTTATAAATTACCTCAAACACTACACTGGATCATTGAAATGCTTTACTATTTTTATTGTGTTACCTTATAACTGTATATGGTTTGCAGATAAATGTTCAGGCAGATTCTCACACAGTTTATTCATAATGATCATAAGAAGACAGCAGTTGGTATGTCTCCTGTTGTGTTTCTAAAATTATTTGTTATCTCTCTGCTCTAGGGAAGCCTTGAAAGGGACAATATCAGGCTTTCAAAGGGGAACCAAACTGGAATATTTTGACTTTGAATTTTCATCACATAAAAGGGATTCAACATGGAAAATGTACCTAACCCCAAAAGGACTGTCACTGTCCAGATGATGCCTCAGCTCGCCAGTATAGATGTGCTGGGAAATAAAGAGTTAAATGCTAACTGGGACATTGAGACAAAGTTAAACTTAAATCAGGATTGCTCAGATCAGGATAATATGCATCTCAATTCCTCCATCAAAGATTCCCACACCACACTTCTTGGAGGGACTTTTCTTGAAGACAAAAACATGCCATCCCATGGCAGTGAAGATCACAGGCGACCTCAAAACAGTAACGCAAACATAAAGACCTCGGGTCAGTGTGCCAAGAGCGCTGAAGGTAAAAAAACTGATTGTGATATGAATTCAAATTCGAAAACTGTCCTTTCGACATTCAGCCCATCATCTACAACTACATATAATGTTGACAAGGGGGAAAATGGCAACAGCACAACAAAGGCACTTGAAAATGAACAACATGAGCCCAAAGCACAGAGCAAAGCATCAGTAGTTCAAGAAACTAGTGCAATCAAAGAGACAGTGCATAATCAAACGCCAAGCCAGACTCGGGCTCCCAGTACCAACAACACAATTAAGGACATGCCACTTTCATCTGGATCAAAAGATGTGAGTTGCACCACCAGCATAAGCATCAGCAGTACACAGTTTGAACTGGTATCCACCAGCAATGCTCCTAAAACCAATCACTCAGCGGCCGAAACATCTGGACCAGTACCTGGGACAAGATCTCAGACCCCACAACCACACGAGATCCATCATATGCCTGTTAAAGAGGACAAATGTAGCAATGACTGCACGAAAAAGGATTTTAAACCACCAGGAACCTCTCAGGAGACTTCTTCTGGATGCCCATTGGTGTCTTCAGCTAGCAGTTCAAGTCACTCGGTCCACACGGAAGTGATTGATGAGGAGGTGCAAACGCAGGGAGCTGTTCCTGAAGAGCAGAAGCAGGTCCACTGTAAACTCTTTCGTGAGGCATCTACCATGACTTCAGCAGTAGAGTTTGGGGACCAACTCGGGACGCAACGACATGATGTGGAGGTGCAGGCGGTTGTTACGGTCTGCAGTCAATCCACAGCCACTAGCCCTAGTCTTCTGTCTCTACAACCCCATCGGAGATCAGCTGGCCTGTTCCCTGAGGAGAGTGAAAGTATAGCAGTGGTTGTTGGGGTGAAGACCCCCTCAGAGGTCACATCTGTCATTGCATCCAGTACGATCCTCCCTTGGAAGCCTACACAGTTAGACACAGTGATGGTGCATGTAGATGCTGACCTTCAGGAAGAGTCCAAGCTTGGGGCAAAGCCTAAAGAGCCTCAACACAACAGCCAAAGAGGATTTTCGCCGCTTCAACCCGTTTATCAGATCAATATCGAGACCTGCAGCCAAAGCAAACAGTCAAACGACACTACCTGTCACCTTCAGAGCCAAGGTTCACCTGCGGTTTCAGCATCTGGTCCACATAATGTGGCATGTGTGCAGGAACCCAAGACAACATCTGCTCAGGTCTGCCAGGATCTGCCAGTAAAACCGGCCAAGCCTCCTGCATCGAAATCCAAGGAGGCAAGTTCTGCAAAACCTCCAAAGGACATCGCAATGACCACTCCTCCAACATCAAGCTCCACACCACAGAGTAAAAAGGTAGAGAAGAAACAGAAGGGAGCATCCAAGCTGGAGCGTAAGAAAGATGACCAAGAGGAAGAGAAGGCCAAGCAATCCAAGAGTGTAAATGACGTTGTGTGGGACGAGCAAGGGATGACATGGGAGGTATACGGAGCGTCAGTGGATCCAGAGTCGCTGGGATTTGCCATTCAAAGTCACCTGCAGTGCAAAATCAAGGAGCATGAGAAGATCATCACCCAGACGGTTATCCGAAAGTCCTTGTCTTCGCCTCCCGGCAAGAAGAACAAGAGGAGGCAGGTTAACATCAACTTGAGGTCCATGTTCCAAAATGTTCGCCGACCCAACTGTTGCGCAAGGCCGTCAGTACTAGAATGAAACGTGTGGTTGTCATTAGCCACTTATCAACTGTCGGGCCAGTGCGATCCAGGGATAACAACGTGCCGGGTGGGGCCAATGGGCTCAGACCTCGAGCACCAGTACCCCACAGCACTACCCTAAAACCAGCCCTTAACACACCTGCATAGAACGTCACACAACCCCACCGTTTCACCAGCCGAGCTGACTGAAACCTAGCTAGATCGCAAAATGAGCATGACAGAATCGAACGTTTGGTCTTTACCTAAAGACTTAAGATTCCAGCATCGATATTTTACCAATGTTTTAATGAAAAATGTTACAGTGACATTAATTTATTAATTTGTGTCAGGACTCAGAAGTGCACATCAATCATGCTCAATCAAACTGGTATTTACCATTTCACATAAAAAGAGAACAGTTGTACCTGCTTCCATTTATTTGCGATCACAAGAATGCACAAAACAACTCTATTAAGGCTTTTTAAGTCCAAAGGCTTACACATTTAGACAAATATTGATAAAATATCCTCTTTACGTCACATTTCTTTAGAAAGAAAGACTGAGCATTTCTATAAATTTTCCACTAAATTATGCGATCTGAGGAGGTGTGAGCGATCTCTCCCGTCTCACTATACTATTATCCTTTCAGCCAGAGCAACAGGAGGATCTCACAAGAAGAAACAGGAATTATTAGTTATTAGTTAACTGGAGTACGTTTATGCTGCCTTCATGCTATCAGAAGATTTCCAACTTCCCACTTCTGAAGTCGTGATTACAAGCTCATTGCATTAAAATTTTGACTTGAGGGGGTGTTCATGTCCAATTCTATTTTTTAAATAGGAAACTTTACGATAAGTCCAATGGCATGTGAAGGCAGCATTAGTCCGGTATCAACAAAGACACAGGGAAGAGACAGATAAAACATTAAACCGAATAAATACACAATTATAATCATATATGATTTGTCGTTCTGCAAGCAGTTTCTGGTATTTTCCATAAAATATTATTATTGCAACGGTTAGCATACATAGCCAATATTAATATTTTTGCCTCATACGGTGATTAGAATCCCCATCGAAAGGAAGTTATTTCAAACACTCGCTGTGTCTGAAAGTGAGTTTTTTTTTGTTGTTTTTTCAATGTCTTAAATGTTAAAGTAGCCTGATATAATAATATAAGAAATGAGCAGCCGTGTTGTCCCTCTCCTGACTCAGATAAACTCCTTTGTTCATGACTCAAGCCCCAGTTGTCCCGCTTTGGACAAAGGTATTCGGCGGGCCGAAAACCACTGGACGTTGACCCAGAGGAAGGCCCGATTAAGCCCCGGAAGTGACCGTGAAAACGCGACTGGCCCATGTCACAAACTAGCATACTCGCTTTTGGCCTGACAGTGGAAACATGACTATTGAGAGGTCAATGTGATCTTCCATGACACAAGCATGTTGGGAGATTTCTCTCGTTTGTTTTCTGAAGGGTGTGTTAAATATAGAAACTAATGGTTATTTGAGTGTTATGTGAAGAACAGAAAATATTTTTAGATAAAGATTATTTATGGTGATAGTAAAGCTGTAACGATGTTTAGAGTGCTATGGCAATAATTATAATTAATATAATAACAGTATTGATAATATGTAGTAATCTGCATGTGTATTAGTTCAGAATGGCAGTATTCTAACTACCCAAGATTATGCACTGTACTGACGAGCAGCAGAAGTTTGCATATTTACATAACATATTTACATATTGTAAGCATAACCCTTTTTACCTACTTTGTTTATTTGAATATCTTTTTAAACTTTAGTAGCTTAGATATGTTTGTTACTTTTTTTTTGTTGCATAATTTTATTTGTAACTGTTGATTTATTGTGAATATATATTTTTTAATTTAGAAAAAAGAAAAGAGATTCACAATGCTTATTATCATACTTGGTGTAAACAGAGCCTGTTTATGATTTTATATTAAAATGGTTTGGCAAGCATTTCATAGCAGTGTCTTATCCCATCAAATTTAGCTAAGTGTATATTATACCTAAAACTTTTAAATAATATAACTCAAATAATGAAATGATGTGACATTTAAATATACATCATGGATTATTTTAGGGGTTTACATTTCTGTTACATCTGTAGATCTCATGTGAGTGTTATTTGCAAATGCTGTATAATGCAAAACAGATCTTCATCAAACCGAATTTAGATCATTTAAGCTTCAAAATGCTTAGCATGATCTCAGAACGGGCCTGTGCACAGCCACTGGAGGCCCTATAACCCAATAATATATATATATATATATATATATATATATATATATATATATATATATAGAGAGAGAGAGAGAGAGAGAGAGAGAGAGAGAGAGAGAGAGAGAGAGAGAGAGAGAGAGAGAGAGAGAGAGAGAGAGAGAGAGAGAAATATAAAGAAATGCCACATTTAAAAAGCAATCCTTCTCTATTATTCATACCGTCATTAAGACTGCTAATAGATTCCCTGTGGATCTCAGATTTGATCTCGCCATCACAGGAGTTTGTTCTGTGTGGTTATTAGCGCATTTTTGCTATGTGGTTGTTAGGGCGGTTGCTTACTGGCCCAAGTCAATCTCTGTGATCTTCTCGTCTCTAGATACGACTAGGGTCTTTCCTTCAGTGTCGGTCTATGGTGTTTTTTCACCTGTTTTTTCATCTTTCAGGTGAAAATCTTCAGTCTGATCACTTAGAAAAGTAAAAGCCACATCATCTGAAGTATAACTCATGTACAAATGGTGTGAGATATGCCCTGAAGTTTCATAATTAATATATAACCCTAAGTATGAGAAATAGTAATGGTTAAGTGCTCTTATATAACAGGTAAAAGGTAAAACAGCAATTAGATTTGTGATGGGTTAAAGCAGTTACTGTATGTTGTCACTAAGGTCTTATGAGTGATTTTGGTCACACTTTAGATTAGGGTCCAATTCTCACTATTAACTATGACTTTTGCCTCAATAAACTCCTATTTACTGCTTATTAATAGTCAGTAAGGTAGCGAAAATGTTTAAGTATGGGGTAGGGTTAAAGGATGTAGATTATGGGAATGCAGAATAAGACATTAATATGCGCTTTATAAGTATCAATAAACAGCAAAAATCCTAGTAATAAGCATGCTAATAAGCAACTAGAATTGCAACTAGAATTGGACCCTAAACTAAAGTGTTACTGTGATTATTTTTTAAATAATCATGTCTTGTGAATGAGTGAATGTCAATATTTATTGGATATGCATACCAAAAATATGTGTATGAAATCATTGATTTACCTTTGTCATAAACTCTTAAAAATAAAGGTTTTTGGCAGTAATGCCATTGACAGAAGAACCATTTTTGGTTTCCCAAAAAACCTTTCAGTGAACAGTTCTTAAAAGAATGTTTTTTTTTTCTTAGTGTGAAGAACATTTAAAAAATTTAAAAGACCTTTTCCACTATAAAGAACCTATTGTGGAATGGAAAGATGGGATGTTAAATATTCTTCATGGAACCCTCAATGCCAATAAAGAGTGTAGTTTCAAGAGTCCAGGGCATCAGCATAGTTTAGGTCAAACAATTATAAGTGAATCCTTCCTCATAAAAGGAACAAAATTCCACGTCCAGGTACTCGATTGTAGTATTTAAAAAGCCTTTATTTTCAGGATTACATATGAAGAGTTCAGATGCAAAAGCCTCTAAGTGCCATTTGAAATTTTCTTCTAGAATGATAATTTTTTATCAAGCTTGAATATTTAAGTTCAGTCATTTCACTTAAATGGCAATGAAGATAACCTATTAATTGTCATTTAAGTGAAATTACTGAACTTAAATATACGAGCTTGATAAAAATGATACATATGAGCATATGAGCCATATGTATACTTCATATACATATGGCTAAAAAACACCCCAGTTTTAGGTCATACTGAATGCAACCAAACGCAATGCTTCATTTACTGCAGGGAATTCTGCAGTTCTTGTAACTGCAAACCCAGCAAGTTCTCATGCATTTTTACAGTACATTTCGTAGTCCATTCCCCTGCATCACTGTATGAAGCTCTCTATGGGGCCAGAAGCATCAGGAGATTACATCAGAACTTCTCCCCGGTTGTCTGATCAGTTTTGCATCAGCTGTCGTCTCCATCACAGCTCCCTTTTGTTTACTTGCTGCTGCTGCATTAAATAATTGGAAGAGCTCCAGCGCTTCCTCTCATGGCGCCGCTCGCTGTGGAATATTTGCCCTCCATATGTTTGTGCAACACACACACACACACACACACACACACACACACACACACACACACACACACACACACACACACACACACACACACACACACACACACACACACACACACACACACACACACACACCTTGATTGATTTACGTTTTGTCTTTGTTTATGGCACGTTACACCTTTATGTCCCCTAAAAAACATTAAGAGACACAAATTGGCTAACGTGTTTTTTGTACTGATATCTAGATTAAGTTAATTATCGAATTAACCTAACATGGAAAATAGCTAACTACGCAAATGTCTGAATCCCTTTGAGCATGCTTTCATTAAAAAATAACAGTATTGATCATTCTGTAAGCTTTATTATTTATAATGCCTTATAAATTAAATTGTATATAAAATTGTATAAAATATAAATTCTACCTATATATTGTGGGGTTAAAAAGTCTAAGACCTTAAAAAATGAGTGCATGGATGATTTCAAAAGTGATCCTAAAAAAATAGATCCATTAAGTGTCTGCGATTTGACTTTCAATGTCACTGAACTTTATACCTTAAATAACTCTTAACATCCAATGATTCTGCTTATTATGTCTAATCTGCAAGATTAAAAATAGGCTGCATTGAAAATATTATTAAAATATTGAAGGCTGGATAAAGACGTTGCACTCTTTATACAAGATACATGGGCATTCTGGTAATGTGGTGACAGCACTGTCACTTCCTATTAGCCACAATTTGTGAGCGGTGCTTTGAGAATATTCAGTCTCTTCATTGGCTCTTATTAAATGTTAAATAAATAAAAAAATCTGCAAATCGCTGCAGGGTGACAGACCATAATACTCTACGTGCACCTGATCTCACACCGAGACGCCGCCTGCTCTTCACTCTCCTCCTCGTCTTAATCAAATCCTGACAATATGGCGCTCTTCACTCACAGCTTCAGCTCACTGACCGTGACAGTCCACATAAGGTGTCAGTAACTGTACATTGTACCCCACACATGACTCTATGGCAGGTGATATTGATATAATATCAAATGAGATCTCAAATCATTCCGTTTACTTCTCCATCAACACTAGTTTCTCCTCCACGCTGAAACGTGCATGTGAAAAAACCTCACTGAGATGATACTGATGGAACAGACATAATAAAGTTCTTATGCTATTGTTCTGGCAGGATTTTATTTAGCAAAATATCTCACTATTTACTGATGCGTCCAGGTTGCACTCACTCGCCATTATATGTTTGGTCTAAAAACACAACTGCTCTCATGGCTGCAGGACAGCAAATGCGAGTAAATGTTCTTTCATCTTTTCAGGACTGCGATATGAAGAGTGTTCAAAGTAAAATATTTAAGCGTGAATAGCACATAACAGGCACAATAGGTTATAAGCAAGAATATCTATCGGTACAATATGCATAACATGACTAAACATGTCTCAACGCTTTCAAATACCTCCGTTTTCACAGTCCACACTACAACGTGAAAACGCCATTTTCAAATTTATCTACTTGGGAAAGCGCTTTCAAAAAGCTCAGTTTTCACAGGACAAAAACACAGTCTCAGTGTGGACAGAAGGCCAAAACGGAGAGAAAAAGATGCGTTTTGAAACAAAAACTTATTAGTGTGGACAAGGCCTTAAAGCGTTCTTTCAGGCGTTTCATGTAGAACCTTATAGGGGTTTTTGGTATCATTTCATGGATTTAGTTTTAGGGGCCGTTTACACGTCACTGTTCCAAATAAAAACGTAAAAAATTCGATGCTTTATACGACAATGACGTTTTGGGGGCCTGAAAACGCAAACTTTTGAAAACGGGTTTCAAAGTGCATGTTTTTGTAAACGATACCATTATTACCACACGGATTTGTGAAAACAGTGACATCATGCACATGTGTATTACTTGTTCAACTTCAAACTATAGGTACATAGTTTTCTCTTTACAAAGTGACATCGCCATCTACCGGCCTGGCAGCAGAATACAGCGTTTTTAATCATGTTTGCGGATCCGTGTGAACGGGAATCGTTTTGACAGCATAGTCATCTGTACGCAAAAAACGCAAAGGAAACACTTTTCTGCTTTTAGTACATCGTTGTGATGTAAACCTACCCTTAATGAATTCCTTTTGTTTTCAATTTATTTGAATAACATTTTATGAATTAAGCAGCTCGTAAACATACTTTATCACTAGAAAACTAGTATCATGCAATCATTTAAGACGTTTCTCCTTATATAGAACCTTTTTGGTATAAGGGGTTCTTTAAAAATGAGTCAAGAACCCTAGGATTCTATATAGAAACTTTTCATTTTCAAAGAGTGGTAATATAGATGCATTTAAAATGATAACCGTATTTACATGAGTATTCTCAAAATGAGTAACAAAGTAAACTCAGAATGCACTGAAAAGTATCTATCAAAAATTGTTTTTGAGAGATAAAACCTCTCCTATGACACGAAAGTGACATTGTAATCCTTCGATAGCAGGTCATTTCTAGTCATTTCAAGTGAGCAACACACAGTTCCTCATTATCTTTATGAGATAATGAAGTGCCACTCGGTGCAGAACTATATGCAAACTTATTTTCTCTCCAGAATACCAGGAAGAACCTCAATGACACTCTTTAAAGAGCAAGCCAGAGAGTGACACTGCGCTCCTTCAGAACAAACCTCTGGTGGAGCGACTGAGCATATAGGCCACTTCAATGAAAGCAGCTCTTTAAAAAGATCCTCTTTTATTCTGCCAGTTCAATGCCGGAGCAAACAGGCCTTGACAGTATGTGTGGCACAGCAAGCTGTTCTTTCTCTTCACTGTTGATTTTTTCTTCACAAATACAAAGTATTGAGTCAATTGCCGGCCCTTAGGGTGTTTATTTTTAGACACAATAGATCCAGGTATTTGTATGAACTAAGAAGTATTGTGTCCTGACACGCAGGAAAGTCTTAAAGGGATATTTTAATACAATACAACAGTGAACCGCAATGACTTTCCCATTAAATGACTAAAAAGCACAGAGAGTAAAGATGTTAATGCAATAAAGGTTAAAGGGGCTATATGTAAGACTTTTCATGAATTAATCGCTTTTTATAGCTAATGTGTGAACAGCTTGTCACGAAACTTTAAAGAACTAGACCTTCCAAAACTTCCTAGATTCTATGAAAGCTTGTACACTGATTTTTATGTGAAGGACTCAGGACATTTTGCAACGAAAATCAAAAGGATGTGACGTTTATGCTCCCGAAAGCCGCTCTTCCTTTCTATGACACATTAAATGAATGCTTATAAAATGTTCAGGATAACGCTAAAAGAGCCATTCTGTACTCTAATGTCAATGTGTCATGCAAATTATAAGAATGAATTCAAACTAGTGTCACATAGTCAGACATAAGTCTCAAATATAGGTTACTTTATAATCAAACTATAACCGTGTAATTTTAATTACCTCATCTGTCGACACAATGCCGGTGAATTGCAGAACTGGTGAAAACATATCCACATCACTATGATCAGATGCTTTCTTAACTGTTTTCTCAATTCTGCCATTGTATGTTTATTTTGGTATTGAGGGGAAAGTGCACAGTACATATTTAGGCCTACAATTAAACGTTGCTCTCAGCCAGTATGTTCGTACAGTATCGGTGTCGCTAATAACAAGTGTTCTGAATAGCCCCTTTAATTATATACCGGTAACTAATTCATTTAAACTTCACAATCACTGCAGTATTAATAAACAAGACGTCTACTAGTGGTCTACAACCAAGATACTTCTTATTTAGTTAATCATTTGAGACTGTAATTATTGCTTTCACTTAACCGATAAGCATTCTTAGATAAAACCAGTACGATTTCCTAAATTTACAACCTGGTCTGTCACACACGCAGTAAAATGCATCAAGGAGATATACTTGCAGAAATAGCTTTTGTGGCATTGCACAGCCAACCCATCAGAGACTAAAGTACAGCTCAACAAAGGTCAACACAACATTATAAATATTAGACCATCTGTGGGGAGGACATTAGTAGCCTAAGTCAGCTTCGGCTGAAGACCATCACACTGTTTCTAGATTGGATAACGCTGAGGAACATCGGCACAAATGAAGTCCAAGAAAGGTCTGACAACACTAGAGAAGAGCCTGATCTTCCTATTTGTAGCCCTGACTGCAGTCACTGTTGGACTAGTTGTGGTATTTGTCATTGAGAGGAACAATTCAAGTCCAAGAGGTGGGTTACTGTTACTTCAAAGCTGTTGATGATATATTTAATGAAGATAATTAGTTTTGCACACTTATAGTTCTGACTTCCCCACAGATATAAATGTAGATGTACATTTAAAGAATCTCAGTGGTAATATAAAATACAACAATGGAAATGTTAAAGTTATTTATGATTATAAGGGCATATAATGTCAAATCAATAGACTTAATCAAAGCCACAAAGATGTTTACTTGATATACAACTAGTCACTGTGACGAATCTCTACTAGCCTACTTCAAATTCAAGAAAACAGCTTATTTATGTTAACACTTTAAATAAAATTCTAACCCAAATGATTTCATTGCACTCTTCTGATAAACTCTAACTATACAATTACTTTTGAATGATTAAAGTTATTGATAAAAACTTTAAATTACTTCTCAGCGCAACTACTTTGGTTGAATCACTCTGGAAAAACACTATTGTAAAATATTTAGAAAGCATCGAGCGCCATATAGCCCTACATGTAAATTATGAAGTGAAAAGTACAATACTCTCAAAAATAGCTCTCAAAAGCTTCCTGTAATCATTTTCTACAGAAGGACGTCTGGTCCACATTAAAGTAAAAGTTCCAAGTGATTTAAATTACACCTAAAGTGTATCTAAATATAATTGTTTGCAACAGTTTCACTTAAAACTTAGGCCACAATGCTTATGTTCCACATAGGCTAACCATTACCCATAAGATAATTTTTGCATCACAAATGATAAATGCAGAGCAATTAGGCCTATAGGTATTTCTATGGTAGCCTATACATACACACACATTATCCTTTCTTTTCAAATTCAGTTACCAGACTAAATCTGCATTATGTTCCACATGATAGCTTCACCAGCGGGGTTCTGCTGAGGAAATGCAATCAATCTGTTTGTACACAGGCGATGTCAAATTCTATTCCTCGCTCTGTCTCTGTCCGCAGAGGATGAGATCGATACGGGATGTGGGAGTCTGCAGGAGCTGACGGCTTCCTCAGGGGAATTTTCCAGTGGGAATTACCCCAGCAGTTACGACAATGGCATGAGCTGCAGTTGGCACATCACGGTAGAAGCCAATAAGGTAACGTTACCGGGTGACACTTAGCTCAGCTTATTAGCCGTTAGCTGCTCATTAGGACACTGTAGCCTAAGGCTTATTAAGATGACCTGCTTTGGTTTTTCTGAAAGCACTTTGCACATTTATAGGGCTTCAAATAGGGACTCAAACTTTTAAAAACAATGTAGTTTTCTTCTTTTAAGTGACAGCGAATAGAGGTGCTGGAGGTTTTACTCAAAACTTAAAGTTGTATATTTTCAAGAATTATTTGTCACTTTTTTGTCACTTATAAAGTAGCTAAATATAAGCATTGCATGTGCTGTTGAGATTTTCAAGAATTATTTGAGCATGTTTTACAAGGAAATACTATGGGTCTATTCTGTTTTTAAACTTCAAAATGTCACGTTTAATTCAATGTGTCACTTCCTGTTTCTTTGTAGGCTAATTGTTTGTGAACTTTTCAACACTCTTAAAATTAAAGTTTCTTTGGTTCCAAGAATGTTTCCATGGAATCTTTCCATTCCACAAAAGTTTTTTATTTATTTAGAGGAAATGTTCTTTAGATTTTTATGTTCCCCATACTAAGAAAAAAAAATCACTGAATGGTTCTTTGGGCAACCAAATACAGGATTGTTATTCAATGGCATAGCTCTGAAAACACCCTTTTGGAACCTTTATTTTTAAGAGTTGCAATCACTGAGTTTTTTCTACACCAAGTTATTTTCAGTGTATTGGGCACTCTATTCATGGAAAATGAATTCTCATGGTTTGTTTTCTTCTTCCAGGTGATCCATCTGTGGTTTGAAGACTTCTCTATAGAAGACTCCAATACATGTGAGGCCGACTTAATCACTCTCAAGGATGAACTCGGCACCATTGGTGAGTCTTCCGCCGTGGTTGGTCAAAACCATTTTTCTCTTCCTTGCAGAGAGTAAAAAAAAAAAAAAAAAAAAAGCACTGTAAGTTAATCACCATGAGCGCAGAAGAGATCTGCCTGCATTTATTCTAGAGGGCATGAGGCAATTAACTTCTTACAGACTGACTGAATGTTACCGGTCACCATTTTTTGACTGTTAAGTTATTGCATATGCTGAGCATGTCCTGCCAAATTTTCAGTTTGAATGAGAGGACACACACCAAGACAAAAACTGGCCACTCTACCTAAAGCAAAAGCACTGTATTTTCCTGGGTATTCTAGTTCTAGTTCTAGTTCTAGGTCACAACCCAAAGATGGAATATAAATTCAGATAACTATATAATCTTGACTAGTTTTTGCAAAATTATGAGAAAAATGTAAGACAAAATCTTTTTTGTTGATGTCAAAGGCTGTGTTCAATAAAAACCCTACAATTTATTTTTCTTGCAGGGAAGTACTGTGGCTATTCAATGCCTAAACCAATAGTTTCCTTAGGAAACAGCATTTTTGTGTACTTTGACACCAACGACAGATACACAGAGAGGGGATTCAAAGCCTTGTACCGCGCCGTTGCCCCTGAGACGGCATCAGGTAATGACAATGAGAGATACATAATGACTTAATTACATAACAGTATTATTAACACGATGGAAGAACAATTAGAGATTTAAAAATGCCCGTCTGCTGCACCTTTCATATCATCATGACTGTATCTTACTCTGCCAGATACTGAGAAGCCGTTGTAAGTGTCTCGCTGCAGCTGACCTAGAAAGAGACGCAGCGCATTAATGTGTGTGCGCATAACTGGGGTGTATTGTGAGGGGAGGGGGGGCTGTCAGAATACCCTTTTGGTGTCTCTCTATGCAGCTAAATCTCTCTCGTTCCCATGCTTCTAGAAATAGTTGGGGCTGGTGGTGTTCTTCAAGGTGACCGTGGAGAGCTGTTGACCCCTGGCTTTCCCGCACAAAACTATGAGAATGGCGCGCTCTACCAGGTGCTTCCAATGATCGATATGACCTCTAAACCTGATTTATCACAAACTGTTTGTTCTTTGGAGTCTGTATCTTTGTCCTTTAACACCCACAAAAGGAACACAAATGAAGATGTTTTTCATGAAAGAATAGAGCTTTTTGTCCCTTCATAGACAGCTATGTAACTACCACATTGACACTTTTGTGGGCAAAAAAAGGTTATCTTTTGTCTATATTCAATAGTGTAGAAATGAACAGCTTAAACAGAAGTCACTTTCAAACCAAGCAGCTTTCTTTTGGTCAAACACAGTGAATTCGAGTGACCAAAATCTTTTTGGGGAAATTTATCTTGTGAATTCCTATTGAAATTACTACATTTCGCACTATAAATTCGCATTCCCAGTTGATATGTAATGATTTCTCTTTGGACTACTTGAGTGAATCTCATGAATAAAATGTTTTTTTTTTAAACATATTGCATCCAGATTTTTTTTTTTTGTTTTTTTACTTTGAGGTTGTTGAATGGCCAATCAATCACCGGCCAATAACCTAGCAACCATTCAGAACCACTTAGCAACTCCATAGCAATGTCCTTGCATCTATCCCATATAGTTCCATCATGTTTTTTTGACAAAATTGTATGAATAAGAATCCGGTGACAATCAGATTGCACATACAGAGAAAATTGTGGAGTTTGTGAGGAGTATTTGAAGATTGTTTTTTACACAAGGGGCTTTGATTGTGGAAGTCAGATTGCTGGAAGCTTCCTCACAGTGCGGCTCCATCTGGCAGGATATTTACCCACATTAGCTAATCTACCGCCAGCCTTCAAGCCTTGACTTGAAACTAACTCAAGATGCATGAGAAAGCACAATTTCAATCACCAGCCCTGTCAGGATACCCAAATTGCATTTGGATCAGTCTATGTATTGTACATAGTCTGCATATGCAAAAACAAAATGCCAGAAGCAGTTTAAATGCACTGTAATCTAATTATTCTAAGGTCAGGATTAATGTTAAATTAACTACTTTTTTCATTATGTTGCCTAGTGGATGATACGTGTGCCTGATCGGGAAAAGGTCCGGCTAACATTCACAGCTTTTGACCTTGTCCCAGAATCCTGTGGTGATTTTGTGGATGTCTATGATGACGCTTCAGAAGGTGCCGCTCAACTGGGTGAGAACTGACATTTACTGAATCCAAAAAGATTGCCTTTGCTCCACGGTGAACATCTGTGCTCTTGTTTTTTATCTGCCAAAAAACATAAATCTCAATTACTGTAGGTCGTTTCTGTGGAAACAAGGTCCCGTCTCCAGTGTTGTCTAGTGGCAGTAGTATGGTGATTCGTTTCAAGTCTGATTCGAGCGGGACTGCTAAAGGCTTCAGTGCAACCTACACCATAGCAAGTGCCCCACCGATTACAACCACAACCAAAACCACAAGCACTGGACCAACAAGCACCACACCTGTTCACACACCCACACCTGCCCCAGAAGGTATAAGTAAAGTCACGGTATTTTCAAAGAAACTACATCAATGCATCACTTACCTGATCATATTACACATATTACAGGGCTGATGATCACTGAACCTCCTGCAGTCTATTAACTTCACTTTCAAATGAAAATGCTTTTCCACACCTAAAGATGCATCTTACATCACACAAAAAAGTTAATTTTAGGAAGCACCCATAATCAGGAAACTATGTAAGAGGGGTAAATTAATAAGGCTTGTTGTGACAATGAAGGAGATTAAACTAAACAAATAATAAATGTATTTAATTATGGCATTGAAGGTTGAACCAGAAGACAACTGTATTGCAGGTAAAGTTTATTAGTCGCTTTAAATGTGTTGTATGTAACTTTGTCTTTGATAATATTATTATAATATCATATTTTTATATTTATTAATATTTATATCATATATATATTTTATATATATATATATATATATAACTTTTTAACATGAAATATATGCAATTGTCTAGATTTTTCTTGCTTTAATTAAAATGTTTTTATTATTATTTCGCATTGCATTCAAGCAACTACAATATTTTACTAAAAATATGTTAAATGCCAGATACTATATTTTATAGATATATAAATATCTATAAAATATAACAGTTAGGCATTAAAAAATAGGCATTAAAGACATAAAGAGATAACAAGCGCATTTTGCAGTGCCATCATCAAGCATGACATGCTTTCTACCCCACATGAAGCCAGATGATATTTAAAGATTGCAGGTCCTGATGAAATTCTTTTGAGCATTTTTGTTCAGACAATAACACTCGCTCTCTGTTCAGACTCTGGCTGTGGGTCCCCTGGGAAGCTGTTCGGACGCAAAGGTCAGATAAACTCCAAGAACTATCCTCAAGCTTATCCTGCAAACTTGAGCTGCTCTTGGGACATCACAGTGAACGAGGGCTTTCTTGTCAAACTACACATCACTGATCTGGCCACCGTGGGTGAAGCAGGCCAATGCGGCAAAGATAAACTCACCGTCATCGATAGTCAGCAATCACTGGGTAAAACACGACTCTAAAAAAACATACAAAGGATACTATAGATTTTTGTTTAATAAATGATGCTTGAAATGCTATGAAAAATGTTTTTTGAACATTTAAGCTTGAAAACCTATTCCAGTAGAGCCCAAAAACAAAATCAAGAAGACTACGTAAAAGGGCATAATAGGTCCTCTCAAATATGTGAACAGAGTTGTCCTATTCATGTGACACACCCTCCAGTAATTTAATTGGAAAAAAACGTGTCAAGCCAGCATAGCACTGTGCCAAAACGTGGCCTATCAGGGATGACCTTCGACTCTGTTTTGGGGTCCATATCTAACACTAAATGGCACTGCTGGCGTTCTCATAGCTCTCTCTTATCCCTTGCACAAAGGGACTGTAAAAACTGATTATCATCTGTCTCAGCGAGGCATGAGCCAGCAGGCGAGTGCACTATAAATTACGGCTCCTTATTACTGAACATCAAACAGAGCTGTGAGCAGCTGATACGCTTATCTGCAGCAGCTTTTCAAGGACTGCACGCCAGAAACTGTCAATAAGTCATGGTGCCGGTTGAGAAAGAATGGAAGAGAAAGTGTGAGGGAAAAGACCAAAAGTTTGGGATGTTCTTGTACAGTACAAGAAAAGACAAAAAACGCAGAGCAGTGAAAGTGTACACCCCCTAAAATGTCACTTCATGTCTGTCCAAACCTGTATGTCTTACTTTCTTCCGTGGGACAAAAAAAACGGAATTGCTCTTGTCCTTGCTATTAATTTTTTCGTCTTAAAACAAGCTAAAATATCTGCCAATGGCGTAAGAAAAATGATTTTGTTTCCGTTTGAATTAAGTTTAATTTTCTCACCCCATTGGCAGATAATTTAGGTTGTTTCAAGCAAAAACTCACTTAATTTTTTCAATTTTTTTATTTTAGAAAACACAACATAATATTTTATGCCATTTTACTTATCTAGTAAAACGCATCTTGATTTAAGAATTTTTAGATATTTGGACTGGAAACAAGACAAAAATACTAAGAAAAGCTGTTTTTTTTTGTTGCCATGCACATATATATATATATATATATATATATATATATATATATATATATATATATATATATATATATATATATATACTGCATATGCTTCATACAACTATATTCCAAGAGATGAAGTCATAAACAGACTTATTTGAAAAAAAAAAACAGATGGAAAGTTAAGTTCCAATCACATTTTATTGTAAATGCGTGGAAAAGAGTGACCAGTGCATTCTTAAAAAAAAAATCCATGCAATAAAAGAATATTAATCGAACAAAAATCATTGCTAATTGCTAAATAAAATAAATAATTACTAATTGTCAAACATCAAACATCTGAACACAAGGGCTTTGAAATTCATTAAATGAACAAAATAAAGTTCAGCTTTGGTCCACCAGCAGTCATGGACTGCATGGTTCATTTGTCTTGACATTGTGTCCTTACTTGCCTGTTGCAAGTGTGTATACTGTATGTGTGTGTTCTTCACATCACTTCTTTATCCTGGCTGTCAAGACGAATCGGTGTGTGAGTGTTAGTTCTGCTGACAGTCTGTATTACCCTGAAGATAGGAGTAGTACAAACAGTTTGAATGGAAATACAAAACAAACCATTTTAACCTGAGCTACACAGTATATGAAATTCTTAATATTAATAATGAATTTGACTTGTATTGCAGGAATACTGATTAGCACATTCTCTCACATAATTAGATGCCATTCAACAAATGAAATAATCATTAACTTCGAATGAAATAATCATTATCTTCAAATGAAATGGAGATGATGACTTCCTAAATGCCTTTTTGTACTATTAAAGCTGAAGTGACTATTTTTTTAAATGCATAACAACTTGTAAACACAAAAAGAAAGTTGCCATTGTTTATTACTGACAAATCAAATCTACATTAACAACAAAGCTTTCACAGGCCCATCGTTGAGTAAAAAAAGTATAGCTACCATTATTTTCTATGTACCAATCATAAACTGAACACAACTTACCTTAAGTATGTATGTACAGTCACAGAAAATTGTATTTCTCGCGGTGTACTTCGTTTTAAGGTTTAAGGAAAATCTAAAAAAAAAAAAAAAAAAATCAAACGGAAAACATGTTAAAAACAGACCGTTCTATTCATACAGTTATGGTCTGAAAAGTCAATTCAAGGCAAATGGGAATGGTAATAGTACAGTCAGGGATGGGCTGTTATTTAAACAATATTATTATTATTATTATAAAGGTACAGTACACAAACATAACCTGTTTATTTCTAAGAGCCAGGAGGGGTCGAGTCGTCTTGTGAAACAAAATGGCAACTGTTGATGTCTTGTTGATACAAGAAACTTTGACTAACATTGTAAGCGGACTTAAGTGCAATTGATGCAAAACCAGTCATTTCAATGTTCTGACTTTGGGTAATAAGATGTATAGTGATGCAGAAACTTTCTCTTTCTCTTTTATCTCTCTCTCTCTTTCTCTCTCTTTCTCTCTCTCTCTCTCAGGCACACACTGCGGGTTTGTTCTTCCCCCAGTTCTAATCAGTGTCAGTAACAACATGTCGCTGAGTTTCCAGTCAGATGCTCGGCTAGCCGACCGTGGCTTCTCTGCCACATGGGAAGCTGTGTATCCAGAGGACCTTTCTGGTAAAACCTCTTACAAACTCATAAAGACATCTATCTACTCACACCTACGCACACACACCTCGGATGAATCCTGCTGATGCAGCTGCGAGCGTTAACAGCCATCAGCAACCCTGTGTGTCTTGTAAGATTTTGTGTGTGTGTGTCCCGTGGAGATTTTGAAATCCAGGTAATGAGGGTAGAATAACAATGCAGAATAACCATGGGAAAAGAGTGTGGAAGACACAGTCAAATTCATTTAATCATCCAATTTTAGCAATAATTTAATAATATTTTAGAAATAATTATATGTTGGAAATCTCATTTTAGAGATCTGTTGCATCTCCAAACTGGAATAGTGCCGAATAGCTCAAATAAATACTCTGGCTGACACATTGGCAATTGAAAGAGCTATATTTCACAGTAAATATACACATTCCTGGATTTATGAAAAACATTTCCCCCTTCACCAGATGCTACACCCCTTAAAAAGGAGAGGAAACCATCTGTAGTCATGTTGATTGACGCCTACATTAACATGCATTGCAAGTGTTCACAGTTAAAGCTTGTCTCTGTGACATATTCTGCTTAGACTCACAGTAAATTCTGCCTGTAGTTTCCCTCTGCCTGTGCAGTGAACCAGAAATGTACAGAACAAAAAGATGGCCTTATATACAGTATACATTTATACATTATTATATATACTTATACATTTTATACTGTACATTTATTTTTGCATTTTTAATATAATTTTTCTAAAATACAAAAATACTGTTGAAGGGGATCTTTTATGAAAGTCTTGATTTTCAAAATCTTGATTTTGTTTTTGGACACTACTAAAATAGGTTTTCATACTTAAATGTTCATAAACACATTATTTTTCATATATTTATCATTGTTGCTGCTCCTCTCTTCTCAGTCTGTCAGTAACGCTCTGTTTAGTTCCTGTCTCTATGAAGCCCCTCCTTCTGAAAAGCACAATGTGCTCTGATTGGTCGGCTGCACCAGTGTGTTGTGATTGGTCAACCACTTCTAGTGTGTTTGGGAAATGTCACGCTCCAACCATGAGTTTCAACACACTACTAACTAACTCAACCATTTTTTGCATACCAGTATACGCCTTGGCCGGGAATTATTTAAATGAGGAATATTGTGACGTGTTTGTTCCCGGAAGAAAACTGCCTTTTGGAGTGAATTTGTGTTTTGTAACTTTGCAGACCTTTTTCATGCTCAAACAGCAACATTTACACACTAAAGAAAGTTGAAAATGTAAGAAAGCATAACGGGACCCCTTTAAGATCGTACAGACAATTGGCACCAATTGTCTTTACAATCTACTTAATCTTAGTCACATTTACCATTGTTCTGATAAATTTCATGAGCGAAATCTAGTAATTTCAATAGAATCTGCATGATCGGGTATTTTGCACAAGTGCGAAACATTTCCGCATGCAGGTATCGCATCGGGTTCAAGTTTTTCATGCGAAATCTCTGATTGGTGTGAAAGCGACTTCTGTGCAAGTGGTACTTCACGCGTCACTATTGACAGTGTGCGATGGACCTTTTTTAATGCAGCCCTATACTGACGAAAAACAGCTAAATTAACCCATTGTTATTGGGACAAAATATATGTTTGTATAAAGTTAAATAATAATAAAAGTTCAGTTTGCCACTGGCAGGTCTGGAAAAAATATAATTTTGGACCATGGTGACATGGACCTGGGGCTAAATCTTGAGATTCCATGTACAAGCTGACTTCTGCTATAACAAGACACAATTTTGTGACATTTTGCTTGGTTGGAACAATTCTACCTTTAACTGTCACATTTTATAGCCGCGAGTCTGTCTGAAGGCACCAAACCACACTTATGATGTCCTGCAGATATCCAGGGATGTGGAGGTTTCTCACAGGAGGAGACAGGCATCATCAAATCTCCAAACTGGCCCATGAACTATCCGGCTAACAGCATGTGTCTATGGACCATACGCCACCCCAAGGGGAAGACCATTAAATTGATGTTCACTGATTTTGACGTGGAAGAAGCTGGCATCCTCTTCGGCCAGTGCAATGACAACGTGGTTGTCTACGACGGAACACGACCTGGAGCAAAAAAATACGGTGAGCAAGGACAAGGAATGCTTTGCAAGGACGCCTGTTTATGAGACCCTTTAAATCAGGTAAAACTGTGACATATTTATAACCTCCATTCAGTCAAACCAGACATATGTTTATAATTTACCGTCCACTAAAAGGGTAGGACTTGCATGCTTTTAAGGGCTATAGAAGGCAATACATTAAAATAAATTGACTTTCTTACAGGCCCCTTCTGTGGCTCCAAAACGCCTGCTGTCATCGAAAGCACAACAAATGAACTTGTGATGCGTTTCCATGCCGACTTTTTCATTGAGGGAAAAGGTTTCCATGCTCACTGGACTACCGATTCTACCTTACCTACCCCTACCGAACCTCCGGTGCCACCCAACCCATGGGACGACATCCCCATAGGTATGAGCAAAATCATTTCAGAATGAGATGTATTGGCAAGTAAACATCATTTCCAGCTAATATAAATCAATATATAATATACATCAAGAGCTGATCATTCTAACCTAATATTGCATGTCTGTATTGTCACATAGTAGTTTGACATTCTACCTAGCAATTTTTCTTGGTTGGAAATCCACCTTTAACGGTCACATTTTATAGCTGTTACTCTGTCCGAAGGCACTAAACCGCTGTGTTGATGTCCTGCAGATATCCAGGGATGTGGGTACGATTAGTACCTGAGAATAATAATTAAAATCCCCCCCCCCCCCCCCAAAAAAACAAAACAAAACAAATAATTATCTTTGACATAAAACACAATATATTGTTATAAATGTTTTAATGAATAAAACCATTTATTTGATGTCCCAACTTCAGTTCACCTTGTTACATTGAAGCTACTTGCCCTTTAAAATCATAAGCGTATGCCCTAAATCACATGACTTGCTAGAGGTGACATCATTTCTTTGGAGGGAAATTTCTAAGGTTGTGTTCAAAATCGCCCCCTACACCCTTAAAGGAATAGGTCACTTAAAAATGAACATTAATTTAAAAACAAGTCATCATTTACTCACCCTCAAGTTGTTCCAAACCTGTATGAGTTTCTTTCTTCTGCTGAACACAAAAGAAGATATTTTGAAGAATGTCAGTAACCAAAAAGTTGATGGGCCCCATTGAATTTAATAGTATTTTTTTCCTACTTTGGAAGTCAATGGTGTCCATCAACTGTCTGGTTTCCCTGGAAACATGGTCAAAATTTTACAAGCACCACTCACATTTTCAATTCCTGTGCACTACCAAAATATCCTTTGAAAACTCTGGTCTATTTTTCTGGGTAACTTAGAGCGAAGGTAATTGACAGCTGAAATCATTCAGCATGATAGAAATCTCCTCAGATAAAGCCTTCATCTGAATGCACAGACTGGCCTGAGAGCTGTGGGAAGCCCGCGATCCCTCCCGCTGTCGACACTCGCATAGTCAACGGAGAACCTGCCAATCCTCACTCCTGGCCGTGGCAAGTGTCCATGCAGGTACGGTTAAGCCTTCGTCCAATCTCACATCCGTCCCAGAAGAGATTTCAGATGTCTTATATGACAGGAAAGTTAATGTTTGTCGATTTATCTTATTAAAGATAAAATGATGTTTATTCAAAGCTAATGATATGTGAAATGAAATAAGATATTACCTGGATTAGTGTGCTTGAGGTCAGTTATTAGTTTAGCTTGTTGCTGTTATCATCATGATTGTTAGTTTGCTAAAGGAAGCATCAGTATTAATATTGGTCTTACTAAGGACAAGGGATTTGAACAAACCTCTAACCTTAAGTATTAAACATTCTGCATAACTCATCCTGCACTGTTTGTATATAAAAAAAAGGACAAATATAATTTTATTCTCGTGCATGTTTATTGAAGGTTTGGCGAGACTCAGAGCCTTCACCTAAGTTGGGTCATACATGTGGTGGAACGCTCATCCATAAGAACTGGGTCCTGACAGCTGCTCACTGCTTCATCAGGTTACAAAAAAGATTTCCGTTCTCTGATATTTATATATAACATATCCATCCATCCATCCATCCATCCTTATTTTAAAATGAGACTCTTCTGCTCACCAAGGCTGCATTTATTTAATCAAAAATACAGTAAAACAGTAATATTGTGAAATATTGTTCAAATTTTAAATAACTGTTTTTTATTTGTATATATATTAAAATGTAATTAATTCATTTGATGGCAAAGCTGAATTAAGCATCATTACTCCAGTCTTCAGTGTCAAATGATCCTTCAGAAATCATTCTGATATGCTGATTTGATGCTTAAAGGGAGAACCGATTCGATGTGTGTGTGTGTGTGTGTGTGTGTGTGTTTTATCAGGTATGCCGATGAGCTGCAGCGCTGGAAAATGTGTTTAGGGAAACACAACCTGACATTCTCTGAGCCAACTGAGCAGTGCTTTAACGTGCTTGGCATCTATCGCCACGAGGGCTTCCAGTACCCAACTGTGCCAACTGTGGAGTTTGATATCGCCCTGGTGCGACTGGATGGAGAGGTCACACCCACCGACTACATTCATTTCGCCTGTCTGCCTTCAGCTGAGGAGGTCCTGCCCGGAGCCAAAAGATGCTACGCCACCGGCTGGGGAGATGAAACAGGTTAGTCTACTCTGTTTAATCACATGACATTGGTCTGCGTTGTTCAGGGAATTATAGTAATAGTTTTGTGGCGGTTTTGCTCATTTAAAGCTGTTGAAAGTGGTTTTATTTACAGCACATAACATGTATCCTACTTTGCGTTTTGGGGAGGACTTCCTGTTTGTGTGTAGTTCACGCCAGGAGGTAAAAGGTTGTTACTTTCAGCAGCTCAGCAGCTGGTTGATGTCTTCGCTTTATTTAACATTATTTAGTGGAAAAAATCTTTATCGTCTGATAGTCATTAAAAGTGGCTGTGTGTTTCAAAGTCATTATAATAAATAAATAAAATAAATAAATACAATCTTATTGTATTTAAAATACAAATTTAAATAATAATAATATTGTTGCATGCAAAATCATTGTCATTGTTAAATAAAGCTAAAACTATAGATAAAAGAAATTATTAATATTTTAAATACACTTTTATTTAATATTTTCTGCTTTTATTTTAATTGTAAATTTTGATATTTTTTCTTATGTGTTTTTATATCATTTTTATTCATTTATTTATTTCATTGATTTCATTTTATGTCAGTTTCATTTCGATTAAATAATTTTATTTTTAACAGTTTTAGTTAACAATAACAACAACTGGCTGAAATAAAATAAAATATAAATATTAGATTAACTTAAAAAAATTAAATGAAAAATAGAAATGGTGCCTTGGACAACTGGTTTCATTTTATTATATTATAGTAGATGTTTTGTCAGTGATGGATTTTTGGTGGGGTCTTATTTTTCTGTCTGCTTCAAGAAGCTAATATTATAGAGTGATCTGTCTCAAGGTGTTTTTACGCTCAGGCGATTGGATACTTTTTCAACATTCCCATCTGAATTTGATTTATAAACATATTTGCCCTGATGTATAAAAACAGGCACTAAAAATATACAGATCCTACATATCCAATATATACTCACTGGCCCACATATCTGACAGTCCCGACTCTCGATAGTCCCCAAAGACTCTGGGGTGATTGCTCCCTCTGCTGTGCAGTTTTGATAATGCATCCTAGAATGCACAATCATATTAGGTTAGATTAGAATCCTTATTCATCTTCCAGTGACCAGCTACCTCCGCAGTGTGAGACAATAGGTAAAATAACTACTAATACATAATGCCATCTTGCCCACAGGTAACTCCACTGCTCCTAAAGTCGCTGAGGCACTGAACCAGGTGGCCCTGCCGGTAGTGCCGTATGACACCTGTAAACGCATGGACTACTGGTGGTTCCAGGTAAAGACCTCCATGATCTGCTGCGGCTACACTTTACCGGATGAGCTCAAGTCTGTATGCCAGGTATGGAACGTTTCTGAGATGAAGTACAGTTAACATCTGTTGTATTTTTATTCATTGGCCATTTCCAACTCTAATTTGTGCAGATTGTCATACATATCCAATATATACTAAACACTCCAAATATACTGTTATTTGTAATTATGCTACCAAATGAAAGAGCAGAACAAACAAAAAAGTAACCAAAAACAATCTACAAAAATGTTTGTTGCGACTGGGATTGAGAGGCTGGTGCGCTAACAAGGACGCTACAAATTAGTGTCAGTGGCTAGTGTGCCTCCATTACACTCATAACATTCATTTAATGTGATAGGGTGACTCGGGTGGGCCCCTGGTATGCCAAGACAGCCCCTCGGCCCCTTGGGAGGTGCATGGCATCACTAGTTTTGGTCCAATCGGCTGTGTCTTTGATAAGAAGCCCAGCGTCTTCACTCGTTCCTCTGCCTACCTGCCCTGGATTGAGAACATTATTCGCAAAGACATCTATGACCTCATCGGTATGCACGTTAGCATCGCTGGTCGGGAGAATCTTGATTCTTTTGGAATCAGTTGAAGATTTTAGAGTGGATTTTAAAAAGCGTTCTCTTTTTCTTAAGGTTCTGGTTGTGGAGGACTGAAGGATCTGGTTGGCTCGGAAGGCATGCTGGCATCAATGGATCATCCATATAGTTACAGAAACAGAGCTTCCTGCCGGTGGGATATCCGTGTGCCCACAGGGAAAAACGTCTACCTTCACTTCAGCAACTTCTCCCTAGAGGAGACCACACTTTGCCTCAATGACAAAGTCACTCTCAGTGATAACATCAGCACTCTAGGTAGCCATATCCCATGTGGCATATCTGAAAATGCCAGTATACTCTTAGGTGGGCCGCTGCAGTGTTTAGGGAATGTGGATGAGATATACCGTAATATACTTTGTATCCTGCCTTTTTTTCTCAGGTACCCACTGCAGCACATCTCCTCCGAGAGATCTAGTCACGGCTGGTGACACGCTGACTATCAGTTTCTCCTCCAATGACAAAATTGTAGACTCAGGGTTCATTGCTGCATGGAAAGCAGTGGATCCTACTGACATAGAAAGTGAGTGAAAAACAAAACACTTCTTTACCCTCTGAGAGAATATTGTCATTCCATTGAATACATTTTATGTTAAAGATTTGGGTTATGGTCAGTGGTGTTTACTAAGACAAGCGTCAGTATTACCGTTGATCAAATTTCATTTGAGCAAACCACTAACACCATAGCAACTGTATAACAACCACTCAGAACACTCATGAAAAATAATATATTCAAAATAACTTTGGACCACCTTTTGTCTGTACATCTCCAGCTGCTGTTGGTTGCGGTGGGCTCTTCACCAGTCAAAAGGGGGATCTCCAATCACCCAACTGGCCCAATGAGTACCCAAGCCAAGCGGTGTGCACCTGGACTATCCACATCCCCTCGGCCACTGGAATCCATATCGTCTTCACTCACTTTGAACTGCAGGCTGTTAGTTTGCTGGGCCAGTGTGTGGATTATGTGGAGGTCTTTGATGCTGCTGGGTCATCACAAGGTTTGATTATATACCATAGCATAGTTAATAAATATTTTGTTAATTTTATTATCAGCTTCATTTTCCCACTGTCATATTGCATCCTGTTTTTTTCGTTCAGGCAAATTTTGTGGCTCTATCCCACCATCTTTAACTGTCAATGGGGACAAGGCCACCATCCGCTTCCTCAGTAATGATGCTAACCAGAAAAGGGGTTTCCAAGGACACTGGACCACCAATCCTGCTGTGTTTTTCTAAAAAACACATCCAAAGTGGGAAAGAGCTGTTGTGCGACTGACTGTACAAAAAGATTCAACAAGAGATCTGAGCTATTCCTTTACAGACTACCGAAAGCTGCAGAAAAGAGAACCACGAAACAACTGGAGACCAGGGACCAAAATGTGGATTTGCAGTTGCCATTTTTGTCAGATATGTTGTAGTTTTGGGTACAATAATACCCTAGGCTATCTTTTCTGTTGACAAGTCATGAATTAAATATTTACTATATTATATTCTGTGTAACTGTTTTAGTTAGTTTATTAAACACCTCCATTATGATGAGACTTATTGTGTTCAAGAGGGTGGTTAGATAATGCCAATCATTTTTACTTCTGGAACCCGACTGTTGCACTCTATTAAGACCTCATCAATGACATCACCAATGATGCGATTGGCCAAAACGGTTACCCAAGATCAGACCCAAACCCGAGTCTGCCAGAGATGTTGGTTACGTAACAGGCATGGGGAATGAGAGAGGTCAGAGGAATAATGACCTGTTCATATGAGTTGATTGATTTAGTTGAGCATCTGATGTAATTTGTTCTAGTTGCTATTTGGTGATTAATGAGCATCAGAGAATATTAATGATGCATTTGTTGTGAAGGTGATTAAGATGCAAATGCTGGGTTATAGCCTACTGTGCCCTTTGACCTTGAAGAAAACCCTTTTCAAGTATCAAGCAGTACTTGGAATAATAACTATGAATCATGTGTATTAATTTCACTTATGTATTTGAATTGAATACAACATTTTCCTACATTTGTATTACACAGTTTTAACAAAAACAATTAAACTTTATGTGATGCATAATTGTCAGTCACACATAAATAAAACGGGCAAGATTTCTGCACTAAAAAAACATTATGGTATAGTTTATTATTAACATCTATTTGCATCTATTTGGTTTTATTTAACAGAAGTTCTCAGAAATCTGAATAAATGCATTTTGAAAATATGATTATTTAAATCTGTTAAAAAGTATGAACATAGGGTTAGCATATTTAGTTCATTAAAATGTATGAGATTGTAACAATTTGAATTTATTGATGATAATCCTGGTTTTTGAGTATTTAAAAAACATTCAGTTTATTAGTGCTATTACAGAAATCTTACCTGTTTGATTAATGTAATATATGCTTCACATATAAGTTTATTAGTTGGTTTATGTTAGTATAATCCAAATGGATGGACATTTTGTATGCAATTCAATTACATACATCTTAAATGTAGGTCTAAATATTTTTCGAGTGTAGTAGTGGACCTCCTCAAATCATCCTGCAGGGAATGACGCTTGAGCGCATGCATGAAAAGCTATTGTATGAACAAACTCTGTCCTTCAGGTGTGCTAATGCTTAACTGAGTTAGTAGTAAAATGTAATTTTAAATTCTGATATTGTACTTCCTTCTAGTGGTTCCTGCTCCTGATTTCACACTCTAAACAATCTCTTCTTTTATGGGGAAGTCGTGGCCTAATGGTTTCAGAGGCAGACTTGTAACATGAAAGCTGCAGGTTCAATTGTCAATACAGGTGTTGTGCCGAATTTCGACCCCCGCCAAATTATTACCCCCCTAGCATTGGTAGGTTTAGGATTAGTTGTGGGGGAGGGGTTAAGATTAGAGGTGGGGTTAGGATTAGGCAATCAGTTATTGACTTCAACGAGGGGGGTAATAATTTGGCAGGGGGTCGAAATTCGGAACAACACCGGCAGGAAATGAGATGACTGATGTGTCAGAACTCACAGTACTCTAAAAAAGAGTAAGCAAAAAGACCTAGGCTACTACTTCCGGCGATATTCTGAAATGTGGATGCGATTTGATGCGATGGACTCTTTACTATCCCATGAGGCCACGGGAAAAGATTAGTGAATGGCAGTGAAGCAACGCAGCTGACGCTGGTAGATCACAGCATGGCGAATGTAGTACGTCCAGATTACATTCATACTACATACACTCATAATATATAACATACTTATAGCAGTCGCGAAGTCATTACTTAGCAGCCATGGTGTATGTAAGGACAAAAATAAACTCTCAGAGTAAACAAACTACCTGTAGCTCATTGTGTCAAGATTTATTCTTTAAATATTTTTATTTACTGAGTGCTGTTTAGCTTGCTAAATCTTATTGAATTAATTTCTGAAATATATTTTATGGCTATAACGTGCATTTCAAAATCATGAAAACTAGAATAGAAGGACATTTTGTACTGATTTGCACTTTATTTTTTTAATCCAAAACAGCAAATAATAAACCATGGATAATTGACGGTTTATGGCAAGATGACTTTTGATAATTCCTTTGGCTATGCCTAAATGATTGAAATTAGCATTGTAGTCAAATATACATTTTGAAACGGATGAGAATTAAACCGGTTAGTGAAGGAAAAGCAGCCAACAAGTGTCCTGCATACATGTGAATATAAAAACATCCAAGGATGCATCTCATGAAGTTGAGAGAATAAACCAGGTTCTAAACTGGAATCTGTAGACAAAGGGTGGTGACCTTGAAGAAGCACAAATATTAGATTTGTTTTAATGTTTCCAAAAAATTTTTTTTTTTAAATGTTTTGGCCTCTTAATAAGTCCCACACACCCATTAGTGGCGCTTTTGAAGACTAGCACTCTTTGTACTTATTGCACACAAACTCTTTTTGTTATTCTCCCAAAACCCTGTGCATACAAATGTACTTGCCCATCTTGAATTTCTCACTCAAATGAATGACAAAATTCTGAAATATCAAAACATAAACACATGCAAAGAAAGACAAGTTTAAGTTAAATTAAGTTATTCTTTAAAATGTGTACAACAGACAACAAATACCCCCTCATACCAACACAGAAAAGTTGTGAATTGGTCTTTGATGCAGCTTCCCGTCCTTTGCCCCATGTGGAGAGACTCAAAGGTTTGGGCCAACTGGTCATGTGACTCACAACACCAGCCAATTGGAGCGCAGGGCTCAGATTTCATCTGGTGTGGAAAGGAGTCACTAAACTCCACTGAGCTTTTAGGAAAGGGAGGCTGACTCCTCTGCGTAGCCTCTGAAGTTTTCCGATATATTTAGTCTGTCCAAAGATGGACTAAACAAGACATTATGAGCTGTGGACTTTGTTATGGGATGTTAAGGAGGCCACTGTAAGAAAGCAGAAGGATTTTGGGGAATTAATACTGTTTCACCACAGGCTCTTCCTGGAAGAAGAGGGAGATGGGGGCTGGAGCAATAACCATCTGTGTAAGTACAACAAAAAAAAAAAAACATGCTGGTCAACTCCATATAAGGCAGCCAGTTTGAAAGAGTGTGTTTGTGTTGCACATTGAGGAGTTTCTGCATACATCAATGTGAATGAGTGCTGGCTGTGATCCCGGACTTAAACTGGGTGAGAGCCGCTACTCAGAGACTGAGGTCATTTCTTCCCATCTGCTCGCAATGTCTCATGGAAATGAAAACATTTTCTGTTAACTTCAGTGAAACTTTATATATATAAAACAACATTACTTTGGTGCAGTATGTATTGAGAACAACATCCAAAATTTGTACCTACAACAGCTTGTTACTGGGAACTGGGTACAACTTTTTACCTTGTTTACACCTAAAAGGTCCACAGTTGTGACTAAGGGTACATATTACTACTCGGAAGTACTCATATGTACCTTTAGGGGTAGATAAGGCACAAAGTTGTCCTTTTAAAGGTACTGCCCCGTTGGCAAGCTGTTGAACTTCTGAAGGAACAGTTTTGCACATTTGTTCTGGCGGTGTTGTAAACTATATGCTAGTTTCTACCTTATAATAGCAGGGATGTTCTGCAGCTGTTGTTAGCGTTCATTGCTACAACCAGTTGCTCTCAGGACCACACACAGCATATGTGCACGCATGCGTGTGATATGAATGAACATGCTGAGACTCGCTTCTCACCTAACAGAGTTTGTGATATTGAACCAGTTTAGTTTTTGAGCTAGCTTAACTATTCAGTTAGACGTAGAAAAGGTTAGACATGTTATGTTGAAGTAACTCATGTGATATGAGGAGCTTACTGAGGTGTTTTTATCAGACTGTGGGGGAGGGTTTGAAGATCCATTGGCCTCCCCTAAGAGTCAAAGCAGGGGGCGTCATTAAGTTATAAGGACATTGTCTAAACCTGTAATGGAAACTTGAAGCACAGACTTCTTATTTCTCTCATTGACTGAATAGCATGACTGTATGTTAACACACGTGTGGCCCTTTGACATACATTATGAAGTGTTGTGAGGGTTAGGGGTGACTTCATGGACATCTGTTCCTCTCTCATGAGTAGCTCAGACGAGCTTATGTTATTAACGCCAAATTCAGGGACTTTAGGAAGCATACTGAGATATAGGGCTTCCATGCTAACTAGATTAAATATGTACTGTTCAATATATATATATACACATAAAAAATATAATGTATACACGCACATGTTGTGTTTTCATGTTTTATGGCTACTTTCCATAGACACAATGATTTTTAGTGTGCTGTATATTTTACTATATTACTATTTTGCTGTTTTATACTATATGTATGTGTATGTATGTGTACTACATATATAGTCCCCTCTGACTCTGCTCCTGAAAGATACATGCACTTATTCTGTATATGGTCCTTCTACTGTTGATACAGAAATAATTGGTATTTGAGCTGATTATGCATTTGAGCATAAGATAAACAAGTGTGTTAACAATGGAGCCTAGGTCACACTTTGCTGAAAAAGGACATTTGGTACAGAACACCCTATTAGAAGATGCTCACGATAGGCTGAAGAGCACAGAATGAGCAGCAACCTTCTCCTTTATTGAAGGACTGCTAATAACTTCTGAATACAATAAATTCTGTAGCTCTATTATTCATCAAGAAGGATGTATTGTCTCTGTATGTTTGTGACACAAATAATTAATTTTGATGAATGTTACTTAAAAGGGGTAGTATAATGCACTTTTCGAAAGATGTAAAATTATTTTTTGATGTCCCCAGAGTAAGTATTGTGAAGTTTTAGCTCAAAATACCCCACAGTTATTTTTAAATATCATGTTAAAGTTGTCACTTTTTGAGGGTGAGCAAAAACGCACCATTTTTATGTCTGTCCCTTTAAATGCAAACGAGCCGCTGCTCCCGTTATAGGGGGCGGAGCTACAACAGCTTGTGTCCTTTTACATCACACAGACATGCACTAAAAATTTAAAAAACTTTTAGCCTTTAATGTTCAAACCGAAGTCAAAGTTGGAGAGACGAGTAGAAGTGAAGAAGTGACATGTAGACAACATTTCTGAATGGTTAGTTGGTGAATTTATGTAGCTTATTTGTAGTTATCTTCTAGTCATTAATTAGCATATTCTTGTCTTCTTGTCAGTCTTGATAATCTATAAATTGTGTTCTGGGGTGGGGTTTATGTAAATTTTAGGGTTCATGATGTCACTAACCAGGAGGAATGTGGTGTAGTCCCTACCAGCCGTTTGTTGTATTATTAAAAAGCGATTTCTTTAAAAGAATAAAAGATTTCTTTATCTCCCTTTGGTTTGAACTTTGAGGGTCATAACTTTGCAGATGTTGTTTATGCTCAAACTGCAACATTACACACTAACTAAAGTTAAATCATATTCAACCACCCCTTTAAGATCTTTGATGAAAAAAAGCTTTTTGTTAAGTCAGTGTCCATAAACTCGTCCATGATGCAACTGGATACTTCATAATTGCATTTTAAAAGTTGCTGCAGAAAGATTATATTTACATATAGCCCTGCTGAAAAATATCTTCACTTAAAATGGTTTGCATGGTCTTAAGATGATCTAGCTGGTCTCCTGTCTTAGGCTTAAGAGTGTTTTTTTCACAGCAATATAAGCAATCCTTGAAGAATTTACCATGCATGGTAACAATAATTTCTGCAACATAACTTACTATTAGCCACCATTTCACTTGTCAATAGATATTGTGGTAACCATCAAAATATGTGAATGTCTTTTAAATTATTAAGAAATTAGATATTAAGTTTATTAAAATAGATGAATTACAATATTATAGATATTAATGATATATTAAACACGCACGCGCACACACATAATATAAATATATAATATTTCATAAAATCTAAATTATATAGATACATATAAATAAATAAATTACATAGTATAGAAATAAACAAGTAACAAGTCTCTCTCTCTCATTGTATAATTATAATATAAATTACAATTATATATAACTTATTTATGTTTATGTAATTTGTTATAAATAATATATCTGTGTATAATTTTAATTTATATATGTATAATTTATCGATCATAAATAAGTTAAAATTCTCTCTTGCTCTCTCTATATCTCTCTCTATATATAAGTAAATAAGTTAAAATATACATTTTATATAAATATTTAGAATATATAAAATTACTATCTATACAATATATATACAGGTTTATTACTGTACCTAATAAACATGTTTAGTTACCTTTTATTGTCTCACCAAACTCTTTTCAATGAAAGAAAATATATATTATTGTAAACATTTGTTCACCATATTAGTGTAACTTCCTGAATGCATGACATTCAATGTGTTCCTCCTCTATAGACCATAACAACCCCTGTTCTGGCCACAGCTGAGTTTGATATCTTGTCAGCTGTCAGCTTGAGTCTGTGTGTTTCCTCTCACCTGGTAACAGGTGCATGGCAACCTCTGCTGACGTAGACACACACACACACACACACACACACTAACCTGCCTCCCTCCTGTTTCCTGCCAGTGACAGATCCTGGCTGTGGGAAAGTCTCGGGTATAAAGGCTGATGTATGGACTATAGGGGTCTAAATGATGCAGACAGTCAGAACGGTGGATGTGGTTGACTGCTCCTCTCTCTTCTGCTTTTCAAAGCACAACAAGGCAGCGGTTCAGATTAAGGAGGATGTAAAGAGGATGGTGCAGTTGCCCATGCTTAAACCCTCTCCGGCCACCGGCGCTGGGGGAAAGAAGATCTTCGGCGTGTCCCTGGTGAAGTTGAGCGATCTGGGACTTGTTAAGGACGGAGTTCCTGTGGTGGTCCGGTGTATGGTGGAGTATCTGGAAAAGCAGGGTAAGTGTCGTGGTTTTCTAAGGTGTTGGTGTAAAGAAATCTGATCTGGGGACAATGATAAAGAATTAAAAGTAAAAGAGTTTTTCTTTGGTGAGCAATTATAACGCTTTATGCAACTAATAACATGTCATAAATCTAGCCTGCATTCTTACAAAGAAATAATCAGGGTGTCTGATATATGCCTAAGAGTTACTTGGCAATTTATAATATATTGTAGGCCCTACATTATCATTTCCAGTGGTGCAACGGGTTCTAAACTAACAAATTGCAGAATACTTTATACTCTTAAATTTAATGGGATTGATTCCAAGCATTGCATTATATTACATTTTATTATATTATATACAGTTTTTTAGACACAAGTTTTAAAAAAACCCAGCATGTTTTCTTATTAGGCCTTTTAGATTTTTCTCTTGCTACATAAAATGGGTTGTTAATATATATTTTTAATCATCAATTCATATTACATGATCAAAGGTTAATTTAGATGTCTACATTTTAGGCCAACAAAGGGTCTTTTTCCAGACTTTTGTTTTATAATATCAATTGCATTATGTGGTGGCATGCTTGAGATAGATAGGTTGAGATAGAACACCTAAATCTAGAACCTCCGGGGAATCAGCAGTTAAAATAAAAACGCCAAACAGAGGAGAGTCTGCAAGCAAAAAAAAAACTCGTAATAAAACCAGTTTCAACATTGGCTTGGCTTTTCGGAGATGGCGAGAACTGATGGATTTGAAATGTTGTAGGCCTAAAAGCGACACGGAGATGAAGGCGTTATTATTAGGCTTCTCAACAAGTGAGTGCGGTATTTTATTGAACAGATAAATTGCCATATGTAGCTCTAACAGACTACATTGTAAAGCATTATTATCTATTGTGAAGAGTCATTTTCATCTGCACAGTCACGCAGAGCCGAAGCACAGCCACTGGCTAAATGTATGCAGTTTTATTTTCTTTAACCGCTAGAGGGCCAAAAGTTAGTGTACCTTGTTTAAAAAAAAAATAAAAAAAAAGTTTGCTATTTTTTCCCAAGAATACCGTGTGGGTATAATTAGTGCACTTTTGACCATGTTGGCTGCAGTGAATGTGAACTGGCAAGGACTCTATTTTTTCTTCCTGCCAGTAGGCCTACTACATGTCTAAGAACATAAAGTCACAGCTTTTACTGCTTTGGTGAACAGCTCCAATCCTTTAGCCAACAAGACCAAGCTGTGACAATTAGGTAATTGGGTACCGGATCAAGGTCAACACAAATGAAAAAGGATTGACATGTAAATTCAAAGTAACAACATCTGATTTTTACCATATATACTCACTTTTGGAAAACTAATAAAATGTATTATTATAAATAATATTTTCATGATATTTCAGAGTGCATTTTGTATTATTTATTTGAAACCAATAGTTAATGAGCACATTTTTAAAGTTACAAACATAAATGCATATGTATGATGCAAATTAGACATGAAGATTTATGATATCAGACATGCCATATCAAAAACATGACAAAACTGCAAGGTTGAAATAGAGAACAATACTATTATATTTAATAACACTGTTCAAAAAATCACTATATACATCTTTATGATAAAAATTGATCATGTTAAAATCAAACTGAGTGGGCAACACAAACTAGTGCCAGACCAATGAATCTGAATATTTTTTCACTTCTTATTAACACTCCATTGCTTGAATTAGAATTTTATCCATTAACCAAATACATTTTCATTACTAAAAGATTAGAATTCTTTAGTATTATAATTGTGTCATACTGTGTACAAACAAAATCAAACTGGTTATAAATCTGAAGCCTAGAAGCTGCAGTTGTGCTTGTTCTCCACCTGGTGGTGCTGTGCCCTTTCAGATCAACCAATCACTGCACTGGGTCTGTGAGAAAACATGGCAGCGTGTTACTGTGTTTTGAACAAGTGTTTTACTTGAAATTGATTTTAATTATATTTTATTACGTTGAAATATCTTCACGTTTTATATATTTAGCTCTGCATTTGAGCTAAGAGTGGCATACTTTTTTATCACAAGCTGTTGAAACCCTAAAATGTTAGTTTTAATTGAAAAATAACTTTGCGTCACTCTTTATGATGCCACAACTGTCAGGTCTTCGTCAGGAGGGTCTGTTCAGAGTGAACGGCAGCGTTCGGACAGTGGATAACCTGCGGCAGAGGTTTGATGCTGGAGAAGAGGTGGATCTTCATCAGGAAGCAGACGCTTTTGCTGTTGCCAGTTTATTAAAGCAGTTTTTTAGGGATCTACCTGAAGGTCTCATCCATCCCTCCATCCACAATCCTATCATTCAGCTGCACCAGGGTGAGTCACCTGTAGTCTTCGTTCATGGGTGGTGTGGTATAGTGCTTAAACATCTGTACTGGTAACCAAAATATTGCAGGTTGTAGAAAAAAAATGGTGTAGAAAACACTTTCACTCAAAAATAGCTGGCAAACAATTAGGCTACATTACTTTAATCGATAAATCTAACGCATTACTTTAGAGGATAAATGCAAAAGGATTCAAATATAATTTATCCTTCCATTTCATATTTTTCAAATGCATATCAAAGTATTTGACCATGTCCCCTTAGCTTCATATTAAACCCCACACATTAGGAAATAATTGAATTCTTACCATTGTACATTCTCATCCCATGTATACGTTTTTGATATGTTTATATATTATATTATTTACACATATCAAATGTTTATTTAATACATAATAGCAAAGTAGGTCAGCGGTTTAGTGCCAGTCATAACTGTTAGCTGTTTATCAGCTGAAATGATTTGGGTGAAGGTTATGCTTCTATCTTAAGCACATCTTCAGGCCCGTGACTGAGCAGAGCGGTCTAAGCTTTTCTTCTGTAGTAGAAGTTTAATCTAAACTGTATAACAGTAAGTGCCCTTAATCTTGCTTTGTCTTTTCACACTGTTTGAAGAGCTCTAGGAGGGATTTTGGCTTCTGACTAGTGTAAAAGATTAGACAGAGCTTTAATAAACAGTTACTGGCTCACATCCAGTGGATCCATTAAAATCAGAAAAAAATATTGAATTTGCAACTGTATCATCCTTCAGCGACCTCTACGACATTCAGAGTGGAGACTTTGCTTAATTAATGTGGTATTGTGTCAGAGATCAGCAGTGCACTGATACTGTAAACGCCTCAGGTTCATATTAAAGATGGCAAAAAAAAGAGTTCCTGAGGGAATTATGTGAACTGTTTTTTTTTGACAGACTTGTTTGCTGCAGTTTTTTTCTCTCCCTCTCTGTTGGTGTCCCAAGCTCCCTCTTTTTGTGGCATGAGACGCTATATCCTGCGCAGATGGTGCATTTTGGGTGCCAGAAAACAAGGATTAATAAAGACATATTTGTTTTGGAAATGTTACGTATTCACGCAGAGACAGTAGAGTTACACACATAAAATCTTGGATTTGATTTCAAATCGAGAACATCATTTTTTTATCATTTGTTATTAATATTAATTTATTAAAATGTATATTTTTCAATTTGTTTATATTTTACCCCCCAAAATCGAACATTTTAACAGCTTTTAATATATTTAGATATTTGTGCAAATGAAATGTTAAATTATTGCTAAATGTATTGCTAAAAGAATTGCATCTTACCTTTTGCCCCTTGTTCTAAATCACCCTCATTCACTATTCCCTACATTACTCCGCCAATATAGTTCCCTTGAAGGAGTATGGCAATGAGTGCACACGATAACGTCCACTATGGTTTCTGACACCACTACAAATAGCTGTTCCCTCAAATAGTGCCTTATTTAAGCATATGGGGGTGATTTCGGACACAGCCATGATCATAGTGAGGTTCTCTTTAGTGGTTATGAAGCAGACACACTTCAGCAATTTTGTCCAACTGTCTCCTTAGGCTGACTAGAGACTTTAGCATGACGTGGTCCTTTCTCTTCCTGTCACCCTTCCCCTACTTTTTACAGAGCAGTTTTGAGTCAGCTTTTTCACTTCCACATTTACTATAATAATACTTGTCGCCACTTCCTGTTTTCCAGCTTTTTCCCAACCACTGTTCTGGAGCTCTGTTTCTATTTGAAAATCAGCTAAAATAGAACATTTACAATATTATTATTTACAATATATGATCAGAAGATTCAGATTTTAGCTTTACTGGACACATCTCTTTTTATCTGAATTATATTAATATCTTCCTTTTTAAAATATGAAACCCTTCATTATATTTCTGTTGTTCTATCAGAATCCGATGAGGATTACTTCTGTAAGGACCTGTGTGAGCTCCTACATCAGCTGCCAGATATCCACTATAGTCTCCTGCATTACCTATGTCACTTCCTGTCCCAGGTGGAACAGGAGCACGCTCATAACCGCATGACTGCGACCAACCTGGCCACAGTGTTTGGGCCCAACGTCTTCCAGTAAGTCTCAGTCACACAGTTCAACACAAGCAAACCAATGAAATATTTTTCATCAATTATACTGATCAACTGATCAAGTCACATTTTTAACTTTACATTTCTGGGGTTCATTTCTGAAAGCATGCTTTTCCCTGAAATAATCAGAATATTTTAAGCTCTTTGTGCATGTATCTGCAAGCTATGTGAATCATGTCTCGACTGCCCAATGCCAATAGCTGCATGTTTTGCAAGTATGGGTGTCATGTTCTCAGTCTTGCCTCTCATTGGCTGTCTTGTGGAGTGATCAGCACTTACACTTCACACACACCTTGACCAACCCCACAGACCAGTGCATAGTTTAAATGCTCTGCTGTGATGAATGATTTTGTTCACATACATAAGGCCTGTCAAAATGAATGTGTTAACGCATGCAATTAAAATATTTAATGCTAGCACAGCATCCGTTTTTTCCTGGCATCCTTTGGCTAATGTTTCATTATATGATGACACTAACATTCATTCAACTGCTATTAAACTATTCAAGCACGATTAGACACAAAAAAAGAACTGGCATGCTGTCTGTCAAGCGGCTCTCCGTGAACAAATACCCAAAACACGCCAGTGCTGCATTTGAGTTTGACAAAAACACACAAAATTACGTTGAAATGTCCGTTATTGGCGAGTATCCTCGTAAGCATGAAATAAGACCTTATTCAATTTATAATTTATGCAGTCAAGACTGCACAGATACAGAAATGATTCAAGAAATGATTCAATATCTCTATTTACCCGTTAGTCCTATCTGACAATCTTAAGGTTTTGTTTACATGGTCACATGGGTAAAAAACAACGAAAACAACTTTTTTTTGTGCATTTTAGCTGGGCAGGTAAAAATCTAAACTGGTCTGACTGGACCAGTAGAAAAAAAACTACTCTCAGTGTTGAACCCTGACTGGTTTATGTGAAGATTGTTTTAAGTTCACTTAAATTAAAAGTCGTTATATTGTTTTAGCCTATTATATGTTAAAAATTCTAGCTTTCAATTATACTGTGATGTTGAATGGCTATAATTAATGACTAAAATTGAGAAAAAAATCCATGTAATAGAGACATCAGGATCATTGATATAGGCCTTCATTCATAGTGCTTAGTAAAAAGATGCCATTAAACAATTTTTTTAAATATACAGTATTTATGTTGTTTCTACATTATTTTGGAGATTCAATGTCAAAGTATTACAATCTAAAAATAATATATGAAAAACTTTTATATATACAGTTGTGGTCAGAATTAATGACACCCCTGGTAAATATGATCAAATATGATCTATATAATTACAGTATATTGCATAAATGTATGCATGTGTGTGTGTGTGTGTGTGTGTGTATAAAGAAACAGTGTATAAAGAAATATAGCAGCCCATTTTTGCAACGTAATTATGATTTACCAAAGCAAGATTTTTTTCTTATGATAATAAGTTGAAATTATGATGACAAATTTATTTATGACTTGTCTTACATGACCTTCACATAATTTAAACGTGTCATGACATAATTGTGATTTACCAAACGATGATAATTTTTTTTCCTAATGTGATGGGAACATTCCTATAAATTGTAACCTAAAATCTTGATGTAATTATCATTTTATCCTTAATAAAGCATGTTTTATGCAAATCTTACGTCTAGCTATATCCTGGCTTTCGACTCCAACAGAGGGGGCCAAAGTCCAGGTGGAATTCTTTATTCAATGTCAGCGCTGACACAAATAGCACTTACATACTTTCTATGGTCATAAATTCTTAGGTTGTTATTTACAGCCACAGAAACATTTAGGCTGATTATTCACAAGTGAATTGCTCTGACAAATAACAGCCCAAGATTATTTGAGATACCATCTGCCCCTACAATGCAGTTTTAAGCAAACACTGTTCAATATTTTCAATGTAGTTTTTCTTAAGTAAGCTGGACATAATGTGATTTTAAAGAAATGAAATGAAGTAATTGATTTAATATGGTTTTATATGGTACCTGTTATAGTATAGTGACTAACCCCAAGTAAGTTCCCAGCTGATGCAATATGAGCACAAGCAACCCCTAATAATATATCAGCCACTCAGCGTCAGGGAATCCCTGTCACCACAGCATGTGTGTTTGACACCTCAGCGTTTGTGGATATGTGATGTGTGTAACCATGGCTCAGTGAGGTGGAAGTGACAAAACTGTAGCCTGTTTTAGCCACATAACTCTCCTGCTTGTACCCTTGTACAACATGTTCTTTATGTCAAGAATAATTAAAGCACAAATATAGCTGTCAGTCGAGCACACGGTGACCCCATACAGAAGCAGCATTTACTTCATATATGATTCCCTATAATGGGATAGTATCTCAATGTGACTCCGCACACTGAGGGGAATAATATTGTTGATTTATTGATTTATTTTAATCTTAATTTTTACTATGAAGGTTTATTTTTTAAATAAGGTTGAAGGTTTAACCTTTTACCTAAATAACAATAAATTGAATTTGACTCTGAAATGTAACCTACATCCCATGAGGACACTTGACTGTGCTATATTCATTGTTTATGATTTATTTCTGACAAGGGAAAAAGGGATAATGTTTTTCCTGGTTTTATCATTTCATTTGGCAGCATTTATTTTCACATGCACTGTAGTTTTCACAGCATGTTTGTGTATGTGCTCTTATTCTGCAGTGTGTCACCTGGTTTTGATGGTATACAGGAACAGAATACCTGTAATAGCATTATGGCCAAGCTGATCCAGAAGTACAGCGCCATCTTTGAGTCTGTGGTGGAGAGAAGACAGATTGAAAAGGGTCCTTCAAACATCCTCATGGTCAAAGTGAGTGTTGACATAACGCATTAACTCCCAGTAAACTGACACTTCACTTTGCCTTTGGTTGGCAATCATCTAATATGTGTTAGAATTTTCAAGAGTAATAATTATAAGTGTGCAAGGGAACAGAATACTCTTTAATGCTTATAATATTAGTAAATTCAAACAAACTAAAATTGGGGTCGAAATCAGTGTTATTGTTGTATCATAAATATACTGTCTTAATATTTATTAATATTTTGAATGCATTTTTTTATGTTTTCCTTTTGAATTTAAATTTTAGTTGTTTTAGTCATTTTGTTGTTTTTTGTCCTTTTTATTATTTTTTTTGTCTGTATAATTAATTTCAGTTTTAGTACTTGTACTTCAACTTCAAACGAAAGTTAGAAATGTTGCCTTTTGTTGTGTTTTAGTCCTATTTATTGTTTTTTTGTTTGTCTGTATAATTTTACTTCAGTTTTAGTAATTGTAGTACTTGCATTAGAAAGTTAGAAATTTGGCCTTTGTAAATAAATAATAATAAGTTTAATTATTTTATATTCTATTTTATTTCAGTTAACATTTAATTGATTTAAACATTTTTTTTTTTTTTAGTTTTAGTTAAGAATAACAACAACACTGTTTCTAAACATTAAGTCATAATACTCATGTAAGCAATACAAGTTTGAATTTGGCTTGCAACATTTCCCCATCCCATCCTCCCCTCTTCATTTAGGTAGTTGATAAACTAACATCTGTATTTTGTAAGACTTGGCTCAGTATGTCAAATGCCTTCAGCAGTGCAGACCAACTGAGATCACCACACTCGCACACCCCTGGCCCTAAACATGCCACTCTCTCCTGCTTTCTCCCGGTTGTCACATGCATAGCACGTATGTCTCCCTGACCTTGCTTTGTTGTTGTCGGCTGCACTGACTCGCCAAAACTTCAAGACGTCATCGCACTCTCTTATCTCTCACCATCAACAATGTTTGCTTTTCTGCATTTGCTCTTCAGTTTCAATTGTCACATGAAAGCAATTCTGAAGTGCAGAGCAGTCATGTGCACTAGTGGGTACATGTGGACTCATGTGAATCCCTGTGTATTTTTTTGTTCCCAGGAGGCCAACACAAACACCGAAAACACAGAGATGCCACCTTACAATCCTGCTCTGAAGGCACACACTACACGTGTCAAGAAGATGGAGGTACGGCTGATAGCATGTGTGTGTATTCGCAGAGTGTGTATGCCTGTATATGCAACCTGCTACGGTACACTGAGTCAGTGTGGGTGTGTTTCCATAGTCATATGCACTTATAGTGTCAAACCCTGTTAAATTCCAGTGACGTAGCAACTCAGAAACACCAGCAATCCAATAACACTACTCACCCTGAAGGGTACAATCACAAGACTCAGCTTTCAGTTTAATCCAAATGATGCAGATCTTAAGTCAGTCAAAGGCTATTTTTTTAAGCCCGGTAATGCAGAAGGGGATGGGTCATAAAACTGGGGGCTCGTCCGGGATACTAAAACTCTTGATATTCATATCATGTTGACTTTGGATCGAATTCCTGTGACCTTTATTCCCGTTAAAGGCCCCGACGTTACATGTATTTGTCTTTCCGATTGGTATTAAAGTTACACCCCTGATTATAACCAAAAGGTGTTTTTGTGGACTACAGGATGTTTGCTTATGCCCTGAGGAACAACATTGAATGAAAGATGAGGAATAGGTCTACAGTAGCTTGTGCCAAGTTCACATCTTAAACACTAAATCAATAAATATATAAAGTCATTTGGTCAGATGTGTATTTGCTCTCTTGATAAAACTGCACAAACAGGCATCTTGTAATTGAGTCCCCCCCCCCCCCATGCTAGGTTTTCACAATCACACAGAATGAGAGTTCTGTTTTCTGTGAATTTAATTTCCCTCTCAATTGAATTATGTCATTTGCGTATGACTGCAGCCATGCGTACGTGCTCAGAAACGCACTGTGTAGTGTTTGTGTGTCTGCTGGAGACGGGCTGGATCTCATGTTTGTGTGTGTTCTCTCTATGAAGCAGTGTGAACCGTGACCTTCTTAAATGACTGGCATGATGTTTTGAAAACAATAATATTGTTTTTGTATATTGAAAAGGCTAATATTGAGGTGGTACTTGTAAAAAAAAAAAAAAAAACTACTTGCCCTCTGGCTTTTAGTACACTATCATTTAAAAATCTCTTTTGCTCACCAAGGCTGCATTTATTTGATTAAAAAATACAGTAAAGAGTGTAATTTGTGAATTATAAAAAAAAAGTATATCTTATTTTAAAATGTAATTTATCCCTGTGATCAGAACTGAATTTTCACTCTAGTCTTTCACCTGATCCTTCAGAAATATTTCTAATATTCTGATTTGCTGCTCAGTAAACATTTTTTATAATCAATTTTGAAAACAGTAGTGCTGCTTAATATTTTTGTGGAAACTGAGATACATTTTTTCTGGATTATTTGAATAGAAAGTAAAAAAAAAAAACAGCGTTTATTTGAAATATAATTTTTTTGTTACATTATAAATATCACTTTTGATCAATTTAATGCATCCTTGCAGAATAAAAGTATTAATTTCTTCCAAAAAAAAAAAAAAAAAAGAATCTTACTGACCCCAAACTTTTGAGCGATAATGTAGTTCTTAAACTGCCTCGTATTTTATACAGTTTTACTGATTTTGAAATGCCTGTGTTTTATCCCAGGGTTTAGCAATGTACAGTGTGAAACGTCATCTTATGAATACCCAGGATTATTTGTTAACCCCGGGTAAATTATGAGCAGTGTGAAACGCGAAGCAAGATGACCAAGGGTTAACTTTTTCAAGTGTGAAAAGCCCTTTAGATGTAATAGATTATATCTCCTGGACGGCCACTGTCGGGCAGAGTTTAGCTCCAACCTCAACACACCTGGCTGGAAGCTTCTGGTAAGACCTTGATTAGCTGGTTCAGGTGTGTTCATTGGGGTTGGAGCAGGACATTCATAGACATAATAGAGAGTAGATGCCCTATCGACCGCTACTGCCTACTGGCGCGGACGAGCCGTGGGGCCGCCATCTTAAACCGGTCACCCGCTCCACTCAGTGTCATGATATAAAGTGACCAGACGTCCGAGATCAAACTGGGAACATAATCCCTGAAAAGGGGAATCAATCTGATTGAAAAACCTAATGTTGTGTCTTCAAAAACAAAACGGGGACAGAGGTAGTTTTTTTTCTGTATTTAGAAACGGGGGACGTCTGGTCACCCTATGATGTGTATGCTGTAGGCTATGATAGGTATTTTTGCAAATCACACACTATAAATATGTTAGAGAAGCAGAAAGAGAGAGTAGAAGTAAAGTCAGATATTTTAATAAGTTGAAGAAACAATAAATGATTATATTAGAGTCTACTTGAAGCTTTTTATATTTGTCACACACACACACACACACACACACACACACACACACACACACACACACACACACACACACACACACACACACACACACACACACACACACACACACACACACTCTAAATAGAGAAGCTACCCCCAAAATACTAAGTTACAGGCTAAGCTACAAGTAGTGACCACCACTGATAATACAGTCTGTGCCACTTGTGTAAAATTCGCTGGCCAATCAATATACCAGTAATATTTGTTTTATTTCTACAATAGCTGCGTCAGTTGTAATCTAAGTCAGTGTTATGGAATATGATTGATCAAGTTTCAGTTCATAGCCGGGTGACCAGCGGCCGGTGCAGTAACCAGCCTAGCTAGCTGGCTACGATTTCAGTACAGTAATATCAAAGATATTTGCTCCTTCTCACCTCTCTTGTAATATTCTATTCACAAAATACAACCAATAGTATGGTAATGTTACATTTTACTTGTGAAAAGTAATCCCCCGAGCCCTATTTGCGATGGTCCGCTGATTTGAGCAGGGACATGCTGCTCAGTGCTCTGGCATCTTAACTGCTGCTATAACGCAAATAGAATTATGACCGGTTAAAAATGGCGGCCGCATTTCTTGAGGCCAGCGGCCAATAGGGCGTCTAGCTCTATATTATGTCTATGAGGACACTGGCCCTCCAGGAGCAGGATTGGACACTATGTTGAGATCATTTGACAAATCACTGTCTTTTTGTCAGGTCACTCAATGCACTCCAGTTGAAATAACAGATTCTTCTAGAGAAAAGGAATCATGTTCAGACAACCCTATGCTGACACCAAGAAAAAAGAAGGTAAGAGTCACCAACATTATATATATATTTTTTAGTGCTGGGCAACGATTAATCGCATCCAAAATAAAAGTTTGTGTTTACATAATATGTGTGTGTGTACTGTGTATATAATTATTTTGTGTATATAAATACACACACATGCATGTAAATATTTAAGAAAAATGTGTTATGCAAATATTTCTTAAACATATACATGCATGTGTGTGTATTTATATATATATATATATATATATACAAAATAATTATACACAGTACACACACACATATTATGTAAACACAAACTTTTATTTTGGATGTGATTAATCGCGATTAATCGTTGCCCAGCACAAATTGTTTTATTTAGGTATCAATATCTGTTTTAGAGACTTCAAGTATACACGTCTTTATTTATATATAAAAAGTGATTCATTTGAGTTTGCTAGCTGTTCATTTTTACAATTTTACACAAAATCAGATTGTTAAGCTACTTCATATGATATATAAAACGTATCACTTCCTGCTTCTAGAACTGTAGAAAATTACAACCTCCATTGTTACACATCAATAAAATGACAGAAGAATGAAGTGCAGGTTGTATTTACTTAAGTGAATATTCTCTGCCCTTTATGTATTTATTATCAAACTTTCTTCTGTAAACCAGAAGATCTTCAGAGACTCGTTGTAGCTTCCTGGCTGGAAGAGTCTTTGCGTTCGTAAATCTGAAATATTTCGCCATCTTCCACCTTCCTGAAATATCTCAGCCGAGGAAGGTCTTAACACGTTCCGGCTTATGCTGTGTTTTTGTGTTATCTTTGAAATCCAAAGCTATTGAAAGTCCTCTGTTTACATAGACATGTGGTGCTGATCAAACCGAGTTTGACCAGATAAGGCCTGTGGGAGAACCGTGTAATCGGCAAAATGATGTTGTAAACAGACTCAGAATTGCTGATGGAAAAAAATACATGATGTGACTTTAATGAAAAATAAGACCACTTCCTACAGCGGAGACGTTTCCATTTACATAAGGGGTCAATGAAATCATTCAGCTTAACACGTAGCACTAGACGGACTGGCTTGCTCGGATTACCTCATTTTGTTTTGGGAAAACCAGCATAAACAAACAGAACTTTATACACCCGACATTTCTTAACTGATTATTTTCAAGTGATAGTTTAACGAGTTTGTTTACCAAGTGCTTAGTGGATGAAGGAGATGCATATTTATTTTCAGGGTACCCGCGGGTCTTAAAAGCCTTGAAAAAGTCTTGAATATGATCATCTCAAATTAAGGCCTTAAAAGCCTTGAATTTAGTATACAAAGTCTTGGATTTCGTTACAAAGGTCTTATTTAGTTTTTAACAAAAGTAAAGTAACTGCAGTTTGACTAAAAGTTGACAAAAAATGCTAAGACTTTTCATCAACTACAACTATAAAAAACAGGATGACTCAAATGTGATTAAGACCAATAAGCATTTTCGTCTGAAGACTAAGACTAAATAAAAAATGGCTGCCAAAATTAACACTGGCCTACACACACGTGCGGGCTACAATGCTGTTGCGTATGTATTAAAAATGACTGATATATAATTCAATATATATTTAATTCAAGTAACCTCCTTGTACATAATTATTTTCTAGGGTTTAAAATGTATACAGATTTGACATTTTCCCCTCATACTTCTGTCGGAATGGGTACGAAGTTGGCATTGAATTTCATTTGAAATGGTATTAAAAAGGTCTTAAAAAGCCTTGAATTTAAGTTGGAGGATCCTGGGGGTACCCTGATTTTATTTACTGACTTATTTTATAGCATTATGACTTTGTTTGAGTAGAACGTATCTCTCAAAACGTGAATATTTCCTTGTTTTGGAGAATTTCATTGTACTTGTCATTACGTTCTGTTGTTCTGATCAGAAGCTGACACGTAGTCACAGAAACATGGAGGAAATGGTTTGGTTGTCATTAAATTTCACTAAACAAGGGTCAAAGGTTACAGAGACTTTTATTTGTCCTTCACTTGAACTTTGTTTTGGGATGGCCTTGGGTATCTAGAAAATGTACAGCATATTTGAGTGCACAGGTAATGTAGGGCTGTTAAAATGGCTGAAAAACTAAATTAGAATTTTTTACTTAAATATTACTAATATTTAAATTTAAAAGCCATAATTTCAGTTTGGGGAAAAAGCTTTTTACTTGTCTTCTGAGGGTTAGGCAAAAAATATGAATGCACTGCATTAAGTTTATTCAAAGTGATGAAATAACATGACTGTCTGGAAATAGTGCATATCTTTTAAACTAGCGTTTATAAATGTTATATTATTTCATATGTTGCATAAACAATGATGAACAAAAAGCATCATGTATTTAAGCATAGTTTAATACAAAGAGACAAAGTGCTGATCACAGTACTTTTTGCATTTAAAAACATGAGATGCAGTTGAATGGAAAAAAAACAGTCTGAACATGTTTTTTTAAGTTGAACTTCTTTTAACATTACATGGCTTTCTAAACATGGCTCTCTTGTGCGAGACGTGAGTTCAACGGTCAAAGATGTTTGTCTAGCGCTTGTTTGCATAGAAAATAACGGCTTGGTTGTGCTTTTGACGTAACCCAAGATCTCTGTTTTGAATGAACAACGCATCAGCGTCGCATCAAGTTGGTTCAAATGGATACGCTAACAAAACCATTCAGACGCAACAACAGCTCTTAAATCATCGTCGCTTCTCTTGCGCCACTGATAAGGCTGCCGACGCACACCTAAAATTCAAATACATCGTTTTTGCATTCAAATATGGATTTTTATTTTAAATTCGATGAATAATGGAAATTAGAGTTTTAATTTGACAGCCCACTGTTGTAGCTACCATCTATATTTATGTTTGCATAATTTGTTTGAGTGTTTTTACTGTTCAGTCAAGGTGATTGATTATCCTCACCTGTCATAAGTCTATAAGTTGAAATGTAACTCAGTTTGTTATTGGAAGACTTTCTACTATTGAGAGATGAGGACAGAGAACATTTTTTTTTTCAAAATCAAGTTTGACAGTTTACTGTTTAATAGAATTTATTGTTTATGACAACTATAAATTAAAGATTGGTGACTGATCACTAGGTCTTTTCATTAGGTCACCCCATGCACTTCAGCTGACAATACAGGCCTCTCAAGAGAAAGTGAGTCAAGTCCCGACAACCCTATACCTACGCCAAGAAAAAAGAAGGTAAGAATCACTGCAAGACTCTGCAAAGAGTAGAGAAACATTTATTTTTGTGTACCTTAAAGAAATAGTTCCCTGAAAATAATGAAAATCATTATTCCGTTAAGTCTTTCTGTCTTCTGTGTAACACAAAAGGTCAGTTTTTAAAGAAAATGATCTCCCTTTTCAACAAAACATATATATATATATATATATTTAAATTAACTTATTCAGCAAGGACACATTAAATTGATCTAAAGTGACAGTAAAGACATTTATAATTTTACATCAAGTTTATATTTCATATAAATGCTGTTCAGTTTAACTTTTTACTCCTCTAAGAAACCTAAATATTGATAATAAGAAATGTTTCTTGAGCAGCAAATCAGGTTTCTGAAGGATCATGTAATGAAAATATAATAAAATAGAAGAACGTTATTTTACTTTGCTTTAATAACGTTCACAATATTGGTTTTTATTGTATTTTTGATCAAATAAATGCAGCCTTGGTGAGCAGAAGAGACTTTTTTCAAAAACATAAACAAATCACACACACATACATGCATACACACGTACGCACACACACACACACAGTTGTGAACGGTAGTGTAATTGAGTGACCTTTTCATTTACGTCTACTATCTTAAAAGATCAACTCAATGCCTTTGTGTGACCTTGTGCTTCGACACTTCTATAAACAGTCAGTCGTTTAATGCAGAATTCGATTTTCCGGTGCTGTTTGCATCATCAACACATTAGCGTATCGATGTCCAGATCTCACTCAGTTACTGTGCCTTAAATGGGTCCCACGTGGGCTCGATCGATAGTGTCCTCTTTACCGTAGTTAAAGCCATTTCCCACTGACCGCCTGTGCCTTCGGGACTAAGTGGGTTGAAGATCAATCTAATCCTATTGTAGTCTTTGTGTTACGTGAATTTGTTGCACGATCTCATTTGCTTTGTGAGCTAAATTTTGGAGTGTCTTCTGGCCAAACACAGTTTTGCAGCTGCTGTCCCAGGATGATGGTGCCATTGTTTTCTACGGTCCTGCTAGTACAAGTGGTTTAGTATAGTTTAAGGTCTTTTTACCAATAATACCTGGGTGTTATTCTTTTGAAGGTCAATTAGCTGTTCAGCATCATTAAGTGACAATGAATCGATCGGAATTTGACATGGCTCTTGTGCGGGTTCGTTTTTTTACCTCTTACACTTATTCAACCGGTTTTCGGCGTCTACAGCCTTTATCGTTTAGCAAGGTAAGATATGTGAGCTAAGCTTATTTACAAATACCTTTTACTTGTTATTGTGCTTTATATTACTATCTTTATGTCAGTCAAAGGGTGTTTCCTTCAGTAATTAAACAAAACCACAGCGTCACCCTCTGTTCCTCTATCTTTATCTTTCTTTTGATTTGTATCCTTCAGGTGAAGAAGTTAAAGACGGAGGAAATGCCTAGATCTTTTCCTCAACCGGCCCCCTCTGGCGATCCCGAGTCCAGGCTTTTGTCCCATCGTCCAGACAAAAGCTTGGGGACTAGAGATCAGTTTCCTCTGCACAGTCCGGACCGGAGCAGAAGCTTCAGCGCTGACGGCATGAATCTGACCTCTCAGACCGTAAGATCCGCCACATCCACTGAGACCTTCAACAGGTCAGTTTATAGCTTTCAAAAGTTTGGTGTCAGTAAAAATGTTTTTCCTGTTTTTGAAAGAAGTCTCTTATGCTCACAAAGGCTGCGTTTATTTGATAAAAAAAAAAATACAGTAAAAAGAGTAATTTTGTGAAATATTAACTATTTAAAATAACTGTTTCTGTTTGTATATACGTATTATAAAATGTTGTTTGAAGACTGGAGTAAAGGTGCAGAAAAATCAGCTTTGAATCACAGGAATAGTCACATGATCCTTCAGAAATCATTCTGATAGGCTGATTTGCTGCTCAAGAAACATTTCTGATTATTATCAATATTGAAAACAGTTGTGCTGCTTATTTTTTGGTGGAAACCCTGATCAATTTTTTCCCAAAGATTTCTGACTGAATTGTTTTCAAAAGAACTGCATTTTTTTTAAATGCATTTTTTTGTAACAATTTCAAAATTAATGTGTGCAGCAAAACAGTACATACTAATGAAAATATAACCATGCAAAATATGATCTTGTCATTAAGTTAAACTATACCGGTGTATGCAGGTTAATTACTTGCTTTGCGTCTCATTCTTTATCTTTACTACAGGGCTTTAGAAATGCCAAAGAAAGATTCAAACCAGACAGTAATTTTTTTATTACCTTACCCCTTTTCCCTGTCACCAAACACCACAATAGGTACATGAGTATGTCAATGAGTACAATTGATTTGAGAGTTTCTGTACCTGACACGCTTATATAACACTGTCTGGGGTGAATGTCTTCTCAGACAGGTTAACTAATATTACATTGGTGCTATGGTCTTCATAATATTTCAACAAAATATAATAACATGCTCCACCTCTGAAACAACTTTACATTTCAGCTGATGCGATCAAGCCCAACACTTGGTTCTATTCTACCATTTAGGAACAACATTAAAGTCACCATGAAATCAAAATGGACAATTCTAAAAAAAAAAAAGAATATTGCAGTATTTATTTTAAATGATTTATACGTGCACATCATTATTTCTTTTTTAAAATTTTTTTCAATCTCGTAATCTTTAATCAAAACTACTTCCCCTCTTGCAGTGACATCTCTTCTCATTCTCTTCTCTGATGATGTGTTTAGTAGCGTGAGGGCGGAGCAACCTGTCACTCACATGAGATCCACCAATAGCAAACCACAACCATCCAATCAATTCCCCATGGACAAAATCAAGTCCCGCCCTACATTTATTCTTATTCATGAAGCCGTTTCTTCTGTTTCAGGCTGACTTTAACTTCACTTTATGTGAATGCAAATTGCCCAATTTTGGCAGCAGCTACTGGATGTAATTTGTAGCATGAAACGATGATGAGATTTTAATCGTTTATGGAAAATTTTAATTGTAATATTTCATCCAACAAGTCAGCCTTCCAATATTTAACCCTTGAATTCAGAATACAGTGCAGTTTTTCAGTTGATCCAGCTGTCTTGTCAGCTTGCTGTCACTTTCAGTACGTACATGTGGACCTTGCATCTTCCTGTGGGTCTTTGAAGGGAATTGCAATCCCGCAATCTCGCCTTTGTGTCAAATATTAGACAACAGTATACTTTTGTGACTGCTGGAGAATTATCAACATATACACCTCAAGAATGCATTTGGTTAAAGGTTCTTGTGCAATAAGGAATCTGTAGATTAATGCATTGATTTAACTGTGGTCAATAATGATCATTAACATTGTCCTTGATGTAGTCAAGTAATTTTCCATCATTTCTCACAGAACAAAAGCTCAGTAAAAGGGCCTTGTTGTTCACTCAGGGAGGTGGTGGCTTAGCAGGATTTCCGTTTTGTAATTCATGATGACGGTCATTATTTTAATACCCTTGTCAGACTGTGTAACACCCCTTAAGAGCTCCAGTGAAGTGGAAAAATATTTCCATTCAAATTCTTCAAGAAATCTTGCGAAATGTCTTTTCAGGTACGTGCTGTACCCTAATTCTTAGTAGGCTTTACGGTAAGATGGCAAGGGTCATTTTACAACAAAAGGGAAGCACCCCGATAAACACACGAAATGCATACTTTTTTGCTGTAATCATGTGATTCATGAGCTGTTTGGAGCCAAATTGGCTTGGTTTTATTTTTTAAAAAACATTCCTTTGTAAACTGGACCTAAATCCTTTGTATTGGATGGTTGTGATTTAGTGTGGCCAACTCTCTGATTATTTACTTCCCTTTTGACACACACACACACACACACACGCACACGCACACTTAGAACAGCATTCATGGTAATGTCGCACGTACTCATGAAGACTGCATGCCAACTCGCTCAATGAATGGACCTTTCAATTATCCCAACATTTCTTGTACTGTTTTTTTAACACAATCCAAACGTAGTAATTATATGGATTTATACAAAAAGTTGCACAGATTTCTTCACTATTTGAATATGTACATCATTGTCAAGTTATTCAAATCCCATGCCCCTTTCATGTCTGCTTATGAATATTATGGATTATTGTTGCTTTTGTAAATAAAGTGGTAAATTATGTGGTGTTTTTTTTTACGCAAACAAAGCACTTGAGTCATATGGATTACTTTTATGACGTCTTTTCTGGGGCTTAAAAAGTGGCAGGAGCGTATTATGCTCAAACGTTCATTTGCATAATAGGTCCCCTTTAATTTACAATGAAATATCTAAACATCCAAGATACATAAGATGATTTAGCTAAAAACAAAACTGAAAAACAGAGCAATTCGAATAAGGTTCTAACACCATCGGTGCTCAGGCCCTAATAAGATGAGACTTTTTTTAAAGAAAATGTTTTCCTCACTTATTTGTGCTTAAAACACGAACAAACCATAAAGCAACATTTATGTATCTTTTTCCCCCTCACCAGCCACTGTGGCTAGTAATTTTCCAAAGTTATTAGCCACTCAGAATTTTGCTGACCACAATTTTGACATCGATACTACGGGAAAAAGCTGCCATATATATATATATATATTTTTAATATTATCTCATAATTTGGCAGCAGGAATATTAGGCTGCTGTCACTTTAAGACCTGACGCACACATCCATTATATTGTTACACAAGCGTTTTCTTTCTCAACTGTTTACAGTCACTTAAACATAACTGACTCTGTTTACATGAATACTCGGCAAGACCGGCATTTTGACATTATTTTGTGTGTATTTCTATTTGACTGTTTAAGTGCAATAAGCAGCGAAAAATATCACAATTTAGTGCTGAGAGGCATCTCTATGTGCGTGCACGTGGGTGAGAGCACAAAATCTGCGGGAATGGGTAAAATTATGCGCAATAAGTGCAATCCCACGCCGAAATTCAAGCCCCGTAACGCCAACAATATTCATCTGGAGTGAGTAGAGGTGAGTTTGTGTGTAACTCGCTGTCAGAGAGATGAGAGAGAGAGAGAGAGAGAGAGAGAAAGAGCAGCTGGTATTGTGTATCTATTCTGAGGATACACGTTTTAGATAATTCATTATCTTTAATAAATATTTAATAAAATCTATATTATCTATATTATACATATAAAAATCTATATTTTTTTACAGTTTAACACTAAATTGCACTTAGTTTATTATTTCAGATACCTTTTTAAAAGACTACAATTGAAAAATGTATATACTATATATGAAATTCAACCCATAGGAGTGACTGCGTTACACACCTCCGCTGAAATCCACCCACATTTGCGTGTTGGCAGGTGTTTTATATAATATTTTATATATATATATATATATATATATATATATATATAATTTCATGTATCTGATGATTGTTTATCAATGTTTTGTAAAAATCTGATAAATATGTTTTAAATTGATCAAAAATTATCTTTAATGTATTTTTTGTGTGTATTACTCACGTTTTACTGTTTTTAATCCATTTCCAAAAGATATTCCTCTCAAAAAGCAAAGCGTTGTTTTCTTTTCTTTTTTTTTTATGGGCCATTCAGCTACTATATCATGGCTTTATTAGCCATTGTTTATTGATTCTAATGCAGTACCACTGGTTTCTTGGAGATGTGGATTGTTTTGTTCTCCATAACAATATTGTTTCCCAACAAATCTGAATCTGTGGAACATCCACTCCTGAGCTCATCATGTTTTGTTGGCCGGACTCCAGCATGTGGAGTGGATACGGTTCTTTCCAGCTGTAGCAATTACAGGAGACAAGTCAAACAAAAGCCCTGAATGGCGGCACTACGTGTTCATTGTTCACCAGACAATAGGCACTCTTAGACACTCAGTCCATGTGCTCCAAAAAACGGTTTTGTTTACTCTGGCAAATACCAGATATGTGTAGATTGTGCTGTTCAGTGATTCTGACCTGTTTCTTCTCCATTCCAGCTTCCAAGAAGATGAAAGACCAATATCTCCTTTTTATTTTAGGTAGGACCAGTCACAGTTTCTTTTTTTTTTTCTTTCTTTCCTTCTGTTCGGTGGTGTGAATTAACTTTTTATAATCTCTCAAAATGGAAAGGACCTACACATGAGTTGTTTTATTGTGCAAACCAGGGAACAAGGTCTCAATTTACGCCCTCAGATTTGACACAACAACTTTGTGTTCATTTTGTACATTAAGCTTCAGCTGGTAGGTGAATTGTGGTAGTAAAGTAAATGTCACAAATCTTTTAGATAACACAACATGAACAACTGAAACGACTGAAATCCTCTTTGCGTCATGTCAGGGACAGCTTGCTAATGGTTTCCGGTTGAGTACAGTCTGAGCGGGATGAATCTGGGAGCGAACAGGTCAAAACAAACCTCTCCTGTGGTTGTTTTCTCAGTTCCTTCATGTGTTGACTCATTGCATCAGCTCAGGTCCCCTATCGTACCATAGCAACTGACCCTTCACACATTTCCCATCACATAGTTTACCCGACCCAGCCCTCGCGCTGCAGACGCTCACACACTCTTCCTGGCACTAGTGCTGTGAACATGAGCAGAGAGCCTTAAGGAATAGTTCACACTAAAATGAAAATTATCTTTATTGTGTACTTATCCTCATATCATTACCAACGTTTATGACTTTGACACAAAAGGAGAAATCTTAATAGATCTTGGGTTGTTTTTTTACAGCGTTGAGGTTAATGGAGGCCAACCACTGTTAATGTCATTAAGGAATGCAAGCAAGTAAATATAATATACTAGTGTTTTCTGTAACCTTTAACCTCTTGTTCGGGTGTGTACATGGTTGAGGTGTGTTTGAAAAGATGTCAGTCATTGAATAAATAATTTTAGCATGCCACATAAAGGTCTTATTAGCTTTGTTGTTTATAGTTATTGGGTTTTCTAATGCAACAAAAAGTTATATCGATTGAGAGAGATATGCACAATTATGTTGATAGGCAAGATTTATTTTTATGTTTTTGAAAGCTGCTCAGCAAGACTGCATTTATTTGATCAAAAATTCAGTAAGAACTTTTAAAAATCTAATTTTTAAAATCGAAATGGAAAAAGGCACTTTCCATATCTACCCTCCAATATTAAGTTTACATTGATGACATAATACTTGCATTATGATCCTTAAAGAGATAGTTCACCCAAAAATTCTGTCATTTACTTACTCTAAAGTTGTTCTAAACCGTATTAATTTTTCTTCTTCTGCTGAACATAAAAGAAGATATTTTGAAGAATATAGATGACGAAACAGTTGACTTCCAATGGTGGCCAGAAACCGTGTGGTTACTGGCTTTCTTCAAAATGTCATCTTCTATGTTCAGCAGAGGAAAGAAATTCATACGGGTTTGGAACAACTTGAGGGTGAATAAATTGACAGATTTTTTTAATTTTAGGGTGAACAATCCCTTTAAAATGTTAAATGTCATTAAAATGTCACGTTTTTATTTGTTGGTTTCTTAGGTAACATGCACATCTTGAATTTTGGACCTGTTTTCGGTTAGCATTGCTAGTTTGGTTCCCTCCTGTTTTGCCCACAGCTGTTAACTAGATTTGGGAGATGACTGAATGGGAGAAACGACTAGGGTATCAGACTAGTTTTCGTGCCAGCCTCTACTCAGTCCTGGCCCTTGGAGTGCACCCTATTACCGCTGTGTTATGCAAGACCGACAGACCTCATCAAATCATCTTTAGTCCTCTGTCTCATCGCTCATCTGTTCCCACTGCCGTATTCTTGCTAGTCTTTAATAGCATCTACGTTTGCATCTAATGGTCATTCCTTTTTATACTGCTCAATGCTGAGAGAAATAGTTTACTCACTGGTGTTTAAATAGCGAGTAGTCAGCTGTGAGTGGGTCACTGGCTCTGGCCATGAGAGTGCTGCTGGTAAAGACAACTGTTGTGTCTGCAGTATTTCCGGATCCAAAAAATGATGCTGCTATTTTTACCATGGAACTTTCTATCCAATGTAAGAGTATTTAGATTCATTTGTTTTTTTATTTGGATGGTCGGATGAGGTTAGTAAACCAATAGGAGATTTCCTGTCTATTCTTTCCTTATTCTACAGTGCTGTAGAATGCTTGAATTTGATTGGTTGATAAACGTTCTAAGGTGTGCAATTATTTTCTGGGAAACACGGCTAAAGTAGTTCCAGGTCTTGACCGCATTACAGTTCCATATCAACACGCCAAATGATTTCAGTTATTTCAAACGTTCTTACAGACTACAACAGCAAAAGAACAAAAACCTACGATGACACTGACCTAACAAGAAAAAAATATAGAGTAAACAATAAGATAAAAATGACAAATTAAAATCTTTTGTCATGATTGTGTGTGATACTGTAGGTTGTATCTCTGATATCAGTTTACAACTGTTTAAACCTGATTAACAAGAGTAAATATATATAAATGCATATTACCGTTCAAAAGTTTGGATCAGTAAGAATTAAAACAAAACAAATAATTTACTTGTATTTGGCAAGGATCCATTAAAATGATCAAAAGTTAATTTTTACATTGTTGCAAAAATAAAAACTATTTAAAATAAATGCTGTAGTTTTTCTGAAAAAATCCTGAAAAAAAATATGTAGCATGATGAGGACAAAATATCAAGCAGTACACCACCTAGAACACCCTATGCCCTAAAACTACTCAGAACACCTTAGCAACCCCATAGTAACACCCTTTCAACCACCCACAAAATCATAAAGATTAATTGTATAAAACTGTCGTTCCAAAAATGTATGACTTTCCTTCTGTGGAATACAAATTATATTGAAATATTTGGAAAACTACATTATATATATTTTTCAAGTCAATGGGTCCAATGTTGTTTTGGGCCCCATTGACTTTTATTAAAGCTTAATAATTCAGTATTTTGGGGCCCTTCTTTCATATGTTGTTCTCTTTAGCTCACAAATCTCTCCTGGACACTGCAGACCTGACTTAACAAAGTAAGTGATTATGCAATTCCGAAATATGACAATTCAATTATTCGAATTAATGATTAGTCAGTCTTCTAGATAGACAGAAGAGTTCCATTGTTCATGTTATTAAAGCAATCATCGTTTGACCATTAACATCTCTCTCTCTCTCTACCCAGTTTTCTAGAGAAGACTATTCGCTCAGCGGTCAAGCAGCACCTCTTCAACACACGCATGCACACAGGTCAGGGGTCAGAGGACTTGGATACGACTGCCTGCTTTTCATCTCCTGTGACAACGGCACGAGAGAGGAGGAGACATCTGCGAGAACAGGAGCAGAACCACAGGTAGGAGCAGGTTACTCCTGAAATACAGCTTTTCTTGGGTTCTGTTGACTCTGGTGCAGCTGCAGGCAAACGGCATGGTAGCGTGCCTGTGTAGTGAGCAACCAGCTATCAGTCACAACGTTACATGGTTATTAGATGCTCAAGATGTTTTGCAACTCATCAAAGCTGCTAAATCAACTTACCTTGGTAGTTTCACTGCAATTCACATCTGTGATTTCAATGTATATGGCCACTCCACAACAATTAGCCAGTTGTTTGGTGTGATTGCGATCTAGGTTATATCTCTGATATAAATTCCCAACTGAATAAACCTGATTAACAGAGAAACGCATTGAGTTGTATATTAGAGAATATATTATACTACCGTTCAAAAGTTTGCTGTCAGTAAGACTTGTTTTTATATTTTTTATAAATGACTTATTTTGCACTTGTATTACTTAGATTCCACTTATATTGCAATGATACATTAAATTAATTGAAAAGACGTTTATAATGTTGCTAAGTATTTCTGTTTCAAAGGCTGTTCTTTTGAACTTTCTGTTCATCAAAGAATCCTGGAAAAAAATGATCATTTTTTTCACAAAAATATTAAGAAGCACAACTCTTTTCAACATTGATAATTAATAAGAAATCAGCCTATTGGAATGATTTCTGAAGGATCATGTGACACTGAAGACTTGAGTAATGATGCTGAAAATTCAGCTTTGATCATTTTTATTGTATTTTTTATTAAATATGCCGTCTTGTATATTTTATTTATTTATTTTGGAAAACCTGGAAATAATGCCAAATTCAGAAATTTGATACCAAATGGTCTCAGACTTTTGGCATCCGCTACGCTATATACAGTTATATGTAATGATATGCACATAAGATGCACAGAAAACTTACATTTAACACTTAATTTTATTCAAAATGTTTTAATATTAAAACTAAAAAAATGTAAATGTGCTTTTTCCATTATCAAGGATGTTCAGCTTCCTGAAGCCGACACTGAATATGAATATCAGATGATAGTAGATACTTGGCTATTTTAAGATTATCAGCAAACCAATAGGCCTATAGCTAATGTTTACTTCACAAAAGTGCTTAGTTAATCCCATATAATCACAGTGATTCAAGCAAAAATATGTTAGATGCTAATTTTAATGAATCTAATTTCCATTCCAGCTTGGGTTGTTGATGCCTGGATCTCAGAGCGATCAAACTAATCCTGTTGACACGAACTCTAAGCAAACTATCTACAGAGACACTAAAAACATTAGATTAGTGGCTCAACAGTTGTGCTGTTACATAGATCGAAATAAACAGTCACGTCTGCTTTAAGTAGTTGAGGTTTCACTTCTACGTGTTCATTTCTGCTGTGGTCTTAGGATTTGATCCCTTGAGTAAAGGACAAGCACAGGAAGTCCTAGCCTCATCTCTCATAATTCTGTGGTGTCTGAAAGTGAACGGTGTCTTTCTCAGGGTCGAGGGTGATAAAGAGAACATCCCGTCTCCGGGTGTGAGGGTCACAGAGGAGTGTGACAGGCTTCTGCTGCTGCCTCACGAAGCTCAGAGAAACAGGAAGCCCAAACACAGTCCCACACTGACTGAACTCTCTGACAACCAGGACGCCCCCACTGTAAGTCTGATTTTTAGTCTTAATGGCCTTCTTTATGTCTTTCTGCAAGAAGGAAAGCATCACTATTACAATTGCTATTACTTAGGGTTAGTTATTTCAACAAACCACTAACCAAAATATTCAATTTAGGAGTTTAACTTGTCCCACAGTGTTCATGCAATAAGACTTACAATTTTCACTTACTGGACAATGATATAGGCCTATATATCTTTTTTACTTGAGCCATTAAACAACCAATTGGCAACAGCTGTGCAACCACTTAAAAGGATAGTTCACCCAAAAATGAAAATTGTCATCAGCTGTTCCAAACCTGTATGAGTTTCTTTCTTCTGGTGAACACAAAAGACGATGCTTTGAAGAATGTTGGTAACCAGACAGTTGACCGTAGCCATTGGCTTCATTAGTATTTTTTTTCCTACTATGGAAGTCAATGGGTGCAGACAATAATAAAATGAACTTTTATTGACATCAGTAACATGCAAAAAAACACATTTGTATAGGGAAAAATAAATCTACTTTTGGTAAATGCACTATTGTTCTTCTATAGTATCATCCTGAACAGACTGGCAGCTTCAGTGATTATAAGAGCACTCTTTACTTGCTTTCTGTGTAATTCAGTCACAATTTGAAGAAAATTTTAGTTTTTCATGATAGCTCGTTACTTCCTACTTTTTCCATATATTAGGGAATGGAAGTGGCCAATAAGCCAATATGTGCTCCTCTGCCTGCCACCATCTACTGGTTATAGTGGAAATTTTAAATCTTTTTTTAAATAAAAGTGCTTGTTTGCCACAAAGTGTTAGTTTTCCTATACCTGTCAACTTCTAGTTTTACAAATCATCACATTAAAAATAACATTAAAATTGGATCATATTTAGAGGTTGGAAGTGCTTGAAAAAAAAAGTGTGAAGCACTTGAAAACCCTTTACAAGTGCTTGAATTTCACTCTCAAAAAGGTTGTACAAACCCTGAGATGAATAATGTATAAATAAAAAAAAATGCAACTATTTCTGCCACAATACCGTGGTTACAGTCAGGATTGAATATTGGGGATTTGTTTTGTGGACTGAAAAGCCTTCCATAACTTGTTTGTTCATGGTACAATGTTTCTCCTGGTTTCCACGTCAGCGCTGATCAGTTTGATCTGGTTTACAACAGAGAATTTTGTGCCCTCTGCGAATACAAATGCTTTCTCACTGGATCTCCCAGCACTGTGTAGTAACGGTTCTCGAGATCTGCTTGTGAGTAAACCTGTTCTGAGCTCACGCTGCGCTGTCTATCATTGCTCTGAGCTGATAAACGGTCAGAGCAATGTTCATGATTGGGTGAACTATCCATTTAAATGATGTCCCAAAAAAAGACCTCATTAAAGTGTAGTGTGGAACGAAACGGTGACAGGAACAGCTAATTATCTTAAAATCCTTCTTGTCCTTGTTCATGGGAGACACACAATGTATCTCTGGAAAATCAGAGGTAAATTGCAGGGCTCACTTTTAGTGTTTTGATGAAGACACTGACGCATGTTTATGCTAGGTGTGTGATTATTATTTTGTATTTACCTCAGCAGATCAGACCACAGTGTTCAAAGCATTTGTCGGTACACCACAGTGACGTGCATTAGACACCATTAAAGATGTTTTAGTTATGCCTAAGTTATACAAAAACATCTATTGGTCAACTTGTGGTCTAATATGGGCATTTTATTGGCAGATAACCAATATAATTAGATGTTGGGTTTGTAATGTAGACTAAAGTCTGACACCACATGCAAATCAAAACGTAACTTATAGTAAACCTAGAATTAAAGCAAATGCGTTAAATATTAAGGACTTAGTACAGAAATTACAACGTTCATGTTTGTTCTTTAATTCTACTTTTCAACCAAATTGTTGTACACAGAATGTATATTAAAAAAATTGTTTTAGACTTTATATGTTTGAAGTTACAATAGGTGGATACTGTCCAGTGCATATTAAATTTGTTAAAGAGGATAATAACCCTGAATTTGACTGCTGCAAAAACTTGTATATGCACCCTAGGTAATAGCATCGGATATTAGCACACTTTTAGCACACCTTACTGTCACGTTATTTATTTAATGTTGCTTTATGTTTTCTTTGTTGTCTTACTCGTAACATATTAAGATACATGTGTTGGTTTTCTATTAAATCTAGCCAATGGAATGCCAAGAGCCATACGGGGCTTACCATAGAAATGCTACGGATAACATGGCATCAGCTGATAACAGGTAATTTAAACACCTCTAAATGCATCATGTGCTGTTCTATGTATTTTGGGCTGTAGAATTTATTTAAATGGGTCACATTAGGAGAAATCTTCTGTTCCCAAAAGCCCATCTATTGAAACTAATCTTGGATAACTGAGCCCCTTGGGTTTCTGAGACCAGAAACCTGAAAACATTATCATGTAGCCCACATTTACAGTGCAATGTTGCTTATTTAGTGGTCATAAATGATGGATTTCTAAACAGTGTGATTTAACAATACGAGTAAAATCACTGAAAGTCAAACCTTGTGCTGTTTCTGACCGTGTGTAGCACCTACTGTACCACTCTGCACACTGGATCCCAGCATGTGAATCAATAACATTTTTTAAAGCAATATCCCTGATCATTTCAGTCTGCTCTTTACAGATTGAGCAGGTAATTTCTCATTTTATCAAATAGCAATGTTATGCTGTTACAATATCACTAATGAAATATATATTTTTTAGGGGGAACCATCAAAAGGAACATGGGTTAAATTTGATTCAGGTGAGTGTAGTTTTTTTTTTTTTCCTGTATCATATTTCCTGCAATTATCTATTTTTCTCTCCTGCTTTGTATATCCCTTTTTTTTGAGCACCCTACACAGTTCACTTCTTTCTTTTTTTTATTGCGACATGTTCCTGTAATCACAGTCTCGTTTTTTTCAAAGAAAAATGTACATGAACAATATACTTGAGTGAGTGGATTATTCTCTTAGGTGAGAAGACGCCTGCAGAAAGCACACCAAACAGACTTTCACAATGTCTTTTGATCGTCTCTTATGGTGATGACTGTTTGGTACATGTCAACATTGATATACATTATCAGATCTTTGGATAAAGGGAGTAGGAAAGCATCTGAATTGCATCGAAAACAATTGTATCTGTTGGTGTTACTGTGAGAACATCCTGGATTTGTTGAACCACCACCTACCTTTACCCTGCTCTGATGCCATCTGGGCTCTGGCACCGTTTAATGTCAATGTGCCAATTGACCAAAACCCTCGGCTTTAGTTGTCTTCCTGCATGTTCAGACCAATCGGTTTATAAAACTGTGACAATTATGTTGCACGTCGTTGGTTGTCCTCCAAGTACTGATACACAGTGGTCATATTTGAACACTCTTAAAAATAAAGGTTCTTTTTTGGCACCTACGGTTCTATGGAGAACCTTTAACATCCATGGAATCTTTCCATCCCACAAAAGCTTCTTTATAGTGGAAAAAGGTTATTGAGACACTTTACAATGAGGTTCATTAGTTAACATTAGTTAATGTATTAACTATCATGACTTACCATGAGCAATACATTTGTTACTGTACTTTGTACTGTACGTTGCTTTGTTAACGTTAGTTAATTAAAATATAGTTTGTTCATGTTAGTTCACAGTGCATTAACTAATGTTAGTAAGATTTTAATAAAGTATTAGTAAATGTTGAAATTAACATGAACAAAGATGAATAAATGCTGTAGAAGTGTAGTTCATTATTAGTTCATGCTATTAAGGTAGTTAACTAATGTTAACTAACTAACCTTATTGTAAAGTGTTACCCTTGCCTTGATTATTACAATTTTTCATACTAAGAAAAAAATGGTTCTTTCAACAACTGTTCACTGAAAGGTTCTTTAAGGAACCCGGACTGGTGCGTCTCTGGCATTCCTTTTTAGAACCTTTATTTATAAGTGTATTAAAACTAACAAACTCCTTGAAATTAGATGGAGTGCTATTCTTTCAAATGAACGTCACTCGGTTTGTTTATTTAATTGATGCAATGACATTCATACATTTTTAAGAGTGATTCAAGCGTTCAAATACTTTGAGGGTCAATGAAAGAGTTGATATCGTCACAAACATCCTGTGTTAAAATATTTCTGTATCGACAGTTCAGTCTCTAAAACAGTCTAGTCTAAATAAGACTATATAATTAGACTAAATATAGAAATCAAGCAGTTTCCTTTCTCCTTGTCCTTCAAAGATGTTTGTAATGTTCCTTTTTAAAATGAAAGACTACTTTGATTTATTTTTTAACAAGGAATATTGGTTTTTAGGACAGACATGATTTGCTGTCAGTGTGATGTCACATGCATGTTGAATCAGTGTCTCTGCATGTGAAGCGTGAGATCTTACTCATTCGTGCACTCTAACGGTTAGAACATGTTGTATCCAGCTGTGACACGTACGCAATGCATTGTGGTATAAGAGTTTGCCATCTCGTTGATTCTGGCAGCTGATTAGAGACCTGTTTCTTTGAACGTGTTGAAAGGCACAATCATTTACTCATATGCAGAGCTTTACTGCCGCTTTAGCAGTTAACCAGTGATTAAAGATAACTGACTGTTTGCTTTCTACATTGAACATGTCAATTCAGTAATGAATCATCTTTTTTTAAATTTATGGTAAATTCTTAATTTTATCTTAGTTTCACATTTAATGACTGTTTTTAATGTTCACTGTAATTTTGTCCTTTATTAAAAGTTTGAATCAGTACATAAAGATATTGATAGTATTTTTTAGGAAAAAAAAGTTATTGAAGTCATGCCAGATGAGGACTGACACATCTAGAGCTTTGCCCTATGGGGTCTGTAATTCTGAGATCACATGACCAGCCGAATACTACTCACTTAATCTCGGTAACTCTGTGTAATCGTTATTGGACTCTTGTGGAGTGAAGTAATCTGGGCTGACTGTGAATATAGCATTTATGTAGTGGCATGAGTATCTGAGAACCAACATAAAGAAAACATTACGGAGTACACCTTTAACTTTTCCATCTTCAGTAAATTCAGTTAAGGATTACACTGTTTGAAATGCATGCATTATGAACAAAAGATCTCCATACTACTTTTTATTTATTTAATGCAGGGCATTTTCAAATTACTGTATATGTTCATAATGCATTGAATTATTTTTTTTATTATTTTTTATTTCCCCATTTTATTCACCTCTTATAACACCTTTGCTTCAGAGCTTTTAGGCCACAGTTTGAGATTCTAGACCAGATTACTAATGTTTTGGCATCTCTGGATATGATGAGATGTGTTGATTTGAAATATTTATATCCATAACAACTCCAATCTCATCAGCCATATAATCTCATTATAGATGTCACCTCTTTAATCATTACGTGAACAGGTGATGACAAGATTATCAGATCAATTGTTTACTGTTGATTGCCCGTGATTGGGGAGATTTTTCTGGGACAAACATCATGTGAAGGCTCCAAATCTGTCTAAAGCCTGTTGATCTAAGTCATCTGACTTCCACCGCTCAGGTCTTGAAGTCATTTCGTCATGTTTAAGCAAAAGCATGAAGATGTTGTATATGCATTAGGTTTACGTTCATACTGTTGATACATTCTTGTTATAAATGAGCAGTTGGCCTACACATGAAACTGGTGTTTATTTTATTATCAGTTTTGATGAGTGTTGTATTTGTGCAACGAGGCACATTTCAGGTTAAATGTTTACTTTTTGTCTACTTACATGGAAGTGCCAGAGTTTTCACATTCAGGATGTCTGGACAGTCTGTTCCTTATCTCCTCTGGTGGTAATAAACATCACGTCTCTTGTCATGTTGGCAATGGCATTTTACAGAGTCATGTACACAACTTTAAACGGCACAAAGTCCTCATTCCAAGTTTGGATGACACATAATCAGGAGTGTTGCAATTATGGACCATTATGGGCACGTAATGAAAGTCACATCAACGAAAATAGCACGTCTGCAATGGCACAAGTGCGTTTCAAATCCAGTTGCATTAGCATGAGTAAGCCCTGTGTGCCGTAATAACAGAGAACGGGACTGTTTGTCATGTTATCGGTAATGCAGGGCATGTACACTGTTTTTTTTTTTTTAGGGTGTAGAACCAATTTTCACTCAGAAGTTGTTTGTAAATTTAACAAAATGGCAATTAAGACACTGAATTGACACTGAAATTTTAAAGTAGAAAATCTGAAATGGAATTTTCAATAATCTTTGTTTCATTTGCAACTTCGAAAAATCCTTAATACAGTGCAGTGAGGGAAAAGTCCCCCTTTGCTCCAGAAATAGACCCCATCCCACGCCCCAGTGGCGGAAGTGTGTGTTTGTGCGAGATGCATGATTTGTCTGCACCCTTCACGGCCCCTCCTGCGTGATTTGATCATCGCCGAAACGGGGGGAAGTGTCCCGGCAATGATAACGTGAAAAGATTGGGAAGGCATTTGTGCCTGCGTGCTTTGCGTGCTTGTCATGCCCCCCCCCCCCCTCTCTCTCTATGGGACACAGCTGCTCAGAGAGAAAGGGAGGGGTAGAGAGATAGAAAAGAACATAAAATTAGCCACACCTACCCTGCAAGGATCATGGGTGGGCTTTGAACAGGGCAGACAGCCAATCAGCAGGCAGGGGTTTGTCCTGCAGTGCCGCCCCCTGCCTCCTCCCAGCCTGTAAGTAGACGAGGGCAGACGCAGGCAGGGTATTGCTCAACTTAAGAAGCGCACTACCCCCACTCTGCTGTAGTTGGTGTTTATCCTTCGCTCTTTTCTCTGCTAGACGCCTGCTATGAAGATCCAGGAGGCTCTTAGTGGCACAGAGCCGTGCGATGATGTCCCTCGACTGGACCTTTCTACTCTGACAGACGACAGCAACTGGGCAGGTCAGTGTTTTTTGTATTTTTATTTGTGTCTCTTACTTTGTTGCTGTCTCTCTGTGCACATGGGCGGCAGCTGCAAGTCTGCCTTGCCCGCATTTTGTCCTCATGCAGTGGGTATTATTAAGTCACTTAATAGAGGAAGAAGATTACAAGTAGTCTGCAATCTGTTTTCCTCCTCATGCATACTGTGTTGCGTTTAGTCTAGAGAGGCTTATTTTGCATTGCAACAGCGTGCTAGCTATGCTTTTTTGTGCATTGTTGTTGCAAATACTGAGTTTGTAGCCACAGCTACTTCAAAGCCCTGCGATGTCCCCTGAGAATTATGACTCGGACGCCTCTGGGATTTATTGAGTTTGCACTGGATTCAGCTGCGGTTCTTGCAGTTGCATGTTTTTTTCTCTCCCCACACTTCCTCTTTGGCCATAATTCTCTGTTTGTAAACAGTCGAAAGGCTGTTAATTGCATATTTGTGCTTCGTTGTTTATATATCATATTTGTTAAGAGAATTATATATATATATATATATATATATATATATATATATATATATATATAATAATTTTTTATTTAATTTTAATGTGTATTAATGAATATGGATTATAGCGCTTTCTTGTTTATTCATCATATTATTTGAGATAAAATGAAATATTCTTTTGTTTTTAATTTTTTACATATAATTTTAATGTATAGATTAATTTATAAATATTGATTATAGACTATAAATACTATATATTAAATATATATGTAATATGTATAATGTATGTATATGAGTGTTTTTCATTTTTTATTTAATTTTAATGTACAGATTCATTTATAAATATGATTATAGCACTTTTTTATGCATTAAATCTTTGATAGATAGATGGACCGCATTTGTCATCTTCAGTGTTTAAATTTGTTTGGGGTGTGGGAGGGCGAGCCTAGCAGCAAGGAGACGTTCGGCTCTACAAGTGGAGGACCGTAGCAACCGTAGCTATAGTCATAGCAACTGAGAAGTGAAACCGGAGGGGCTTTAAATCCTGGAGTCTGAGAGCTGTTGCTATGTGCACGTCACGTCTCAGCCTTTTAAATTTGTCATGGCTATTCATCGCAGTCTCCCTTTCCTCTCCTGTTCGTGCAGCACGTGCCAGTTGTAGACTTGTACAAACATGCGCAAACACACCCATTTTCGCATTGACCTTGGAAATGTTGTAGTGTGCGATTTCTAGATTTCTCAGTTCTAGGCCTGGCACAGATGCGCCCTAGGCAGTGAAGTGCACATATATGGAGCTGCCCTGCTGACAGGTTTGCCATGTTGATTCACAGTTACCCTTTACTTTAATATAGTACTTAATATTGTGGTCACAGCCTTGGCAGGATCTCTATACTGTATAATGTAGTTGTTCTGTGGCACCCTCTAGTGCGAGCTTCAAAGGCTGCTTACATAATGACACATCTCGGTTGACTGTTAGACTCAAAAATCGCCCTGTGGTTTTGCAAGGTACAGTAGAGACATTCCTGGGAGTGCAACATGAGATATTTCCTCCATATGCTGTCATAATGATTTTCATGTTTTTTGGTATGTGTTGTGAAAAGCGTTATTTCTAGTAAATAAGTAGAATTTGGAATTAAATTAAATCATTTTAAGGCCATTAAGAAATGCAATTTGACATCTTTTACACAGATGCAATTCTTTTTACCAAAACAATTGCAGATAACATAAGGAAAAAGATTAGTTTTGGGATAATTTTATTGTTAATAAACTCACTATTTTTTGGGGGCATATTTCCTAGTTTTATTCTGCAAATCCTTAATGCTAAATGGAGCAACTCAATTTAGAAAAAACATGAAAAAGATTTCAGAATATTTATTATCGAAAAGAGCTATACAAATCAGTAATTTAAATAGTTTTGTGTTCTTTACCTAGTTATATTCTACAAATCCTTGCAATCATGTTTGCTGTGCTGAGCAGAACAACTTAATCACACATCACACATAACATGATAATAGTTTTGGGACAAGATTTATTGTAAAATTCAAATAAATAAATTCACTAGCTTTTTGGGTAGTCAATGTCCGGTTGTGCATTATTACCTATTTATGTATAACAAATCATAGCAATTTAGTTAGTTATGCCACAGATAACATGATTCTTTTAGAACAAAATTTATTTTGAAATGAACTACTATTTTGAGTAATTCTTAGTGCTTTTTACCTAGTTTGTTATGATGAGTGGAACAACTTGAGCACTGATAACGTGATGAAAAAGAATCAGTTTTATGTGTGGTAAAATACTTTGTTCAAATGTAACAAAACAAATGTTATGCTTTGTGCATTGGTAATATTCTATAAATTGTAGCAATAATGCTAAGTGGAACAAAACCGCAGATGAAAATGGTAAATGATTATACAAGCTAAAAACGTTTTGGAAGCATATGGTAGCTGGAATTGAGTTCACGTGACTGTAAACATACAGTGGCACTAAAACAAGCTTTTGCTCCAGCTCATGGGAGTGGTCAAATGAGTGTTCAGGACTGTATGTAACATTGAGCAGCCAGACCTTTGTCCCACTGCAGCCGGTGCCAAAGCACATTGCGGTGACCCACTGCAGTGCCAAGAGACAGCGGTTTGCCCAAATGTTTGTCAGCTGTGATGTTCACAATCTTATACATCACTGCCTGCTTTTCTGCCTGCCTCATCATTTCCTTGGGTTGTTATAACAGTTGCATCATCGGTTACCTTTCTTTCCTTTTGTCTTTCAGATTCTCATTTCTTTAGTGCTTCTTTCCTTGATTTCAAAAGCCTTTTAAAAACAAGTCACGATGAGGGTAAGGGCTGAGATCTCTTTTGTTAACAACTTGATATCCCTGAGCCCCATCTCTCTCCAGTGACCTTTAAAAACTGCATGGAAATCCCATAAAACAGCCCAAACTGGCTTGTGGCTACCTAGCATCTAACAAACTGCAGCCTTTGAGGACAGGCACAATAATTTGTGGCTTTATTTATGTTCGCAATAGCCTACTGAGACTTTGTGAGCCTTTCAGTGAAAGGCCATCTTGTAGCACATGCTTGGATGTATTATGCCGGCTCAACAAAATGGCTCCAAATGCGCTGCCATGAGGGAGAGATCCACCTGACCCATTAGCCCCTCAAGCATGACTAGCACATGATACAAAAAAGTGCAAAGAACCTGTAGGAATTTAAGCTGTACCAGATTGGTTGCACAGCATTTTGAAAAGCATGTTGAGCTGTTTGTTCGTGTGTATGAGTGTCTGTGCATGTATTGAAATTATGCAATAGCATCCCTGCTAAGGCACCGCTATTACTGCTATTATTGTGAATCTTAAACATTGATAACGATTAGGAACTGCATAGCTGTGTGCCGAAAAACACTCCGAACTCTTTTAAAACCACATAGCAACACCTAAGCAATCATCCACAGCACATGGTAAAAACCACTTTAATAGTCCCATAAACTGTTGATGTGTATTTTAATGTTCTTTTAGAGTTTAGTAGGTACATCTATTAAAAAAAGTTACAGTCCCAAACGTGGACACAAAACACATTGTTTTATTGTTTTTCCTAATGAACGTTGGCTTGTACAAGGGGTTTTACCTTCACTTCAACACTGTAAATATGCTCAAGATCAACTTTATAACAGCAGATAAGATCAAGTCTGATCCATCATGCATGCGAGGTCCACAGGTCACATTACAGTCAGTGTTTATCGCCACATTCTTCTTGCTGCATCAATAAATTGCTCTTCTGACCTTACTTTATGATCCCGGCATCTGCATAGTAAATAAACAAAGCATTCCGATATCACAGCATGTGCTCACTGTGTTTGATTAATAATCTGTAATGCATGATACTCTTCAGAACACTTTGTCACAGTTGCATTTAATAGTCTGCAATGAAAAAGCACGTGTATTGTGTATTTAACAAAGGTGATAGTGTACTTATCTTTCTTAAAGATAAAAACAACTGTCTGCTGTACTGAATAGCTCACATTCTAGTGGGTTTGACTATAAAAATATTGTCCTCCGGATGCTCGAAATAGCAACAAGATCAATATAATATCAGCTTGGTTAAAATGTAATATGTACTCAAACATTTGTTTGGCCCTGACTGTATATCAACAAAGACAAAATCTACCACTTGCTATTTGGCTTGCTATTTACTAAGTGACTTGTGAAATCTTGGCACGCTGCTTTGTCATTTCCCTCAATTTTAACGCTTGTGTGTTGACAGAACCAGTGCCAGCCTACTCGTCGTGGCAAAGGGAGAGTATGGACCGCGAGGAAGCTCGTCTGTCTCCCCATGCCGGTGGCAAGCCGATTCGCCAGCTCCTGGAGGAGGACAGCGACCCAATGGTCTCGCCGCGGTTCTACGCTTATGGAGACGGTCGGCAGTATCTGGACGACACAGAGGTTCCCCCATCACCACCTAATGCCCACTCCTTTGTCAGGTAGAACAACAAACCTTTGTACGGTCTGAAAGAGAAATCCTATGTTTTTCGGAGTGTGAAATGAGTGCTGTTCTCCATTTAGTAGGCGAAGAAGTTCGTCGTTAGGCTCCTGCGACGATGATCGGGAAGAGTTGACCTCTGCTCAGCTTTCAAAGCGGATCCACGTACTCAAGAAGAAGATCCGGAGGTTTGAGGAGAAGTTCGAAGATGAGCGCAAATACAGGGTGAGCGAAAGCGATGTAAAACATTTTATCTGATTGGTTGAGTCCCTTATAAAAGTTGCGACAACTAAAAATCCTACAACTTCTACACTGATAAATGGATCCCATTCTAATCAATGAAGCAGTCTATTGTGGAAAACATTGTCAACGTACTATTTTCATGATGAAAATAACCGGTGCAAAATGTATTTAGCTCTATTTGCTACAAATGTTGAGTCTAGTGTTTTCTCTACAGCCTTCACACAGCGACAAAGCTGCCAACCCAGAGGTTCTGCGCTGGATGAATGAACTGGCCAAGATGCGCAAAGACTTAAAAGGTATGAATGAAAGTGTTTTGTATCATGTAAGCTAGAGCTGTATGATTAATCCTTAAAAGATCGCAATCTCGATTCAAACACCCAAGCAATCTTATTCATAATTGCAATGATTTGCCTATTAAATCTTTGACAAAATCACAGCGAAACATTCAAATCTGCATTGACGCTGCTGCTGACCCTGAGAGTGTATTTTCAACCACACAGTATCATTATTTTTGTTACAAATATTCTATCACTGAAGTACTGGGATAAAAGTTTATAGTTTGGATATAAACAATGTCAACGATAGCGATCAAAATAGATCAGATCACTTTTTTAATATATTGTATATTGAGTATATTGATTACATCATTACGCCACCAGGTGACGACAAGTGACTGTTAAAAAATGTATTTGGCATTGAATCATTCAGTCAAGAGATTCGTTCAAAAAGCGTTGATTCATACAGTAATGAAACAAGTGAAGTATTTATGAGCGAGTCATTGAATTAATTATTCAAACCGATTAAAAAAATAAATAATTCGTTCAGATTAAACATTTGAAATAGACTGCAGCTGCAGCAATTAATATTTTGTTAGAACCTCTAGTAAATTACATGTTATTTTGTTTAGTTGTCTGTTCAGAATCGTGGGAGAATTGTGATGTTTGAAAAAAACAAAAACGTGATTCTCAATTTATCCAGAATCGTGCAGCTCTAATGTAAGCCATTATAATCCAACCTTCATGATGTTTTTTTGTTCAAGCAAAATGTTTCGGGTGTAATTTCTCACTAACCTTTGTGGGTTGGACCTTCCAGGAAAACAACATCTGATCTAATCAGCTCTGCTCTGCTCATGGCTTGCAAAGTTCTTATAAACAGGTGGCTCCATGTTTTTGCTCTACATCACAGATCACAAGTTGCTAAAGTCAGAAGAGGATTTGACGCCCATCCCCCGCCAGCGTAGCAACACGCTTCCCAGGAGCTTTGGGTCTCAGCTGGAGAAGAAAGCTCCTGAGACCAAAGCCCCCAAACCCCCTGTGGAAAGCACACTGGATGCAGTCATGAACAAACTGCAGGAGAAACGCAATGAGGCTGGCCGACCTGAAGACATTAAGGTGCGGTTTTAAGGGTTTCTTTTTCCGCTTTTGCCCTTTTTAATTATAAACAAATGCATGTATCTTTAAAATGTCATTCTCTGTTCTTCATTAGGACATGACCCGTGAACAGATTGGAGCAGAAAAAGTGGCCCTTCAGAAAGCTCTTCTATATTATGAGAACATCCATGGGAGACCAGTGAGTGTGCAGTTCTTAACTTTCAGAACATTTGAAGAACTTATCTACATAGGCTGAGGTTGATTTTAATGTCTGTGTTTTTTTCACTCATTCTAGATCACCAAGAATGAGAGGCAAGTCATGAAGCCTCTATACGACCGGTACCGACTCGTCAAACAAATCCTCTGTAGAGCTTCCTCCATTCCAGTCATTGTAAGTTCTGTTTTTCCACCATTTTCACTTTTCCCTCACCATTGCATGCTTCTGTCCCAACTCTGTTTCTCCATTCACTGGAGAAATCTCTCATCTTGGGAGTTCATGTACAGCAAGAGTGTCCAATCCTCCTCCTGGAGGGCCACTATCCTTCAGAGTTTAGCTACAATCCTGGCTGTTGCAACTTCAAATTTACTTTCTCCTTCACAGGCCTTGTTTACACCTGGTATTAAGATGCGTGTTGATCGATCGGATCACAAGTGGAAGATGCTAAATACAGGTGTAAACAGGGTCTAAAACGTTTTAAGCTTGTCCACTTTCGACCATTTGCTGCCTATGTAGACTGTTCCAAATCGGCCACTTAAGAGGGTCATTAGAGTTCGGTTGCTGACCATGTAGGCAGCTGGCAGCAAGGCTAGGTTTGGGAATAAAGCTAATACTTATCTGAGCCATGCTAGCAGATATGCATAAGCTACTATGGTTGTATTAAAGGCTAGCTAGCTGCTATTTCTACTTTATTCATGAACTAAACCATATGGATAAATCTCCATGGTATTAGTAGAGAAAATAGCATTAGCAGTAGCACAATATAAGCATTTAGATTTTGTATTGATGCAATGGCAGTGCCGGGGCTTTTTAGCACCTATAAGCCCGTCTTTAGCAAGAGCTCAAGAGTAACTCACTGAGGTCATATTCTGTAGCTGGATATTTGCAACAGTATTCCTTATAATTCTCAATTCACTTACATACATACTCTAAAAACATTAAGCAGCAACCCTGGGCATATTCACACACCACAGGAAGCGTTTTCCCCCACTTAATACAGAATGATATGCATTTAAAATACAACAACAAAAGGGCATGCAAATATTATATTGGTATGTTCCGAAAACATCTGGCTTATGTAATACTAAATGGATGTTACCAATTATATAATACTCTAGCCTGATTATACATGTTTAATCTTATGTCCACATTTGAATTGTCTTTTAGCTTTAGCTTCTCCTTTTTTTTTTAGTCAATGATATGGTTCTCTAGTAACATTTTCTCTTAGCATCTGTTAAACCATGAGTTCCCAATTTGGTGAATATGCTTCATATGCCCTAAAACAATTATTTGAAGATTCAGATTTCAAGGTTTATTTAATGTGAATCTTCTAGTCCATTAGTGGAGTGAGACCTGCCCTGAAGTGGGCTTATTTGAAGGTAGTTTACCGGGTTGTAATGTCACTATTAACACCCACCACAGGGCTCGCCTTCCAGCAAGCGCAGAGGCCCCCTGCTGCAGCCCATTATCGAGGGTGTACCAGCCCTGTTCTTCAGCGACACAAAGGTGAAGAGCTGTGACTGCTCAATCAACCAGTGATTCGGCTGACCCACCTCCTTCCCCCCACTAGTTTCCTCATTAACCTAATCATGAATCAGTAACTTGCATGGGCACATACTTGGGAGTGCTGTGAGATTCGACTCCTGCTGATTCCAAAGCTGTTTGATCACATCCCTGTTGGGTTTTGGCACCAGGGATGTGAAAACTTGAATTGGTGACTCGAATGTAAGGCAGTGCACTAGATACTCCAACTCAAATGAAAATAATTGATTGCACTGTTAAAGCACTGCTGCTTTTCATTTGTACTAACACTTGTCACAACAGAGGCTTGATGCACAATGATTCCTAAATGATTCCCATTGAGATTCGCCTTCCAAATCAATGTTTGGCTTGATGCTGCAGTCATGGTAGTGTAAACCCTCGGAGATAACTCACCAGCGCCATCTGCTCTTTTCCAGGAGGAGGAGGATGGCTCGGATGAGGATGACACCAGGACACAGTTCACGGTCACGGTTAAGCCGGAGCTGAGCATGCTGGGACTTCTCGACCAGCTGGATGAGGACACAGATGGTTTCATCTCACCTGTTGATGAACTATCACCCTCCAAGAACACCATGGATATGAGATTATCCAATTTGCATGCTGCTAACATGTGAGTATTAGGTTTAGAGTAGAAACGTATATCTTAGGGCGCTGACACACAAGATAATGGTTGGACAGAGTGTTTTGAGATCCATTTTGAAGATGTGGAAAGAGTCGTACCAGATCTCAAATGGCCAGGTCTCTCTCTCACAAGAAAGGGACAAACCAGGGCTGCTTTTCTCAAAAGCATTGTGAGCTAAGTTGATCATAGAGACCATTGGTGACAATGGTTCTACAGTGTACTTAGGCTTATGATGCTTTTGGGAAACATCCCTGGACTGCGTAGTATATTATAGAGACCATTAGTGCCAATGGATTTTACAGCCTACTTACACATATGATGCTTTTTGAAAATGCAGCCATAATAAATAAAATAAGGTAGATTTCCCAAATCACAACTGGAAAAGATGTCATTGGTCAATGCATTGTAGTTAAAATGTTGTCAACTACTGGTTGTGTGATGTAGAGCAAGTGTGATTTTCCTATACATTCCTCCATCATCCCCATTGACGTCAATGAATTTGCTTGTTTTCTGACTTAAACTCTAGTGTGTAAGCGCCCTTACAGACCTTTTACATTACTTGTATTCATAATTTATCTTGTGGAGCTCCAAGGCCAAATATGTACAAATGGCTAAAAGTAATTTTGTACATTTAAAAAAGCAAATTGTTTGGCAATATTTACCAACTATTGAAACAGCAAATTATTGAAAAATATATTAAAAATTGTCACTGCAGTGGTTCGAAAGAATGTTAAAACTTTCCTCTCCCTCTTAACCAAACACACAGGCAGGAACTTGTGGAGCAACTCCAGGAAGCTCGTGAGGAAAAGAAAAGAATCCGCCAAAACCTCCGTGAATTTGAGGATGAGTTCTTCAAACAGAATGGCAGGTAAAGAAAACTTTCACAATATAAATACAAAGGTTTGCTCTTAAAACTGTAAACATTCATATGGTGGAATCTATGTCTCTACAGAGGAAAAAAAAATTGTATTATTGAATGTTCTACTTGTGCTTTCCCCATAGAAACGTGCAAAAGGAAGATCGCTCACCCTTGGCAGGGGAATACAATGAATACAAGCATATTAAAGCCAAGCTAAGGCTGTTGGAAGTGCTCATCAGTAAAAGAGACTCCTCCAAGTTCATTTAGTGCTCAGCTTACTCAAGACTTACTCTACTAGCCAAGCAAGGACCAGCCACTGCTATCCAAAGCATTACAGTGGGTACAAAGACATGTTTTACAGGTACATTTGGCTTTGAAGGCCACAGAGACATGCCTGGTTCACCAATAGCAGATGTACAGTGCCGTTTGTTATGGTAGTCTGGTATGAGACCATGGATTCAGAATACAATCACACACTTGCGAATCTCTGATCTCGATTCCCTTTGAAGCCCAGAAGAATGTTTGTTATATTTTTTTATATTAATAATGCTATAATATAGAAACATCTGTGTTTTCACAATCAGGCACAAGCTTTGAAGAACATTGAGATATTTCATCTTAAATTGTCTTATGTATATAGAGAGGAGGAGAGTTTATCATTATAGGAACTTTTAGTATTTGATGAATTGAAGAAAGTAACCAATTAATGGAAGGAAGGCTCTGTATATTATTATTTTTTATTTACTGGTGCCGTAATTCATGCAAATGGCTTTATTTTGAATATTAATGCTTCTGAGGAAATGCATAATTTGCATTGTTCATCGTTAATCTAATTTCCCTCCCCTCTAACTTTAAAGCTGAAATCTGTAAGACCATTGACTAAGCTAGAATTGACTCAATTTTCTTTACAAAAAAAAAAAGTGCAAAAAACAACCAAAAGAAAAAAACAAAGGAAGAAATTCTCTCGCTATGCTGTAATGGTGTAGAAACGCACAAACCAAGGTACTATAAACCAGCGTTTATTGTACATTTTGTGTGTATGTTTTTATACTAAATAGTCTCAAGTGTCGAGCTGGTCATCACATGAAACTCACTGTTTAACAGTGATGTGGGTGGATCAAATCCCCTCAAACACATCTCTATTGTTCGCGAGCAATAGAAAGCGAACCTGTGGGGCCTCACTGAGCGATACACACCGAGTGAGCACGTCACCCCTTCTCTTATTCTCCAGATTGGAAAATTGTAGCGTGAATTTTGTTTTTACTGAACGTGACAAGAATGATGGATAAAGATGAATACTGTGTGTACATTTTAGTACATGATTGTATTTGTATTTTGTACATATGATATAAAACCAAAATATTTTTTCTGACTATACTGGTGTTGGGTGTTTATTTCAGTGTCAAGAAAATGCTTGATAATCAGAGGTGAAATAATTTTATTGTTCTGGAAAAAAATAGATAAAACAATATATTCCATTTGAAAGCTATAAAAGTAAATATACTTTACTAAAATAACAATGCATCAGTAGCCACTAAGAAGCCCTTGTTTGCATACATTGACAGAAAGGAATACGTTGGATAGAAACTCTTCTTTCTGTGACCTTCCATCATGTTGAAACAAACACATCTCATGCAGCTAGATGCAAAACATCACAGGCCACAGCAAACACATGACCCCATGATATATTCCCCATATCATCCTCGAGGAACCATAGGTAAATCACTCAAATCCTTTTTTAATAGCAACCCGACGACATCAGAAAGAAAATGTGAATAGAAAACAAAATTTTACAGCATATGACCTTCCTGTGAATCAACAAGAGAGATTCAATTGAAAGCGGCAATGGACTCACTGGAAGAACACAGCTGTTAGAATATTCACATTTGCTGGATTTAAACATAATTAAAATCCCATAACTAGTACACGTCATACATCACCCAGTAGTTATTGCTGGATCACATCCTCAATGAAACCCCATATCATCCCCCCCCCCCCGTACTCTGAGCAGCTGGGCATGGCATGCTCATGCATGCCTATTATTAATAAGAGACATTTTTATGCTAATGACTTCCTACTGTACATTAAAGGAAAACCGTTTAAATGGATTTAGGAGGTGCGTAGATGCTTAGTGTCTGATTTGAGCATGGGCTGAAAGGGTTAAGAAACAAAAGGGGTTAATCAAGTTAATGTATTGGGCCTGTAACTGTCGGTCTGGTGTACCGTACTCATGACGCCGTGTTATCTCTACCATCTAGAACCCGGGCGAGACCCCAATTTACAGGGTTGTGGTGGCTCTTGCTGAAGCTCTGTTCTATAGTGAGCTGTTGGTGGGCATCATGTGCTTAAACTAGTGAATTTGATCCAAATTTGTTTACTTCCTTCAAGTCAAAATGGCAAAATAACATGGTCTGGACACGAATTGTTCAAAAACAATTATACTTAAAAAAATATATAAAGAAAGTCAAGTCTTTAATTGATTTAGCCAACTACTCGATCCCAATCTTATAACTTACTTTTGTCATTTAAAAAATATAAATTTTAGAAGAAAAACAACATTTGTGCACATCTGGAGAAGCAAACCAAATAAGCAAGTCTGTAAAAATAGGACACTAATAGATTTACTCGTATGAGATTCAGGATGTGCTCTTCTGTGGTTAAATAAATGCGAGAGCAGCGTTGCTTTCCATTTCTCCACAGGTTTAAAGTGCAGTGTCAGCGTACAGAAAGCCACCTCTGTAGTTCCTGCTCAGACCAGACTGAAGCCCTCGTACTGCTCCACGGCTTGTGTGAGCCGGTGCCGCAGGGTCTCTTTGGTCTGGTAGCAGGGCATGTCCAGCATGTTATAGCAGGTGTGAGCCACAGGAAGGTAGTGCTCTTCCGCAGCAGTGGACTGGAGGACGATGCGTAGACTGGCCATGCCGTGGATGGGGATGCGGTCACTGCCGGTCAAGAACACTGTTGGAGGACAAAAACAACACTTATTTGGTCTGCCTTCTAAAGGAACAGTCACTTCAGCACAAAGAAGATCCATTGTGCATGAGTGAAGGGCACGCATGAAGCACCGGCCACACAGTTACTTTCAAACCCAGAAGTGTTCAGCAAAACTTGAAGCGTGCAGTTTATGGAGAGGAGGAGCACAATATATAGTTCTGGTGTACATTTCAGTCGGTTTTATATCATATATTCAATAGCACAAACCATTATGCAGTTGTCTCTCACTTACATAAGAACTGCTTCTTTTTCTCCAAGGGAAACTCATGAAACACCTCCCAAAACATCTGAACTGTTGGGTGAGATGCAGAGAACTCGCCCTTGTAGGAGGCATTCTGGGAGAAAAACAAACAAAACACAAGTTTAATATGAGCATTAATAGGGCGCTGATACTCAGCATTAATATGAATGTTGAATTTGTAGTGTCCCACCTTCTCCATCTCCTCCCAGTTGTAGTTGTTGTTGCCCACCACCATGGCCATGAGCTCCGAGGGCTGGAAGAGAGAGAGGATCTCCCCACCACAGACCTTCAGGAAACCGTTGGAGAACGCCGAATACAGCTCCTGCACCGCATCACTGAACACATACTGCAGATACGCCTGAACAAACTCCTTCCTGAGAGAGGAACATACAAAAAAAATCTTCTAAACACAATTTTTTTTCATTAACGTTGCATCTAGCATTTCATATTTTTTTTATGTTTAAGTTAAGTTTATTAAATTATGATATTACAGTCATTTTTTACTAAAGATGATGCTTGTTATTTAATGATGCTTATATTAATAAAAAATCTGTACTATTTAATGAGAATCTAATCACAGGAAATAATGAGGAAGAAAATAAAAATATAGCATATCTGCTGAATGTAATCCAATGCACATATTTACAAGCACTCACGTACCAGACCGAGTGAAGTTAGATTGATAATCTGAGCTGGGCTAAAGGCCTGTAATATCCTCAGGTCATAAAGCAGCTCCAGGTTTGCTGAAGATTGTGATCTGAGCTTGTGTGTGTGTGTTTGTGCATGCGTGCGTGCGTGCGTGCGTGCGTGCGTGTGCGTGCGTGTGTGTGTGTGTGTGTGTGTGTGTGTGTGTTTGTGCGTGCGTGCGCGTGTGCGTGTGCGTGTGTGTGTGTGTGTGTGTGTGAGAGTGAACGGGCCTTGATCTGAGCCGTCAGACAGCAGGACGCATGCACAGTTGCAAACAAAACACACAAGCATTATTCAAACACGTTCACAATTTTCCTAAACCCTTTTTCTATTCTTAAAATCTCTACTTAATGTTTTACCTACAATTTACAAAACAATTCTTCATACATCACAAATGTGTTTGCATTTACATGTTTAAAAAAAAAAAAAAATTTGGACTGGATTGGATTTGTGTTGATGCAGTCCCATCTGTTCCTGCAGCTTCTCAAACTGTGCAATTTTGTCCCCGCTGACAACACACCTACACACACACACTCACTCTCCCTCTCTCTCTTTCTCTGACAGACACTGAAAGATGGAGCACAGGCAGGAACAACATGACCTCTTCCAGACCTTCATTTAAAGAGACACACCACACTCTATATTCCTAACAACCGCACCTGTTGGTCTTGTCCACAGCGACGTTCTTCCCACCCTGAACCAGCTCCTTGACCTCTGTGATCCCATAATACTCTCTTGTAATCTGTGGACACAGTTGTTACATTTACATATTCATTTACTGAAAAGTCTAAAGTCCATTTCAGATCTAATATTGGCAAAAGCTTGAAACATACTGAGATCGTTTCATCTCTACTACCGCCCATCCCTAATTCTAAATCATTAATCACAAAAACATCTGTTGAATATCGTTCTATCATCTGACAGGAAACGTTGATGGGACATATGGCCAGTGAGCAAACTCTTCATCTCCCACATGTAAAAGCGCACACATCCGAATAACTGTCTTGGCAGCATGTGTGTAATATCAACGATAGGTTCATTTGAATTTGTTGATTTACCAAAACAGTGAATTGTAAATTGCTCTATAATATGAATCAGTTATCAGTCACATTCAGACTTGAAGTGACGTTTAATTTGGTGTCCAGTAACTTACAGCAAAGTTCAGACAGAAGGTCTCCTCCACATCACCCTCATAGTCCAGCAGCTGCTGAAGACTCCTGCAGACAGATGATCACGACAAAACATCTACTGAAAATATACATTTTTCATTATGGCAGATGCGTAAGGCAAACTTTCATATTATCAATGTGTCCTTTTATCTCTAGAGTCCTCGACGGGCCTTTAATTGTCTTTGTCCCAGCCCCAGCTGCAGGTAAAGAGCAAACCCTGGCTTGCCCAAGCAGGACACCTCACATCATATCCTACTTTTAACTAATGACACTCTTCTGCCTATGACATTATAAACCACTTATAAATCATGATGTTTGCTTTTCACATAAGCAGCCAGTCGAACTCAGAAAACAGATTCAACTGAGGTCTCAAAACAAGGACTAGCACGTTTATAGCTAGCTACATGAATACATCCACTTTACGTTTAAAGCTAGTAACATTTAAAGGTTTCAACTTAAAATTTAAACTTTATTGCCCTCTAGAGTACTGAGGTTTGTTTCCACCAGTCTGTTGTAGTTGGTCTACTTTACTCTGATTGGTCAGATGGTTTAGTCTGTGTTGATTGGTCTTATTCTGCTCTGATTGGTCAGATGACCAGGTCTGTTGTGATTGGTCTACTCTGCTCTGATTGGTCAGGTGGCCCAGTCTGTTGTGATTGGTCTACACTGCTCTGATTGGTCAGATGACCAGGTCTGTTGTGATTGGTCTACTCTGCTCTGATTGGTCAGGTGATTAGTCAGATGGCCCAGTCTGTTGTGATTGGTCTACTCTGCTCTGATTAGTCAGATGACCCAGTCTGTTGTGATTGGTCTACACTGCTCTGATTAGTCAGATGGCCCAGTCTGTTGTGATTGGTCTACTCTGCTCTGATTGGTCAGGTGATTAGTCAGATGGCCCAATCTGTTGTGATTGGTCTACACTGCTCTGATTGGTCAGGTGGCCCAGTCTCTTGTGATTGGTCTACACTGCTCTGATTAGTCAGGTGGCCCAGTCTGTTGTGATTGGTCTACACTGCTCTGATTAGTCAGATGGCCCAGTCTGTTGTGATTGGTCTACACTGCTCTGATTAGTCAGATGGCCCAGTCTGTTGTGATTGGTCTACACTGCTCTGATTAGTCAGATGGCCCAGTCTGTTGTGATTGGTCTACACTGCTCTGATTAGTCAGATGGCCCAGTCTGTTGTGATTGGTCTACACTGCTCTGATTAGTCAGATGGCCCAGTCTGTTGTGATTGGTCTACACTGCTCTGATTAGTCAGATGGCCCAGTCTGTTGTGATTGGTCTACTCTGCTCTACAGCGCGTTACAGCCTGGAATTACTGATGACTCGTTTCAGGCAGTTCAAAATCGGATATTTCTTTTGGGAGACAATAACTCCATTTATCCTACACTTTGATCTTTAAAACTTTGCAGAACCTTTTAAATTCACAAACCTCTATTACACACACTATACGAAAGGTAATACACGAAAAAGCATAATACTTTAATGCTGCTATCAGTTAACAAACTAAAGTGATAAACAACACAAATACATTAAAAAAAAATTCAAAACCATAACAACACTGGCCTATATTTGCTATTTTGAATCAAATAAGTTGAGTATTCTCTTCAATTTCATGTTGCTGTAAATCTTGCTCCTTAGCTGCTGATCAGATTAAAACCGTCCACGGATAAATCCAACAATTTGGCAGGAGTGTCAAACACATCTAACTGAGAGAAAGCCAATTAGTCCTAGATCCTTTTAAATGCATTAGCACACAACAAAATCATCTGCCATGGAGTTGTAATCGCCAGGTCATGGTCTGCTGATGGCTGTTTTCATAAGGTGATATGACTCATGAAATGTGGGGAACAGCCTTGAAGACAGAAACCTCAAACACGATTACAGGCTTGAACCGGCCATCAACTCTGAGCCGGCTGGTCTCTCCTTCTGCAACCATTTAGTGGTCTGATGGTGACTCACAAACTTGAGCTGTTCAAAAGCTTTTAATTAATGTTACATAAAAAACAACCCGTTTATGTAACCAAGTGGCAAAGGACACAGAGCGTAGGGCAAAAAAACAAGACAAAATAGTTCCTCTTCGCTGGTCTGTGCAGTCCTTTTAGGACTTTGATTTCTCAGTAAAGCCTCGGGGGTCACAGGAACTCCATTGATTTGGTCTAATGAGGGCAGTGATACAGTGTTCTGTGGGAGGCCGAGCTGATCTGATCAGCGAGTGATGACTTTTAGTGGGAAAACAACAACATGTTGCCTACAAGAGCTAAGTGGTACAGGTTTAGATTTAGACAGTTTAGACAGGCTTAATTTGAAAAAAAACTGGATCCGGCACCTCTGGAATAGCTATTTTGAAGAATCCCCTACCTCATATAGAGAGCTACAGTGAATTAGAAGATTTTCTGTGAATTATGGCTTTCATTATGGTCTACATTTATGTCATTTTTGAACATTCGTAGTCATGACAGAATTTTCATTTTTGAACAAACAATCCCTAAACGTCACCCCTGAAATAAAAAATGGACGATTCTTTATTTTTTATGGAATTTTTGGGAGTTTTATTATATTGACTATCAAAGATTTATCAGTGCACATCATTTTTTTTTTTTTAATTCATGTGTAGACATCTCTAGTCTGATGATGGGTTTACTGGCTGGCGCGAGGGAGGGACAACCTGTCACTCACATGAGATCAACAAATATCAATCCACCAACATCCAATCAAATCCCGATTAATAAAATCAAGTCACGGCCTACATTTTTTCTTGTTCAAGAAGCCGTTTAACTGGGATATATATCACAATAGGGAAGAAAAGAATATCACATCTTCTATTTCATGCCGACTTTACAGACAAAGACAAAAAAAGCATCATGTTTTATACCTTCCCTCTGTAGGCGAAAGCTCTTTCAGGTCATCCAGAGTGGGCGAAACATCCAGAAGCTTCTTGTAGAGCACCAGGGGAAAGTGCAGATCCACCACAGTAGAGTTATAGATGGCCAAACCGCAAATGATCCCAATCAAGTGGAACCAATTGTGCTCCACAAAACACTGCAATGCAAACGCACAAACATGAGTTACACATAAAAATACGTCTGCATACCAATGCCACCAAGACTCCTTTATCTAAAAGCCATCTTTCCTTTACAACCCTTTAATTAGCCAAGAATGTTTGTCAACAAAATAAGATCTCGCCATTAGTGGAAGTCAATTAAACTCATTAAACTCTGTATAATCACGTGTACTCCTCATCTTAGTCTTGTTTTGTACACAGCTGAAGTGACCTTGAAGTCATTATGCCATAGAGAAATCATGTTTGCATAAAAACAGCTGAGCTGTCCCAGATTTTTCAAAATCACCAGGCCGATAAGATTATCTGTTGATGTTCTCGATCACGCAGCACTTTGAGAAACACCTACTGTATAGAGAGCATTAGTGCCCGCTCTTTTTTCAGCGGCGTTGAAAGTATTTTTCCATAATGGTTTCCCATATGTTTTTTTTTTTTAAAGTCTTTGTCAAAGCATTATAAGCCATGAACCAAACCAACCAGCTATGAGGTGAATCATAACATTACAAACTCTAATGCGAAGCAAAAAAGTTAAACCATAAAAAACAAAAAACAAAGATACTTTGTGGCTTAAAGGAATATTTCACCCAAAAATGTCTTTCTTCTGCTGAACACGAATGAAGATATTTTAAAGAATGTCAGAAACCAGACATTTGATGGACCCCATTGACTTCCATAGTAGGGAAAAAAATACTATGGAAGTCAATGGGGTCCATCAACTATTTGGTTACTGACCTTCTTAAAAATATCTTATTTTGTGTTCAGCAGAAGAAAGAAATTCATACAGGTTTGGAACAACTTGAGGGTGAGTAAATGATGACAGAATTTTCATTTTTAAGTGCACTATTCCTTAAGTATTGCGAATGACAATCAAAAACGATGAATAAATATAAAACTATTAATTTAAAGGTGCTGTATGTAACTTTTTCACTCAACTAAAGCAAAAAAACCCATAATATGTTTGCATATATAGAGGAAACATGCCAAGTTCACATACTCGTTTGTACTCGCCAGTTATTTTACTTCGAAATGTGCGTTTCCAGGCTGGAATGTGTGTTTTTGTTTTTGGTCTGATACTGCACGTTGCCAATTTTTATTGTCCATTGCACTCGTTCCTGTTACGTGTCCTTAAACTGGCAACCCGTGTGAGCGCCGTCGAGTCTGAGGAGGAGGGGGCGGGAGAAACGCTGATATTTTGACCACTAGTTGTCATTCTTACAGACTAAGCTGTTGATTATCTCTATAGAAACAATATATTTTAAGTGTTTTGTAACATTTTGACAGTATAGCAATTTACATTTATGTAATTAGTAATTACGTCATTCACGGTGCTTCATGGGACTGGGTGTTCCCTGCAGAGCGCTTTTTGATTGGTGGAATCTTCTGTACTGCATTGTGGGTAATGGAGTTTTTCACCACAAATTCAGCAGTTAAAAAATTATTTTAAAAATAAATACAAATAAATCTGACAGATGGCTTCAGTGAAATCAAAACAAAACCATTGATTAACAACCTCTGAACTCACAGTAGGTCTGTCTTTAAAAATCAATTTCCTTATGGAGAAAATTTATGAAGTTTTTACTTCCCAATCCTGAATGTTGCACTCTATGAAGGGCATAAGCAGGCTCAAACATTTCAACTGATATTAAGATTTTTTTAAGTACCCTGCATATGCAATTAAATTCCGTTTAGAATTCACATTACATCTGGGGCATTTTATCACAATAACTCCCCCAAAAAGATGCAACTCTTTCATGATCTTAGTTTAATGTTGAAATCTGTGGAAATAACTAAGGCTGAACTCACTTTATCAGAGAACCACAGCAGATTGGACTCTGAATACTGGGTGAACATGCCATAGATCGGATCCATCAGCTCTTTCAGCAGGAGCAGGAAGAACTCCTTGGTGACTCCTCCAGCATCTACAGCTTCCTCTCCATCAAAGATAACCTGCAATGATTAATACGTTAGTCAAACGTATGTCTAAGTAAGCAGTTCTTGGCCAAAATGTGCTACAATGTGGACCAGACAAAAAAAACCTGTGCATTGTGCAATGGGGTGACAAAGACAAACCTTGAGCGGCTTCTTCAAGTCTACGTCATTGTAGACTGTGAGCTCCCGGAGAGCGTCACTGACTAAGTGGTTCCTGCGTACATGGAGCACCAGGAAAGGGTTCCTTGCCAGCAAAGGTTCCATAGTCAACAACATGAAGACGTTGTGCAAGTTAGCGCCGCTTACGGCCATCTGTACAGTAATGAAGCAGGCAAAACAAGTCAAAGAGACTGAATAATAAACCCTGTGTATTTTTATGAGATGGTAATAGATATATTCATGCAGAGCACATCCTCTGTATCTGCTCTGAAACCAATGGCAAATCATGCTTTTGCCAGGCTGTAACATGAACTAATGTAATATGTCAGCTTTAACTTCTTAGTTTAATAGGAAACATTTTGTTAGTTAAAACAAACATTTTTGAAGATAAAATGTATAATGCTTATAAATATATGAACAAAATAGTAGGAATAGTAGGAATTTGTAAAAGCTAACTATATATTTCAAAAGTTTGCTGTCAGTAAGATTTCTTTTTAAAAGAAATTACTATTATTTAGCAAGGACAAATTAAATTGATCAAAACTGACAGTAAAGATATTTATAATGTAACAAAAGATTTCGATTTTAAACTTTTTATTCATCAAATAATCAACCGTTTTCAACATTGATAATAATTCAAATGTTTCTTGAGAACCAAATCAAAGCAAGTAATGGCTGCTGAAAACTCGCTTTAGCATCACAGGATAAAATAACATTTTAAACAATAGCAAAATTCAAAAGAGTTATTTTACAACTTTCACAATATATTTTTACTGTATTTTTTATCAAATAAATGCAGCCTTGGTGAGCAGAAGAGACTTCTTTCAAAGCATTGAAAAATCTTACCGACCCCAAACTTTTGAACGGTAAGTCGAGTCAAAAACTTGAGCAGTGCAACAACAATCCTAAAAGTTAAGTGTTGAGTTGTGTTATTTCTTTTACCTGCATTTGCAGCTCAGCATCTGTTTGCAGCACGGTTGTCTTGGCTTGCGCGTTCAATATGAACGGATAGGCACATAATGTGACAGAACCCTGGGAAATAAGACTCAGATGATCAAGCTGAGACCATCACAACTGTCTAAAAACAAACTGATATTGAGTTATTAAATCAACAAACCTGCACTGGAGGGTATCGCATTTTCTACAATAAAACAGAACAAGAACATATGTTATATTCTGAGGTACTTTTATTTTTCAGCTTGGGATGATCAAGATATGAGGTGTCTATGTGAAACTATAACATTTTGTGTACATAGTGGGGTCTAGTTCATGTTCACATTAACTTTAGCTATGCTTCCATCCACCTATTTATATGCAAATTTTGGGTTATCGCATAAAAAAAAACACTGGATGGAAATGCCAAGACGCAAATAAATTCTAAAAAATGTGACTAAAATACTTAAGCGCTCAATTGAGGTGGATCATTTTTGTGTATGCTGGAACACAATTTGCAACTTTGAATGGAAACATAAATTTACATGCAATATATAATTTTGTTACATTTATATAGCGCTTTTTCTGGGACCTCAAAGCGCTTTAAATGGAAGGGGGAATCTCCTCAACCATATATATATATAAATGTATAATGTGCAGCAATATACGCACAATATCAGCTTTGCGCAGAAACCATTTGAGGTAGTCTTCCTGGATGTCCACCAGGGTGGTGATATCAGGGATGTAGAAGTTGTTGTATTCCACATGATGGGCTTTCAGATTGACCTGCAGCAAAATACTTGAATCCATCACTAACAGTAGTTTATCATTCAACAATGCAAGCTAAATTATGCAAGCATTTCTGGAAAAACATGAAAAACAGCAATTCAGCTGGAGGAATGTTCAATCAAGTAGCTTATTAATAAGTAGTTTATCATTTACTCATTAAAAGCGAGATCTGTTGTGTGGATTTTGGTCGTACCTTGTGTAGTTTCTCCAGCAGTCGAAGGGCGGCACTGGTGTAGCTCTCCATGAACACAGGCACCAGGAGCGCCTTCCCGCCAGTCAACAGAAACACAACGATGCTTTTGTACATCTCCACTAGTCTGGAGAAAACCTCGCAATCCATCAGAGACCACCAGTTATCTGAGAAACAGCATACAGATTCATTTCAAAAGCCTTTTTGATCTTGGACTTTGACAAACTTTGTAACGAAGCAACAGTTAACGTTGTTTCTAGGCAGTGAAACATGTTGGCGACGTCATACCGAGCACTTTGCTGGGGTTGGCGTCCAATCTGAGGATGGCCATGGCTAGAGGGATGGTGAGAGAGATGTAGTTTTTGGAGTCCTGGAGAGCGGGACATTCAGACAGGATCAGGTAGATCCGCATGGCCTCCACGTCAGGAGGAGAGCAGGGCAGCTGGGGGATCAGGAGACTCTCAAAGCTCTTTGTGGCCTAGAAGAACACATTTGAGAGAGGTTTATAGTTTATAGTACACACACATATATATATATTGATCAAAAGTGACAGTAAAGACATTTACAAAAGATTTCAATTTCAAATAAATGATGTTCTTTTGAACATTAAAGAATCATGAAAAAAATGGGTTTACACAAAAATATGAAGCAGCACAACTGTTTTCAACATTGATAATAATAATTCATGTTTCTTGAGCATCAAATCAGCATATTAGAATGATCACTGAAGGATCATGTGGAACTGAAGATAGAAATATGCTGAAAATTCAGCTTTGAAACAGGAATAAATTACATTTTACATAATAATAAAATAATAATAAATATTTCATAATAATTCTGTTTTTACTGTATTTTTGAGTATTTAAAAAAATCCTACCAAAATCAATTGGAAAGTATACTAAATTTCACCCAGTTAAAACACAAACAAGGCTTTAAATGTTTTAGATACTTGGTAATGTTCGCAGCAGAGTATTTGCCTTCCAAGTACGCAGTGTATTAAAGACCTAAATAAATGATGAGACGATGGTGACGTATCAAAGCACACACACCTGCTCCAAAAGTCTTGCGAAGGCTGGTTTCATCAGCATTTCAAACAGCAGCCGAACAGCATTGAAATCGATGCCCGGGACTTTGGGGTTTGTCTTGAAATGTCCGTCATCACTGTGAAAACAGCAGGTGAAAATTAGCAAATGTTGGTTTGCAACAAGATATGAAATCTAATACCGACAAATCTAATTTAAGATAATAAAAAAAATGGTGTGCATTGTCTGAATTAGTTACTATTAGTTCAAACTATTTGAAAACATATAACATTGGGATTTAGTATATCCAAGCAACGGTGGGTCACAGAAGAGCAAATAGATGGATCTGAGGATCTTTCCTCTCCATTGCTCTTTATCTGCGTCTGTCGCTCTGGTGGATGAAAGCAGGATCACATGCTGGGTGTAAATACAGCCTGATGCTGATCCCGGCACTACAGACCAGTGTATTTTAAGCATGCATGCCATGTTTGATCTATGATAAACGACTCTTCACACACCAAGAAAAGTTTTTAATACCAGTCCCGTTTGAATGAGATGGCAAGATGTGTTTAACCATAATACAGTTCAGTTCAATTGAATCAATCTGACTCATTTAAATCAGATTCAACTAGATCTGAATCATCTGATTCATTCTAATTCAATTCAACTGCATTTAAACAAATTGATTCATTTCAATAAGATATTGTATTCGGTCAATCTGAGTTTTTTTTTTATTCAATTTTACTGGATTTGATTATTCTGACTCATTATAATTCAATTCACTTAAATTTAATCAAACGGACTCATTTAAATTAGATTCAACTAGATCTGAATAATCGGATTCATTATAATTCAATTCAGTTAAATCAGACTGATTTAAAATCAATTAAATTCAACTGCATTTGACCAACCATATTAATTTTGAGTATTCTGATTTACAATGCGATTCAATTAGATTTGGTCTATCTGATTCATTTCGATTAAGGTGGATAATTTTGCTTCAATTAAATCTAATTCAATGAGTTTGATCCCATTCAATTTGTAGAAATAAAGCTCCCCAGTCAGCAGTGCAAATTTCTACAGAAACCTCAACTCTTCAGCTCTCGATCTAGAGTTCATTGTGTGCAATGGAGTCCATGGCACCATGTGTCGCTCCAAATGCCCGCCAACCCCAAGTTGGGACATGTGCACAGCAGAGTTTTAATCAAATATCCAAAACCGCATTATAAAATGAAGACTTGACCTCACAACCCATAATACCCCGTCTGAACGCCAACGACACCAGTTGTTCCTTATGTAACCAGATAATCTCTTGAAATGCAGAGCAGATTATGAACATCAAGGACTGCATCCGGCAGAAAGAGGTTTCTAGAGTCTCTTGTCAGAAAAAGACACCCATCGAGTCTTTTAAAGACAGAGCTGTAACCGGGTGACCGTGAAGAATTTGCCTCCTGACATTAAGCAGAAGTCACCTATGGAAAAATAACAAGCGCTCCACTCTCCATGGTGTCACCCCGTGCGCATATGCTTATTGACATGGCATTTACATTTAATTAGATTGGGAATGCAAGGGAGGAACATTTTAACTGCTCACCTTTGGTCCAAAAAGCTGGCATTCCAACATGCCGTGGAGGACATCAGAAGTACGATGTCACTAGAAGAGGAGAGAAGAGTTTTGAAATCAGCATCGAAATCATGACAGATACATTATATACAGTGTGAAAAAAAAGGTGATTTTTTTTCTCCAATTTAATATCTTCTATCACCTGTGAAATTATTTATTTTCAGCTGACGTAATGCCTGCATGGCTGGTGGGGAAATAACTAACCAATATTATCCCAAAATCGGCCTAACATGTTTTATTTCCTCACCTCCTGATCAAAAAATGTTTTTTTTTTTTTTTTCATTTTTAAAGAAATTGACACTTTTACTCTGCAAGGATGCATGACATTGATCAGTGACAGTACAACATTGTTAACGTTACAAAAGATTTCCCATTTAAAATAAATGTATATCAAAGAATCCTGAAAAAAATAAAAATCACAGTTTCCACAAAATTATTAAGCAGCAAATCAGAATATTAGAATGATTTCTGAAGGATCATGTGACACTGAAGACTGGTGTAATGATGCTGAAAATGCATCACAGGAATAAATTACATTTTACAAATTGTAATAATATTTCACAAAATTATGCTTTTTACTGTATTTTCGATCAAATAAATGTAGCCTTGGTGAGCCGAAAACATTTAAACAATCTTACTGACTGAATGGTAGTGTGTCATACAGTATAATGAAAGTTAAATACTTTAAAATGCAGCTAATTCTGTCTTAGAAATGATGAAACATTACACAAGTAGAACATTTCTGTAAGGCCTCTATCATAACTGTAACCAACCTGGATGAAGTCATACACTCACTTGGTGATGCTTGAATCACTGTTGTCATGCAGCTTCATCCTCCAGCTGTTCAGACTCTCAGAGTTAATCAGAGAGATGCTTTTGGTGGTATTCATGATACGGAAATCCTCAGGAAAAAATGAACCCTGTTCTCAAACACACAACGCACACACTTGTATTTCTAGAATATTATGACCTCATTGCAAAATAAAAAGTGTAAAGAAGTGTTTCAGTGTTAATTGGGCAAATTCTTAAATTGTCCTACACAGTAACTAAAGTAATAAGATAATACAAAATCACATCGGTGGCAAAGCAGGCAACATTATTCTTTCTGTTAAACCTGAAAAACCATTACATTGATGTATCGGCGCCACCGTGTGGATAAAAGTAGGTAGTGACCAATCAACCTTGCAGATAAGATTGATCGAAAAAACATAAAATACATCACATAAATGCCTACAGTATGAGCAGGTACAAACTATTATCAATTCATGAGAAGATATTGAGGAATACACTGATTTATTGAATATTCTAGTTAAGTAAATGCATTCAAAAAAACAGTACAATATCAGCTGTGATATTTCAAAGCGGCAACGTTACCTCCTTGGCAGACAACAACAGAAAACTGTGATCACCTCCACTGTGAATTTTACTGACGGTGTAGCGCTCGGCTTCTGTAGAAAAAGAACATATAGAATGGTCACAAACCAAACTACAGATCCTGTAAAATGACGCCTATTAATCCAGGCAGTTAATTAATATTTATCTTATCATCACTTGTTGAGGATTTATTTAATCCACACAGAATGGGACACAATGGCATGGTGATCATATGTACGTACTTGTGTATGTGTTTCCAAAGCACAGGGGTTGGATGTTCCTGACAGGAAGTGGGCTCTTAGCATTTCCTCTGAGACCTGTGCCCAGCTGGCCCTGAGTGTTGCAGCCGAAAGCGTAAATCAGGCCTGTGGAGGGCACGAATGCCAGGGTGTGGTGCCTGTGTAAGACACACACACAGACACAGACACAGACACACACACACACACACACACACACACACACACACACACAGGTATGCTGTGAAATATCCCATCTCATTATTACCAGATGACTGCATCCATAATGGTATACAAAAGTCAAGTTGAGAGTATTTTAATGTTTAATATTACAGCCTGGTATGGTGACTTGGGAGTGAGGAATAAAAATAAGTTGCAGAAGATAGTGAGAACGGCAGGAAAAATAACAGGACGCCAACAAACACAGCTTGATAAACTATTTGCTGGCAATACACAGAAGAGTAACAAGGGTTGTATCTGACTCCACACACCCACTTAACTCAGAATTTGTGATGCTTCTGGAAGAAGGTCCCAAAATATCTTAGAAATTAGATTATTCTATTCAAAGAAATTAAATTATTCCTTTATACCAGTGGCAATTAGAATATTAAGTCAAGTGTAAGCAAATCTTACCCTTGTAATAATTTGTATATTGATATATTGTGTATGTGCATAACTTCAGCATAGTATAAATATATGATATAATACAAATGAATGTGCATTAGTTTATTTTTAAACTGTGCTTTTTTTTATTGATTACTGTTTAAAGGTTTGGAGTCGGTAAGATTTTGCAAAGGTTGCTTATGCTCAAGGCTGCATTTATTTGATCAAAAATAAAGTAAAAACAGAAATATTTTGAAATATTATTACATTTTAAAATACCTGTTTTCTAATTGAATATATTTTAAAATGTAATTTATTCCTGTGATGCAAAGCGGAATTTTCAGCATCATTACTCCAGTCTTCAGCGTCACACGATCATTCGGAAATCATTCTAATATGATGATTTGATGCTCAAAACACATTTCTTATGATTATCATCGATGATAAAAACTGCTTCATATTTTTCATACTTCATATTTTATCATCAATGATAAAAACTGCTTCATATTTTTGAGGAAACCGTGATATATTGTTTTTCAGGATTCTTTTATGAACAGAAAGTTCAAAAGAACAGCATTTATTTGCAATAGAAATCTTTCATAACAATATAAATGTACTGACTGTCATTTTTGGTCAATTTAATGCATCCTTGCTTAATAAAAGTAATTTCTTTAAAAACAAATCTTGATGACCCCAAACTTTTGAACGACCCTGTAATTAATACACATTAGCTGCTCAAAAATATATAAAAAAATGATGTGCATTATATACAGTGTCAGTATATTTTTGGATATGACACAGACGGAAGCTCACACTTTTAAAGCAAAGCCGCACATCAATCTGAAACAGATGGACACAGAAATGTACATTTACTTACCGCCCACAAGCGATCTGAGACACCTCAGTGCCCATGAGCTCCATAACTCTGCGTGGAAGAGGCTCGTTGTTGGTGGAATCGTGGCCCAGCTGTCCTCTTGAACCGTTTCCAAATGTGAACAGACCCCCTTCCTGAATCAAACACGGCACAAGCAGCAAAGCTTCAATGCTCAAGATTGAAAATGAAAAATGAAATCGAACAACTTTCCATAGAACGCTAGTTCAACAGAGTCTTATCAAGATTGACTAAAAAAAGATTAAAGATTAATGGATTGTTCAAATAACTGTAGCAATTTGTCTCTTTCTTCAAACTTGTAATTATTTTAAATAAAATGTATTTTAATGTATATTTTGAGAATGTATTTTTCAGCATACCGCTATAATAAGGCTGTATGATCAATACCTTTGTCAAGGCAGCGGTGTGTTCATCTCCACAGCTGATGTACACCACCTTCTGTGACCGCAGGAACTTGATGTGGCAGGGAACAGCCCGGTCTGAGATATCAGACAAAAATATGAAGCAACATTATGCCAGTCTTTTATAGAGGACCTATTATGTCCTTTTACAAAATCTTGGTTTTTGGGCTCCACTAGAATAGATTTTCATGCTTTAATATTCAAAAAACATTGTTTGGGAAATGTCAAGCCCCTTACCATAACTGTGAGTTTCAACACACTACTAACTAACTCAACCAGGCCTCATCCTTTTATTTTGCATACGCCTTGGGTGGGAAATATTTAAATGAGGAATACTGTGACGTGTTTGTTCCCGGAAGAAAACTCAAGACTACAATCGAGGCGTCTCAGGGAGTATAGATATAGTATCTGATATAGTGCATAATTCCCTTTTGAGTGACTTTATGCTTTGTAACTTTCCAGACCTTCTTCATGCTCAAACAGCAACATTACACACTAAAGAAAGCATAGATATTCAATAACATACAAATCCTGGAGCAACCTAAGGTTTGGCGCCTTGCTGGAAGGTATACAAGTTTCAAGAATCATCAGCTTCAGCATTCAAACCAACAACCTTTTGGTTCACGGACGCGTGTGTGGGTTTTACCTTGCTTGTCATTGAGGCCTAGTTGTCCAGCACTGTTCTTCCCCCATCCGAACACAGCTCCAGAGAGGGACAAGGCAAAGCTGTGGTCTCCTCCAGCGCTGATGTGAGCCAGTGGGATCCCACACAGAGATTTGAGCGGTTGAGGAGACAGAGTGCTCGGCTCTCCCTTCCCTAAACCCAGCTGCCCACTGGAGTTCTCTCCCCATACGAACAACTGACCGTCTGAGAAGAGGACGACAGCGAGAATCTTCTTTTACTGACGCAGCAGAAGTACAACAGAATACAAAACGACTGAATTCATCTGCTCTTACCTTTTGAAAGTGCTATACAGTGTTGGTTGCCACACATTACTTGTGAGATTCGATGCTCGCACAACTTTTTAATCAACCTAAATAAATAATAAAAAGGAATACAGAAAAAACACAAACTTATTTAAGAAGTCAAGTTCTGGACTACATCTATCAAATTCACCAGGTTAATCCAACTCCATTTTAACTATAATGATGATGATGGAGAAGTAATAACCATTCAACATATCATGTAATTGATGATTAGGTTCACTTGGTGTGATTTTTTCCTTTTCAGTTTCTGTACCAATTGTGGGGGGAAATCTGTGAAATTCTATGGATTGGATTTAATTTGATTATTAATCACTAAATTGCAACTCAATTAAATTAAAATCAAGGATTTTTTAATACTTCTAAAGATAATAATTCCCAATGATATTATATAATTTTTGTATAATAATCAAAAATATGTATTTTGAGAGAGTTACACATCTGTGCAAAATCCACTTTTTTTTCATACTTTCTACACAGATTGTGGAGGGAAAAAGTAGTATTCTCTGTAATGGATTTACATTTTTGATATATTCATTATTTAAATCAATAGAATATTAAATCACAAAAGAAAAGAAAATCCCAATGTTTTTTTCCATCAAAACAAAAACAATCACTCTAAATTATTTAGATTATCAAATAATTATAATATATATATTTCAAATATAATAATAATTGTATATTATTATGTGTTTTAAGAGTTACACGTCAGTGCAAATATTTCTCAGCCACTTTTGTTGTCATAAACTTAAAAAAAGGCATATTATTAGGACAGACATACAGAATTATGGAAAAGGGTCAAAGGTCCCATCAGGTTGACCAGAGAATGTTATGCAGCAAAGGGCTACATATGTTTAAATTGTCCTGAGAGTACTGCACGATTATTGCCAGCTGAAAGCATTATCAAAGCATCCAAATATTTAATAAAGAAATTCCTGATTTACTGACTGGCCAGGAATCTCACAGTCAAATCCCAGTGGTCTTCATCACATCACAAGATGTGAAACCAAATAAATAACCCTCAATTATTAACTCGCTCTGGTTGTATTGTGCTTGAGAAGTTATTCAAATAACTGAGATGACAAGTGATGAATGTCAGGAAATGCTGTTTCATCTGTTGAGGTTTATTCAGCAACACTAGAGCAAACATCCAATCCACAATAAAACAGAAGAGCGTTCAGTAATAGCACGTTATAACTATCATTAAGTCTAAACCCCTGCGGTGAGGAAGGTCCCATGCAGAGACCCCCTCACGAGGTTAGGAGCCAATTAAATTCTCATCAGATTACCCTATCTAGAGCAGCCTTTACAATGCAAAGGAAGTCAAATATGAAACAGCATATCTACCACAAAAAAGGATGCAATTGTTAATGTGGTTTAAAATGCATTCACACTGGAATCAAAATAACAGGAAACAATGCATTGCATGTTTGAAACTTGAGAAATTGGTTCTCATGAAGAGCCGACAAAAACAAAATGTGCATTGGGAAAGTTCACAAAAAAATTTGAATTCTTTTATCATTCACTCACCCTCATGCCATCCTCTGTGTATATATGGATGACAGATAAAAATCATTGTTTGTGTTTAAATGAAGAAAAAGTCATGCATCAGGGATGGCATGAGGGTGAGTAAATGATGAGAGAATTTTCATTTTTATGTGGAGTATCCCTTTAATTTGCCATAAACATAAAAATGTATAAACACCATATTTATAAAAATTTCACGAAAAGACTTTTTCAAGAAAACTCTGATTTCGACATAACGAATGCGGTTCACACTCACAGTGGACTTTGTATTAGGTGTTTTAATCGGACTACTCTCATTTATAATTTTATGAAACATTTTTATTTATTTCTGAAAACTTTGCATTAAAAAGTGATGTTTTACCTGGGAACACGGACCGCCTCTTCAGCCGTACCCAGCCCGAGCTGCCCTCCTTCTCCGGCCCCCCAGGCAAACACCTGCCCCTGCTCACTCAGCGCCAGAGAGTGAGACTGACCACACGACACGCCGGATATCTTCTGAGCATCCAGAGCTCCAACCAGCTCTATGAGTAAACACATACAAAGCCATCAGATGGAAATATCACACTCCGGCCTCGATGCTTGCCTAGACATCATTCATATCCCGTCTACAGACTTGTGGGGGGGTACTGCTAGATTTGTTTGTGATGGCTATATTGTTTTGGACAGATTAAAATAGTAGATTTCTCTGTACACTATACCATTCAAAAGTAAATAAAAAAATAAAATAAATAAATATTTTTTAAATACTTTTATTCAGCAAGGATGCATTAAATTGATCAAAAGTGACATTAATAATTTAACAAAAGTTTTCTATTTCAAATAAATGCTGTTTAGAACTTTCTATTCATAAAATAATCCTGAAATGAAGGATTTCCACAAAACTATTAAGCAGCAACTGTTTTCAACATTGATAATAATCAGAAATGTTACTTGAGCTGCATATTAGAATGGTTTCTGAAGGATCATGTGACACTGAAGACTGGAGTAATGATGCTGAAGATTCAGCTTTGCGTCACAGGAATACATTCTATTTTAATATATATTCAAACAGAAATTTTAAATTGAAAAAAAAAAAAAATCACAAAAATCTGTATTTTTGATCAAATAAATGCAGCCTTGGTGAGTAGAAAATACTTATTTATATATAAAAAACAATTAAATTAATAAAATGTTAGATTAATTAAATTAAATTAATACATTTTATTTAAAAAAAACTAAAAAAAAAAAAAAAACCTTACAGACCCCAAACTTTTGAACAGTAGTGTAACCAGTGAAGTGAAAGTTTCAAAGTGAAACCAGAAGAAGGCACCTCCTGTAAGTGACCAATCACAATGTTGGTTTGTGTGGCATCAAAACAATGTCACATGTAATCTTTCAATATCTCATCAAGATGAACAATACAGCATTGGCTTAAAGGAAAACGAAAAACAAAACAAAAAAAATCCCCTTTGGCATGTGAATGTGGTAAGATGAAACTGAATTCCAACTAAACCATAACATAAAAAATTCCAAATGTGTTTATGCTTTACAAAGTAAATATTAGCAGCACAGCTATTTGAAAAAATAAAGTAATAAAGAACAAAACATCACCATGTAGAATGCATTTCTACAATCCAACCCTTTTAGAAACAGAATATTGTTTGGTTATTTTCTGATTTATAATTTTGGACACTAGTTTCTTGACTTCTTTTACACGTCCCTCATACCAACTCACATAACGGCCTTGTATTGAACAAGCGGTGCGATCTCATTAGCACAGACATGTGAGAGAGCGTCTGCTGCTTGGAATTGTTTTCTTATTAACCGGATTAACAACCCTGGACTGGTGAGCCCCAATGCATGCTGGATAAAACAAGATCTGCTGTCATCATTGACTGTTAATACACTGTAACACAATAATCAGAATAGCAGCATGATCAAGCGAGCAGTGTTTTACTATCCAGCCCACATCATTAGGTGGTTGCCTCATTTCTGAGAACAATGTCAATTTCGATTTTAAGTGTGTGCCAAAATATAATGTGGCTACATGGGATTGTCACAATAAAAAACACGGGACATAAAACTTCAGCAGAAATTTATATTTAAACGCAAAGTGCTACATTCATTAAAAAAGGCAAAGATGTGCAAAGACCGTGAAACCATTATTCCATCAATTATTATGGCATTGCATGAAATGAAACCTTACATGATGCAAATAGGCGTGTTCTGAAAAAAAATTGAGAATCATCAACAAAATCTGAATGTTCATATCTAATTGTTGGGGCATAAGCACGTCCCGAACTATCATATTATTTTTTATAGTTTTGTAGCATAATAAATAGGTTTTAAATGTTCAAATAAAATATCTGTGGAATAACAGGTGTGGTATGAATATTCTAATCTTATTTTTGAGCATCATCATCAAATTCTGAGAGTTCATATCTAATTGTTGGGGTATCATACGCACATCTGGAGAGTCAGTGCCATGTTTCATTCTGTACGTTCAAATTGAATGTATGAATTGTTGGGGCATAATAAATGCGTCCTGAAAAATCATATTAAATAACTGAAAACATACTATATATGTATTCCGACCATTCGACTTTTTTAAAATTTAAATGGAATTCTGCAGCATCACTGCCACGTTCCATGCCATATGTTTAAAATGAATTTTTGAGCATTCATCAATAAATTCCAAACGCCCAAATCGAATTGTTTGGGCATCATACGACATGTTATATAATATAAATCTTTTGGAGAGACATGAGCATTCTGAACATTCGATTTTTTTGCGCATTACTGGCGCGTTCTGAAAGTTTGATTCAAATTCTGGAGCATCACTTTCATGATCCACTCTGTCATGCATGTTCAAATTCCGTTCATGTCAGGTCAGTTACCTGGCCTGCATCCTCGCTTGTCATGGCCCAGCTGACCGCTGTTGTTGGAGCCACAGGTGTATACGCTCCCATCATGCAACAGGAAGAGCGAGTGTTGGCTTCCGCATGCCACCTCTTTAAGACCCCTCCCATCAAACATGCAACAGCTCCTCGGCTCAAAGAAAGAAGCCTCTGACGCGCCGATGCCCAGCTGACCCGACACACTGCTTCCCCAGCACAGCATCATGATTCACACATAAAGAGAGAGACAGATGGAAGGATCCGGAATAAGGGAGAGCTCCTAGGCTGTACCGCCTTGCCGCCTCCGCCTGTAAATGACGGATCTAGAACAGAAGAAAAAGTCTGGCGTTAGTGACTGGGAAGCAAATAGGTGAGAAGTTGGAGTTAAAGGGAAGAGGTCACACCCTATTCCTGTAAATGACAGTAGTGTGGACGGCCAGATACTTGAGACTACAATGCAGATCATAAATAACCTGGTGTAGTTAAATAAAACCATAGATTTACAAATTAAATTGTCCGAATGTCTACCGAATCATCACAATTGAATATGTACTATAAGGAATGTACTAATATGTACTAATAAAAGTGGGTATTTATAGACATAAATAGAGGACAGTTATTATTTGACTAAACCCACCTACACGCATAAAGTACATACTGGGAAGAGTGATGTATATAAAAATACTAGAGATATTAAATCAATAATGAATGTCAAAATTATTTTATTGCACTTGGCACGTTCCAAAAGTGGATGGTGTCTGGAGTCTGTGTCATGTTCCATGTGTTCCATTTTCATTCAAATTAAAGACAAATTGTAATTGAAAGTTCACATTTATGGGCATTATAAATAGGCTTTGGGTCAGACGGAACGTAATTTCTGCTGAATCATGAGCATGTTCTGAATATTCAAATTTAAAATGAGTATCATCAACAAAGTTCGAACGTTCAAATCTTACTGGGGCATCACAAACCTGTCTCGAAATATCATATTAAATGTGATCTTACATTCAATTTGAAGAGATATACTCGTTCTGAACGTTCGATTTTATGTGCATTACTGGCACGTTCTGAAAGTTTGAAACGAATTCTAGAACATGACTGTTATGATCCAAGCTGCACGTTTAAAATGAATTTATGGAAAAGGTACGTTCTGAATATTAGAATACATTTTTGGAGCATTATAAGTGGGTTCTGAACATTCGAATCTACATTTTGAGCATCATCTACAAATCCCGCACCTTCGAATCTAAATGTTAGGGCATCTAGGCGCGTTCCGAAATATGTTATTAAATTGTTGGGCGTTCCGATAGTTCGACTTTTTGCGTATTACTGGTGCGATTTATGGGCGTCAACAGTGCGTTTCGAACGTTTTAATCCAAAAGTGCCTATAATGTCTAGAACTGCTCTCTAGGTAGGTAACGTTAGCTCACTACTAGGTTTAGAAACACAGCTGAAATCTTCCGTATTATGTGGGTTCAATCTGTCCAATATGAGTTCGGCCTGTAAGAACAATCCTGACATATTTCAGTTTCATGTAAGTCAAAACAAGCTGTAGTTCATTTACTGTAGACATAAATGCTTAAGCATCTGACCAGGCTGTCTATGCGTTAAATACAGTACCTCGATACTAATATTCAGGATAATATCAGAAACAAACTAACATCGCAGGGCACTGCCACTCATCAAACTCTCATTTTCTATCACGCAAATGCAATTCTCTATCTGACACAAGTCAAAAACAAACATGTTTTTAGGTAGCAGATGATGTTACCTGGTAAAATGCATTTCGTCCCCTGTTTATTTGACGTATATTACTGAAATGGTTTCAGTTTAATGGTTCCGACAAAAACAAGGAAGTTACGACTCAGATTACGGAGTCACTGATGATCACGTGACGCCTGTCAACCAGCTGTAATTGCGCTGGAGTCAATAGAGGGCGACGCGACACTGAGTACAGTTTGGTCATTTAGTCATAGCATTTTGTACGTGTTCCTGATGTGTAATTTTTTTAAGTTTAACAAACATGCAGTATAGAAGATTAACTTTATGTTCAGTCAATGTACACGAAATGGAAAAACAACAAATAAGATGGAAAAGAGACAATATATTCCACTGATATACATAAAATAATATACTACAATATATTTATTATTAGATTGCAGGGTATTTATTTACTATTTTGTGGAAATGCTTCTGTTAGTTTTACTTTTTTTTTTTTTAAAAACCATGTCATATCGGATGAGGACTGGATTTTTCATCTACTTTTTAATTTTAGATTTACTTTTAGATGTTCTTTATAAAGATTTTATATTTAAATGATTAGTTTATTATACTATTTATTTATATAGTCCAACTTTTTTTTATTATTATTATTACTTTTTAAGGTCCTTTTTATTATTATCTGTGTTGGAAAAATGTAAATATTTCATTGCTATAATCTTGGTTTGTAAAAATGAATAAACCAACAAACAAACATTTTATTATTAAGACATGTTTATTTTAATTAAGTTCATAAATACAACACATAACATAGCATTTGGGGAAAAAAAAACAATCTGATGTCAAAGTACTGTAAACAGAAACGTCTTGCCAACAGAAATCTTTATCTGTTTGCGGGTATAAATGTAAACTTTGTTATAAAAAAACAGCAGCAATATAACAGCATGAACCGATTGCTGAACATGGGCTGTTACAAACCCAGCAATTCCACCATCTCAGGTCTCCCCCATTTACATAATTTATGTGATTCGTGTAATTCTGAATGTGACGAGACAAGAAACATTAACACAGCTATTTTCCACATATTAAACATACAATTAAGAGTGAACGTGTGCATATTTAAAAATAAAAATATTATTTGCAAATAGTTCAAGTTGATTACAATCAATTGCAATTATTTTAGAGTTCTTCTTATTTTTCTTTATTCCCTTATGTCCATTTAAATACTTTAAATACCCCCCTAAAAACAGTTTGGTCCACCAGTGTTCAAGACATCGCTAATGCTTTGATCAAGAATCAAGTGATCATGTTATTAGATCTGTGATTTGTGTCCACAGATGTTCTCAGAACTCCAGTCTTATTCTTCCCAGAACCCCCTCTTGTGGTTGATGGCTTCAATGAGTTTAGCCCTGAGTGTTTCCTTGTTCTGATAAACAGGAAGATCTAACAGAGCATGGCAGGTGAGGGCTTCTGGTAGATGATCCTGAGTAAAGTTGAACAGAGAGCTCACTCTCATCTTCACCGCACTCATACCCAGGATGGGCACTTTCTCAAACCCTGTTATGAACACTTCAGAGAGGGAAACGGGAGAGATTTATTTGAAAGCACTCTGAATGTGTTCTGGCAAACAAGACAAAGTCACAACCTAAAAAGCATAGAAGCAGCCAGAGTGGATGCAAAAAAAAAATCAGTTTGATTTCTTAATCAGATCTCATTTTGACAAATGTCATTTTCACTACTAGACAATCACAGTACCATTCAGTATCACAAGTGAACTTACATAGAAAGCACTTCTTCTCATTTGGTGTCAGTTCATCAAACACCTCCCAGAATGAGATGATGGTTGGATGCTCAGCATAAAATGATCCTTCATATGTTGTGTTCTAATGATCAAAATATAAATGTAGTCAGTACTTGTTCACAATGTCAAGAGCATAGTAGTTATGGCATTTCAGTTTGACATAATGTGTTAACGTGGACCTTTTTGAAGATGTCCCAGTCATATTCCTCATTGCCCACCAGAACTTCTCTCAGCTCCTCCGGCTCAAACATCTCCACCAAGCATCGCTCACACGCATTGAAGAAGCCTCTCTTGAATTCTTCAAACACTTCCTCTACTGATTTATTCAGGATATAATCCACATACTTGTCCACAAATTCTGTTCTGTTGCAGAAATTATATGTTTAAAAAAATGCATCTTTCCAAGATCATCGAATATTATCCTATGTCCAAGATTAAGGTTAAGCAAAAATAATACAATGTTCTAGTGACAGGGTATCTCAGTAGATTTCTTTATAAAACTATAACCCTGACCTGTTATAATTTGTGACAACTTTTCCTGGCTCAGCTGGATCCAGTTCGACTTCTGTTCCATCCCATGTGATCTTATGTAGAAAGATAAAAAAAAACACTTATTTTTTTTAAGTAATAATGGGTCTCATTTACTAACCTTGTGTGCAGACCAATGTGCAAAATCTGCATATGAACATTTTCAAAGTATATTCATAATGTATTAAAAAAATGTAGAAAATAAATTCAACCATACGTACAAAAATTGTTATTATAAACATGTTAAGATGAAATTTCATAGATAATTCATCCTACATATATTTCATCATAAAAGAGAAAGAAATTGGCGAGTTATAGCTCGAACTGCGAGGTTCGAAATATGCATAAACTCACATGTGGTGTGAATTAAGTGAACATTTTTCATGAGAAGTTCTCCTGAATGAGACCCGATGTCTTTAAAAGCTACATTACAGCACATGATAACACAAGAATCAAACAAACTAACCGTGAATAATGGGCCCATTTCCGTCACGTCATCAGTGTAGTCCAGGATGTACCGCAAACTCCTGAGAATATCATGTTTCAGATTCATTAAACAATGTTACTCAATGATAGATTGCAGCACATACATATAACATGGAAGTACATTTTGGCAGTCATTATACAAAAATATACCAAGAGAACCAAGATAACATTGATTGTAAAAACACTCACTTGCCAAGAACTGGACTGAACTCTATCAAGTCTTCAAGACATGGTTTGACATTGAGAAGCTTCTTGAACAAAGCTAAAGGAAAAGGCAGATTCACTACAGAGTTGTTGTTGAAGGCCAAGCCACACAGAATCCCAAACAGGAAGTACTTCTCCTTCTTCACGCTGAGCTGGAGTGGGGTAATAAGTGGTTAAAGACAAAGAGAACAGTAATAAAAAATTTAAATAAATGGGAAAACACAAGAGACATGAGGTATCTTAGCGCTACTTTCCATTGTTTTCAATGTAAACAATCTAGATGTACATGTTTGACCCTTGTCATGTCAATCATGTCTTTTGTAGAGTCTAGCACATGACAGCATTTTAAAACACTTTGCTCAAGTTAAAAGAAATTCAACTTTTAACAAAAAAAAGTCTTGAGACCTTGGATAATATATAATTGCATTAAAATGGCTCATACAACTCTTCTTCTGTGTCTATTTTAACGCGTCTTTATTGACTGCTGTACAGTCTGATGTTAATGACTTCTGAGATCCCACAGTGTGAAACAGCGGGGACCATGTTTGTACAGTCTGACCAGCAACAGTCATAAAAGGACTATTATAAATCATACAGTGTGCACCCTGCTTTAGGTATGTACTGTAACTTGACTAAACTAAACTTTGTTACCACTATTTAAATCTTTAGCATGACCTCATCAAAAGTCTTTGCCTTACCTTTGTTGGGAACCAGCTCAAAGTTTTGTTGTCATTGTCCATGAGCAGATGAGACTCTGGCGCACAAAGCTCTTTAAACAAGTTGAGAAAAAAGTCTCTCTTGTTCACATCTGTTTTTCTCATATCCTCTGTGTAAAACACCTGTTAGATAACCAAAAGAATTCATTCATACTGCAACTTGTAACAGTGTATAATAAAACTGCACACAAAAATAACCTGTTGTAACCTAATGTAATGTTACTGAATCAAAACATATCGTTTTTGTTTTCCTTACCACCAGCCAAAGTCCTCTGAGATGTTGCTGGTTGGCCATCAGCTGAGAGAAACAATCCTCCAGCAGAGCTGTGCGTCTCAGAACGAGCTGAAGACAACCCTGCAATTAAAGCATTTCATTCTGTGATTATAAGTACTGTACACGGACACAAAAGTAATTCTCAGGATTTATTTTTAGGTCAAGACAAAATTACCTTCCATACTCTGTTCTTCATATAGCTCAATTTGGCCTCCAGGTTAAAGATGCATGGAAGCGATATAAGATTTTTTAAGATTGTCTGTAACAAAAGAAATGGGAACATCATGCTTACTTGATCTGAAATGTGCATACATATCAGATATGGCCAACATTATTTGGTGCTCACATTATAGTAGTTTTGCTGTGCCACCAATGCCTGGATTTGTCCAGTCAAGATAAACCAATCCCTCATGTCCCTCACATCTTCATTAATGGTTTGCAGCTGTTGATTTGGGAAAACAAAATTATCCATTTTTTTTTCTATAGTGGCAATTAATGGTTCGTCAATTTCATTACCAATACAGAAATTATCAGCAGATAACCATGGGTATCAGGAGTATTAGTGTCACAGTGTTGGGTTTGTGTTCCCCTGATGTCCACTAGATGTCCTTCACTTATGAACTACATTTCCCACGATCCTTTGTCTCATCATTGCACTCAGCTGTTCCTTATAACTGATCATTGCACTCAGCCAATTCCCCATTATCATTGTCGATTCCCTGTGTATATAACCCTGTCTGTTTCAGTATGTGTCATGGAGTCCTTGTATGTATCACGCTATTTCTGTCATCCAGTTTCCTTGTTTCCTTGTTTCCTTGTTTCCTTGTTTCCTTGTTTCCTTGTTTCCTTGTTTCCTTGTTTCCTTGTTTCCTTGTTTCCTTGTTTCCTTGTTTCCTTGTTTCCTTGTTTCCTTGTTTCCTTGTTTCCTTGTTTCCTTGTTTCCTTGTTTCCTTGTTTCCTTGCTTCCTTGTTTCCTTGCTTCCTTGCTTCCTGTTGGATTGCGACCCTTGCTTTGGACTGGTTTACAATTTTGGATAATCCCTAATAAAAGTACTGCTTTTGGAACTTACCCTTGTTTCCCTGTGTGTGGATCGTTACAGAAGGACTCCGTCATGAATAGTTCCAGCAGTAGGGGGTTCTGGTCCTCATCCCCAGCCACCGTAGGGGAGAGGTCGCAATTGGAGAAGTGCCACCGCGTATGAACATCTTCGAATGTTTCGCTCTGTGGGCTCGTATCACGGAGGAGACCGCGGTGAGAAAGTTACCCGAGACCCCTTCCTTCGAGAGAAGGGAATCATTCGAGAGAACTCGTCTGGCCAGGTTTTCGGGGACCCGCGGAGGTCGCAGGAGAGGAGGTGCCAGAGGTGAATCCCGGAACCACTCTCCACTTCGATCAATCCTCGACCCTGGGCTGGTGATGTCCAGCCCAGGGTCGAGGAGTGTCGCCTGTTGCAGAGCCGGAGCCGCCCGAGGGGTCGTCACCGCCCTGGCCGCCCGAGGGGTCGTCACCGCCCTGGCCGCCCGAGGGGTCGTCACCGCCCTGGCCGCCCGAGGGGTCGTCACCGCCCTGGCCGCCCGAGGGGTCGTCACCGCCCTGGCCGCCCGAGGGGTCGTCACCGCCCTGGCCGCCCGAGGGGTCGTCACCGCCCTGGCCGCCCGAGGGGTCGTCACCGCCCTGGCCGCCCGAGGGGTCGTCACCGCCCTGGCCGCCCGAGGGATCCTCACCGCCCTGGCCTCCCGATGAACTGTGCGTCTCGCCCTGGCCTCCAGATGGACTTTGTTTCCCCCTGGATGCCCGATAGATTTTTTGTTTTGCCCTGGTCCCCGGTTAAACCCTCACCCCTTGTTCCTGTCTCCCTTCATGGACCTGGCCCACCTTCCCTCCCCCTGATCCTCCACCGTTCCATCTCCCTCCTGAACCTCTTGTGTTGTGTTTTCTGTGTTTTTTGTTGTTGTCGTGGAGCCTCTGGTAGCCGCTCTGTAGAGGGGGGGTTATGTCACAGTGTTGGGTTTGTGTTCCCCTGACGTCCACTAGATGTCCTTCACTTATGAACTACATTTCCCACGATCCTTTGTCTCATCATTGCAATCAGCTGTTCCTTATCACTGATCATTGCACTCAGCCAATTCCCTATTATCTTTGTCGATTCCCTGTGTATATAACCCTGTCTGTTTCAGTATGTGTCACAGAGTCCTTGTATGTATCACGCTACTTCTGTCATCCAGTTTCCTTGCTTCTTGTTTTGTTCCTGTTCATGTTGGATTGCCTTTTGGATTTTGACCCTTGCTTTGGACTGGTTTACGATTTTGAATTATCCCTAATAAAACTACTGCTTTTGGAACTTACCCTTGTTTGCCTGTGTGTGGATCGTTACAATTAGTGCCTTGTGTCACTTCTAAAATCTAAAAACAATCCTGTCAATTGAGGTTTTTTTTTTAAATATAAATTGAGTGATTTCAGTGATTTTTGTATGATAAATACAGTGATTGCTGCCATATTTACTTTTAGCTATATATTAAAAAGATGTCCACTGTCCTTCAGAGTTTAGCTCCAACCCCAATTAAACCCAACTGAAACAAGGTGTTCAAGGTCTTCAGGATGACTAGAACCATCTAGACAGAAATGTTGGGACAAGTTGGAGCTAAACTCTGCAGGAGTGGGATTGGACACCCCTGCAGTAGATGATACAGTAACATCATCAGCCATTGAAAGCCCATATAGGTTAACCAGAAGATTTTCAAAATGTTTTTGTTCTCACCACATCTAGGAGACCATTGACCTCATGAACGATGAAATCACTCTTTGTGATGTCTCTGTGGGCACTGCGGCAGACCTTTCCAACAGAAACACTGTTATTGAAACTACTATCACAATAATATAGTTAATTGTTTACTTTTGATCTAGTTTTGATCTAATGTTTAATAAAAGCACCTGATAGACCATCTGAAGGATCCGCAACAATTTCGGCAGGTGTGTCGCTATGTCCCAGTCCAACTTGACAACAGAAATCCTGCCAATTAACATAGCAGACTCTTTTTGAAATAAGTCCACCACGTTTTTGAGCATATCATCAGGGAGTTTGGACCAGTACATCTCTGAGAATGCAACATGCATGTAACATAAAAATACAAATAGAATAAAAAACAACAACACAAAGTATGTAAATGTCCTCCAGCTTTACCTAACACCTTGCGAGCAGCAGGATTCAGATCCAGAATATTGGAGGCAAGTGCTTCAGTGAGTTCAGTTCTTTGTCCTCTGATGAGCTCAGGGAGGAGAAGGTAAAGTCTCAGGGCTTCCACACCAGCTGGATTTGGATTCAGAGACGGCAGCAGTGTCTGTTGAACTACCTTCACCACCTGAGTTACGGAAAAGCATCAACTGCATCTCACTGTTTCGAATGTAAGGAACATTTTTGTAAATGCTGGATTTACCATTACCTCTGAGATCCACCTTTCATTGTTTGATAACTTTGCAAAGGATGCTTTAACCAGATCAAAATCCAACCCACAATGCTCCTCAGACATCTGATAATGTTCATCACAACTACAAAGACAGACACTTGCATTAAATGATTTTGGGGGAAAAAAGGGAGGAACTACTACATAAGACTACCTAATTCAGATTAGGATATTTACCTTGTTTTGAGGAAACTTCCATTAAGAGAGGCAGCCGAGGAGAACACATTGTTTATGTCCCTGTAAACAACACAACTATACTTTAAATAATATTTTTAAAGTCTATTGATTTTAATACCTGTCTAAAATTCATCACCTCATATTTCCTGATTTAATTATGTTAAGAAAGATGTTAAGAAAGACTATTTCATGGACCAACTGTAACTCAGGTGCCTTTAGCATTAGTATCTCAATGGAAGCACTATTATTAAAACTGAGTTAAACACTCACTTCTTTATCATTTTCCATGAATCACTTGACACCCATCGGTCAATCATTCTGTCATCTAATGTCAAAATCCCTCTGCTTGGATTTGGTTTAGACTCATTCCCAGGTTCCTACAATATACATAAAAAATAAAACATAAGCAACCACAGTGTAAATAACAATAATTTAATTGTTAAAAAATGTGTGAATTGTACCTTGAAAAACAAGGCAAAGGAATGATTCTCCCCAGCTATCAGTTTTTCAATCATATATGCATGACCACATTCTGTGTGCAACAAAAGTTTAGTTAGCTTAGTTTAGCAACATCATGAGAAAAAAAGTATTCCTAAGAAAATAGCCTAGTGCTAAAAGATGATTACCAGTTGAGAGATCCACAGGGAAAGGCACAGACTGTTTGATCATTTCTCCATTTCCCAGCTTCCCTTGCATCCCACATCCAAATGAATAGATCAGCTTTGACGATTCGACTGATACGAGTGTGTGACGTCTTTATTCAAGAGAGAATCAATTGCCTAATTATTGAGCTGATCTCAAACATTAGACATGTTAACCATGTGAGGAAAGGAAAATAATTCTGCACAACTGCATTGAAACACTGACTGCTTATGAAAAGTCTAGTTTACCTCCCACATGTGACCTGTGACACTTTAGATCCCCACAGTTCAGCAACCACCCGCGGATGATGTTCGTCTTTAAATGAGTTGTGCCCAAGCTGGCCAAAACCTCCTGATCCAAATGTAAATACTGTGCCGCCCTGAAACACAAACAATTAATTACATTTTCTGTTCAGTTTGTTGTATGCTAAATATGGTATTATTAATAATATGGATATATAAAATATTACAAAAAAATACCTTTGATAAAGTGGCAGTGTGTTCCCCTCCACATGAGATGGACACAGTTTTCTTTCGGTTCAGACTATTTACAACCGTTGGGACGTGTCTGTCTGTGGTGGAAAAACAGTAAATTCATCTATAAGTTTGACACAATATTGCACAAATGTAGTGCATTTATATGTGCATTTATATGACTGTTATTATTGGCTATTATTGGCTTATGACTGGCATTATTTAGTTACATGATGAAATATCCAGACCTCTAGTGTCTCCGAGGCCCAGCTGTCCCGCCGAGTTCTTTCCCCATCCGAACACGACTCCAGAGAGAGACAGCACGAAGCTGTGGTCTCCTCCAGCGCTGATCTGAGCCAGTGGGATCCCACACAGACTCTTCACTTGTTGAGGTGACAGAGAGCCGGGCTGTTCTTTCACCAAACCCAGCTGACCGCGAGTGTTATCACCCCATACAAACAGCTGACCATCTGAAAGACCAACAACAGCTCTGCAAATCTACACTCAAATGCCAATAACTTTATGTCAATCATATGATGTCAAAAAATTAAAACAGATGTTATATGAAATGGTTGTGAATACCCTTGGTTAGTGCCATTGAATGCTGGTCTCCACACGCGATCTGAATCACCTGCTTGTTTTCCAGACCTTTAAGAGGACTGCAGAGAAAAGACAATCTGTCAGATATATATTTGTTAATATCATTCATGGTCATTTATACTGTAATGGCTACATACCGGCACACATTAGATGTGTCTATAATGAGAACTTTTCCTCCATAAGCAAGAAGAACCGCACCGTCTCCTCCACAGACAATCGATCTGATTCTGTAATTCTTCAGCTGTACTTGCTCTGGAGTAAATAAAATACTTTTATCAGTTCAACTTCTGTTCAGACAGTATAGAATACAAACAGACACTTAAATAATAATTATTAATTCCATTACTAAGTCACAAATATTATACAGTATAGGCCTAATGTAGGCTAATATCAAATATAAATAGGCTATAGGCTATATGAAAATAAAAGATGCAAGACTTTTATCTGTTAAGTATTATATAATGATGTAAACTTTATGAATGAAAAAGGTGTAATTTACTTAGTTTTCCATCGTGATCACAGTTACCGAGCAATCTCAGGACCGAGACTTGCCCATCCCGGATAAATCCAAAAAAACTCCTTCCAGCTGACATGTCCTGAACTGCTGCTTTCGGACACATTGATCGTATTCCACAATCGCCATGATTGACTTTGTCTGGCTGTAAGAGACCGAAGCCCTCTCTGACCTGCGCTCCCCAGTAGCACAACATGTTCACAGCTGATGAATGAAACCTTCAGACTCCAGCAGCGTCTCATGCATCCGTGGACAGAAGAACACCCTCTCGTTAAATATAGGCTAAATCGAAAACGAGAGTGAAACTGCTGGACTGGTAAGGAAGTTCTCGACCATTTAGCGAGTTCCCACGAAACGAAAGTAGCGTTTGTTGTTATTCTTCCGCGTTTATAGCGAGTCAGAGACGAATTAATTGATGATGATCGGGAAACGAAAGCAACAAAAGGTGAAATCCCTCCACACCCGCTATATTTAATTTATTCCTAGTTATTTTGTGCAGCTAACTGATTAAAAAGAGTGACGTGCTGAACATTTTTTTAACAGTCTATGTGGCGACCCTAAAAAAATACTCTATATTAAAATTTTAAGACATTTATTTTAAACAAATCACAGAAATGATAGCATTTGGAAAATAAACCTCTCTTATCTTGGGTCAAGTACTGGAAACAGAAACTACCACAAAACTTGATATGCTCTTTATAAATGTCAACAAGTGACCCCAGAACTTATTCTTCCCAGAACCCCCTCTTTTGGTTGATGGCTTCAATGACTTTAGCCCGGAGTGTTTCCTTGTTCTGATAAACAGGAATATCTAACAGGTTCTCATTCTCATCTTCATACTGATACTCAAGATGGGCACTTTCTCAAGCCCTGTAAAAAACACTTAAGAGAGTGGGAAAGATTTAAGCACTATACAGATGTGTTTTGACATACAAAGTCACAATCTAGGAGCAGCCAGAGTGGATGCAAAAAAATTAAGTTTGATTTCTTATTTAGATCTCATTTCGACAAATGTAATTACTAGACAACCACAGCACCATTCAGGATAATCACAAGTGAACTTACATAGAAAGCACTTCTTCTCAGTTGGTGTCAGTTCATCAAACACCTCCCAGAATGAGATGATGGTTGGATGCTCAGCATAAAATGATCCTTTATATGTTGTGTTCTAATGACCAAAATATAAATGTAGTCAGTACTTGTTCACAATGTCAAGAGCATAGTAGTTATGGCATTTCAGTTTGACATATGTGTTAACGTGGACCTTTTTGAGGATGTCAGTCATATTCCTCATTGCCTTCCAGAACTTCTCTCAGCTCCTCTGGCTCAAACATCTCCACCAAGCATCGCTCACACGCAGGGCCGTTGCTAGTGTGAAAGGTGGTGACAATTACAGGGGCCCACTAAATTTGAGTAGTTTTGCTATTCCCCTACTCTTATGAATCAATATAGTACTAAATCGTCCGCCTGTATGCCTGAGAGTTTAATAAAAAACATGTAAATAGTTAAAAACGTTTTTCAAATATCTCCTGTTTCTCCCCTCCATTAAAATGGTTTAGTCCGATGGTTATTAAAGGTTCAGTTCACCAAAAAATGAAAATTCTGTCAGTAATTACTCACCCTCATGTTGTTCGGTCCAACCCTGTAAGACTTTTGTTCATCTTCGGAACACAATTTAAGATATTTTTGATGAAATCTGTGAGCTGTCTCACTCCTTCATGTTTCTATGTAATTTCATTCTGCCGCCCCAGAAAAGTTAGTAAAAACATAGTTAAAATAGTCAAAGTGACTACAGTGGCTCAACCTTAAGTTTATCAAGCAATGGGAATACTTTTTGTGTGCATAAAAACAAAAATACTTTATTGAACTATTAATTTTCTTCTGTGTGGGCCTCTGACTTGAGTTCACGAGAGCCACGACGCATGCGCAAGAACTCAGTAGATGACGCTCAGGATCAATTGATGGGAAAGAGCGAAATAAGCCATTGATTTTGCGGCTTTGGTAAGGCACTTTTAAATTTTTTCGTTGGTTTTTCATGATTCAGACATGCAGGAAATGCACACTTCAGAACCATTTTAAACACTACATCAAGACCCATCTGCGTCATCTTCTCAGTTCCAGCATCAGTTTGAAATATAAAATATATATTACAACCTCCTTGTGTAAGAAAAAAGGGGGGAACAGAATCCGACAGCTTAAATCCAGCTGTCGTAATCCGTTCCCACATCCCCATGATGAGAGATTGGATTAAAATATTCTGATTCTATTCTGTATGTCTATTCTGCATCATAGAATCAGCATATTTTAAGCCGCCACATCAACATCTCTAATCAGGGGGGTTGGGCAAGTGCAATTGTCCTCAGTGAAAACACCTGTATTTCTCATGTCATGTCACTTGATAACTATAAACTATAAGATTGATTAGAGTGAATAATGCTTCAGTCTGTCAGCTATGATTAATACTTCCCCTCTGCATGGCATTTACTAGCCTGTACAAATATGCAAAAACCTTGTGGATCAAGCCCAGACACATACAGGCCTGATATGTTTTAGGTTTAGAAGTATGCATTCATGAAAAGCCAAATTTTCACTTTTAAAACTTTTTATTTTTAATTTACATTTAATCTGGTCTTGGACCTCATTAACAGTGACTATTCAAACTGGTCACACTTTATAATAAGTATACAGTAATAAAGTATTTACAAATCAGTTGCAAACTATTATAGTTCATAAATAGTAACAGACTATATATAAACAGTGAGTTCTTCATTCATTGTCAGTTTTATTTAACAAATTATTATTGTTTAATTAGCTCATATGTAAAGAGTTAGATAATGCTTTGTTAACAACTTATTAACCGTAAATTGTTCTCACTTTAGATTAGGTCACTGAATATCGGAAAATGTCATTAATTAAGTGCTTTAAACCAACCTTTATTGGACATGAATTACATTAGTATTAAGAGTTCATTAAAATGTTTACAAATACATTAAGTCCATACATTATCTCCAAAGCTAAATATAACCACTTAAAAAAAAACATAATGTTGTCAATATGAAATACATACAAAATTTTCATTAGGTCTCGTTGTTAACAGTATAAAAATCATTATTTTCATGGAAAGTCTCCATAAAACATGGAAACCCAATTATGTGTTTATAAACTATTAATTAACTAATAGTTTGCAAATTATTTATAAGTGATTTGTTACTGTAAACTTATTATAAAGTGTTGTATTTGTAAAACACAAATTTGTATTTTTATTATATTGTTTACTGAAGGTATTTGTGCATTTTTATTGTCTTAGTTTATTGTTTATTGCATGTCTTAGTCCGTCTCAAATTGCAGTACGCTGTACTTTTTTATTTTGGAAGCAATATATTATTCGTCGATCTTCACAATTGCGCCATTTTGTCATGGTTTTGTGTTCTCTGGCCATGTGCTTGTGTTTTTGTCAAGTCTGGTGTGAGAGCATGGCTTGTCATGTTTGTTTTGTTTGGGCCATGTGCTCTCCTGTCAGTAGTTTTGGTTCGTTTGCCCCACTTGTCCTTCCTCATCGCCTCGTTTGCTCCCTATTATTCTCCTTGCGTTTGCAGTCCTGTGCCAGTTCATCATCAAACGTTTCAGTCCTGTGGTGCCTTGTCCTGCCCAGTCAAACTGCTGGTCATGTTTTCCACACAGGGTCATTTTTGTTTATTTTGTTTATTTTATTTGATTATTAATAAAGCCAATTGTTTCTTGAGTCATTGCCTCATACCTCACCTAACCCTGACAAATTTGATTTACAGAAATGTTTATCCAAGGTTGCCATTAAAAAATCCATTTAATTGCAACACTATTTAAAAGACCTAGAAGGACTTATTTGCATACTGTGTTTGGCAGAAAGGCCAGTAGAAACAATCCACAACTTTAACTTCCCCTGGAACGTGTGTACCCTGATTCACCAGTGATGACTCTTCAGCGTCTATCTGATGTCAGGAATGATATAATACAACAGGTGCGGTCTTGTTTGGAATGATAAGGTCTTCACTCGAAAGGGAATTATTTGAAAAGCATTTTTTATTTATCCTGCAGTTATAAAAAAAGAAGAAAGAAATGCAAGCCTTCAAAAACAGGTGTGACTACCTAACACTGACCGTTCAACTGAGATCCACAGTTACATGCAACATGTTTAGAAAGAAAGAAAAGTGAGAGTTTTAGTATAAGAATAGAAGTCTATACCATCAGTGTTACCACTACTTACATCTATATGGCTATTTTGAGTTATGGTTACCCAAAACCACTCGATGATGTTTGCAGTGTTTGGCTGACCAAAGTGATGAGTCCAATGTGATATTGGCATCATACACCACTCTGCATGTTTGTTTTATGACCCTCAGAGTTGGAATGAACCAATATATAATTTGAAAGATTTGCATACACTTAAAATGTGTAAATACAACTGTATAATTCCTTTGTATATTTTGTAGTTTCTCCTATTTACTTATTTGCTGCATGCTTTTCTTCTATAATTTCTTCCTGGTGGGCTCGAACATTAAGTTGTCAACAGGAACTATACTGCTATTTATGTAAGCATTATTGTGCATTCATTTTTTATATTGGGTTTTTTAAGTGTTAAAATGTTTCAAGTGTCAAGAAAATGCCATCGCACAGACCCTAACATGTTAAACGTCAATGTTTATGTCAATGTGTGATGAGTCTGATGACTCTTTCATGTTTTATGTTCATCTCTGATTTCGTCCAGTTTCAGTGAAATTGTGTAGGCCTCTGGTCAGGGCTGCTTTGCCTTAACTTGACTGCTTCTGGGAAATGTTCTACCCTGTGGCTTAAGGGAATTTTGCTTGTCGTTCCTTTACAGTAAATCAAGCACTGTACAACGAGTTGGTAAAAATAAAGGTCAAAGGGATGTTAAGCTAAGAAGAAGAAAAGCAAAGGCAAAAGAAGAAAAAAAACTTTCCTTTGCTCTTTAATTTCACAATGCTGTCTGAGAAATTTTTGATTGAAGCTTCCAATAAAGTTTGCTTACAGACCTTTAGGCATTGAAGAAAACTGACATTTTTACCTGTCTAAGACATGTTCAAACACACTGTTGATCCAGCACCTGCATGGAATACATGGTATATTGATAAAATTTGCATTTCTGTTCACTGAAAGAAACACAATTAAATGCAGCATCAATGTCTATACATGATGTCTAAAGATCATGCCTTACCATTAATATTGACAGATATTATACAAGTTTCATATGCAAGACAGACCCTGAATAAGCTCAGTGTTTTTCTTTCTATTCTTTGGTAAAAATGGTCAAAATTAAACTTTTACAGAAACAAATAGAAATTTCCATATTTCTGTGATTTTTCCTTTTTTTCATTTAGTAGATCCTTCAGAGTGAGCAGTTTTCTTATAAGACCAATCAAATCTTCAAAAAAACATTTATTATAATCCATAATATGCTTTAATCTAAGATTTACTAATCAAATCAGTTTAATATGACTATTTCATCTGTAAATCAACTCCATGGTGAATCACTGAGGTGTGTTGATTCATTCCTTCACACCTGTTAGAGAGAGAGCGAGAGAGAGAGAGAGAGAGAGAGAGCTCCTCAGGGTCCAGAACAATATTGTCTAATGCTGAACATCCTCTCCAGCATCAACATCCAAATCCAGCCAAAAATCATTTTAGCCACATCATTTTTACTCCAGTTTTGCATTCCAGCTGCAGTGCAAATGGTCATCATTCCTGCCAAGCGGTTGGATGCTCAGTGAGGAATTTGTAGGGACTTCATGATTCTACTATTACAAGGGATAATTCCCATGACCCCTGCCAATATACTGTACGCATCTCATATTCAGTGAACTACCAATAGTTACGGAAAGCAGTGGAGGCAAGACTTATATGGAACAGGTTGTGATCTATCCTCAAGCCATACCTTTACCATCAAAATTCCACTTAAATAACTTCCTCCCAGGCCATTTTTCTAATGATTTTCTTATCTGTTTTTACAAATAAAAGAGCCTCAGGGGTCTCATGATGTGACAGCCCCCCTCGTCGTGTCAAAACTCTCCTGTAAGTGGCTGTAGGTCAGAAAAACTGATACAGTGCATGTAAAGGGGTAAAAAGCATGCATGCCGGGTCCTGGATTAGGCTACTCATCACATCTGAACGTGCCAGCTCGTGAATATAATCGCTTTTTGGCGCACATCTTTACACAGAAGAACGGGCACAAAAAGAACATTACACTCATTTATCCTAAACGAGAGTCAAGGTGAGTTTTTATGGTCTTTTAAATTAAATGTCGATGTTTTGCTATACTGTGGGACTTCGGATCTGCATTGACTTTTATAACTGAACCTGAACTGCTTTGAAGTGCAAGTTTAAGGTTGTTCACGGACGGGAAAAGTCTGTCAGGTTGTTGTTCTGAGTTTTTCAGCTGTTCTAGGAACAGCCAAGCTGCTCAATCATTAATGAAAACCACTGGCAATGAAGGGGTGAAATCTTTGGCACATTGTCAGGCTTAAGACATAAACATTCAAAGAGGACAAATAAATATATTCCAGTTAGAAGAATCCATTTCTAAGATTTTACCTGTTTGATTTGTAGAAGAATGACTTCTTTTCAGCTCAAATGAATCCTCTCAAAACTAAGTGGGCTAAATCTACTTTATTGGCATCTTTGGTTCCATGAAGAACCTTTAGCATCCATTGAATCTTTCCATTTCACAAAAGATTCTTTATAGTGAAAGGTGTTCTTTAGATTATTAAAATGCCCTTTACACTAAGAATTGTTTTTTTTTTTACTTTAAGAACTTTAGTTTTCACCGAAAGGTTCTTTCGGGAACCCAAAATCTTCTATGGCATCGTTGCGAAAACCCCTTTTTGCAAACGTTATTTTTAAAAGTGTAGCTTAGGCTACATCATTAAGCACTCAAAGTATCTTATCTGTAAAGAAAAAGCTCTTGTAAGTATTCAATTGTGCTCATGAGCTTATTGTGTTTAGATGTCTAATTTTGATCAAACCATGAAAGAAAAAAATGTCAGGCAACCACAAATGCATTATAGAACAAGCAGACACACACATAAACACTAATAACTCACGTTTATGAATGCAGCATGGGTTTAGTCGCTGTAATTTAACAGATTCATAACTGCAGCTCAGTGTGTCTTTCACTGCCATTCATAAATGACTCATTATACAAAGTAATATCAGGACGTAGAGCAAATCATTAGTGTTTCGCAGCTGTAATGATGACTGTTATCATGGTGGTGATAAACATGGCATTATCAGAGGTGCTAAAGGTCTAGATGATTGGAGATAGATGAATGCATGGATGGAATGGTTTATGCTCACGTCCGGAAAATATGTCTTTCACATTCAAAATATTTCATTTGTATTTAATTCAGAGGTTTTCATTTTTATATTAATACTTATATTATTTGTATAATTATTATATTTTATTTATTTTGTACATACAAACTAAAATATGCTGTTTGTTATGTGGTCTCATTTAACATGGCCATGTAGCCATTATACATTCGAAAATAGATTTAGTTTTTCATATTTTATTTATATGCTTTATATTATAAGAATATAATGTGTATATATTTTTATTTAAATGTGTGTGTATATATATATATATGGATTATAAAACTAATTGATTCAAGCCATATACATTTATTTAATGTTTTTTTTTACTTTTTTTATTTACTCATTCATTGATTCAATGAGTTTTATAATCCATCCTTTGCATTATTTACTTTTTATTTAATAAACTATATTTAAAAGCGTACAAAAATGTCAATGTAAACTCACTTTACTAACAAAAAACGAACTGACACTAAATCAAATCTCTTTTTTTGTTGTTGCTGTTATTGAAAAGTTATTGGGATGCTCCAAAACCTCAATAAACTTAAGGAGACTGACTGTGAAACTTTGAAGTATCACCAAGACTTGTAATGTACTTAAGAAATGAAAGAGCTGATCATGAAGGTGACCTTTCACAGAAAACGCAGTAATAATTGAATTCAAACCCTGCATACAGTATGCTATTATGTGTCAGGTGTACATACAGTATAGCTGCTGCATTCAGGAAAACTTCAGGTTTAAACTTGTTGGCTCCATATGTGATAAGAAGGCTTGAAATCCAAGCTGACATTTTTTTTTCTGAGGGGTGCTGTGATAGAACTTGAACTGAAAATCATCAGTGTGTTGATCGAGGATAGACTGTTTGACATGAGACGGTAAATTATAACAATTGGTAAGTGTCATTTTGTTCTGAGCAGAAGTCTGATGTTTTCTGTTGACTTTTTTTGGTTGTTTCACAAATGGGCTCTTGTACTATATGTTATTTCAATTTGTAATTTCATTTTCGGTTCAGCAAAAAACATTGTGGCTGTATAGGGTTGAGTTGAGTTGTTATTTGTTTTTTCTCTGATTACATTGTAGTTTGCTAAACCAGTGCATAAGTGTCTAAGTTCTATTTCTTAAAGCCTAGAAGATAAAAGAAAAATAAATAATAGGCATTAAAATCTTTGTGGTTCTGAAGTGAAAGTGTTGCATATTGTAAAAAGCCAGACCAGAAGTTTAAAGGTTTAAAGAAAGATAAAGATATTTTCTGGTTGCTAATATTATACTTGAATGGGCTGTAAATCAATTTCCAAGAAAATGCTTATGTCTGAAATCTTGATGGGTTGCTTTTGGAATAACAGTCCTTCGTTGTTCATTTTCTCTTTTGCTTGTATTCGTTAAAAAGCATTTTGTGTTAGTAATGCTATACAGTAGCACCAACATGCTTAAAAAGTGAAAAGCAAATGAAAAAAAGATAGTAAAAAGCTAAATAGAAAATGCCTTATTTTATTGATTAGTCACTCTGCTTTACAGTAGTTAACATGGAATGGACAAGCTAACCACAACCAAGATTGTCAAAGTAGAGGGGGGATCTGGAGGATCTGCAAAAGGTAAGTTCAGTGGAAAACACTTTTATCACTCATAGGGCCCTATTTTATTGACCTAAGCGCATGGTCTAAAGCACACAGCGCAAGTGCACGGTCGGCCCGAATCCACTTTTGCTAGTTTAACGACAGGAAAAATGGTCGGCGTGGCCAGCGCATGGTCTAAAAGGGATGTCCCTACGGATCTGCTTGTGAAATGCACAAGCAGAACATCTATGGGACAAGCCGGATTCCACCATATCTTTAGGTGCACAATAATAATCTTTTGCATTGTAATAATGATATTTTGAATATTTGGCATGTTTGTGTGCTGCTGCGCGTCCCTATGTGTACGTGCGTTTGACATTACAGAACAGATTGGCTCTTTCAACATGATCTTCAACATTGTATAAGCATTCGTCTCATGTGTCGTGATAAGCCCTTCACACATTGGCAATAAAATGCAAGTAATACATAAAAATGCAGTATCACTTTATTTTCAGGTGACGTAGTTACACTACATGTAGCCTACTAACTCCAGTAATAACAGTAAATTATTCATAATTACAAGAAACTGAATTTAACCGCAACTCTACAGTAAGTACATGTAGTTAATTTATATTACTAAATTCTTACATATAGCATTACGCATAATAACATAAAGTAATTTGGCAATACAAAATATGGAAATATGATGTACTGGCTATAATTTAAATGCAATTGTCCCTTAACTTGAATGATGTTAAAAATTACAGAAATCCAGAAACATACCGAAACTGTGACGACCACAAGACTGACATCTCTACCCCCAAGTATGTTTAAACTGCAATTTGAAATTATGGCATATTAAAAACCATTGATTGTGCCATTCTTTTTATTGTAGAACAGTTCAATCTCCTTCCCTGCTGAATGTTATTTGGTGTCTCTCCCACTAGAGGGAAACAGCAGCTCCCTGAGCAGCCAACAGGTAGTGCCCTCCATAGTGAACAGCTCCAGCTCTGGAAGAGCTTCAGGAGGAGCCGCTCTGCTGGAGAAGAAGATCCTCAGTGCTGAAGGAGGCGCTTCCAGAAGTTATGTCATATCCCGTGAGTCCAGAAATCATCCAGTTTCAAACATCTGCAAGAAATTGCAAGGAAATTAGTTAAATTAACACTTATTTTCAGCAATATTTACTCAAAATGTTTGAAAGAAACATTAAAACAATATTTTTTGTATTATTCATTGGCAAGGCTTCTAAAATATTTTGGAACTGACATAAAGGTTCTGGTTATCAGCCACAATATTCTCCATTATTTGGTTTCTCCTCATATACAGTATATGAAATATCTGTAGTATTTATGTTGTTCTTTCTTCTCTCCAGCCTCTTCATCTGGGAGTTCAGCCAGTAGCAGTTCAGGAGCTGGATCTGTGATTGGTGGATTTGACGGATTATCTCGTGAAATCAGTGTAACCGGTCCGATCAGTAGCTCAATGGTTAAAAGCTCTAGTTCTGTGGTTAAAAGCTCTAGCGGCGTCTCTACCTCCATCACAACAGTCGGCAGTTCCTCAGCGACAGGTGGAGATCTTTCTTCTGGATTCGGGTCCATCTCGTCCTCTGAGTTTGTGTCTGGTTCTTCAGGCGGTTCTTTTAGTGCTTCTGGAGGTAGTATGAACATATCCAGAGGTGGAGGAGGTGGCGCTGGCTCCTCTGCAGTCATGCCTGGCGGAGGAGCTTCCAGCTCCATGACTGTCTCCAAGTTCAGCTCCTCGTCCCCTAGTGGAACAAGGAAAGGTTTGAGTTACAGCACAGTTCCTACTGAGAGGAAGACCAGTTTGCACCTTCACACTGGAGGATATGAGGGTAAGGGAGAGACAATGACCTCTGACCTTTGTGGGAAAAAATGATTTAAAATGAGAGGACTCTCACACAGTATGTTTAATTGTTGATATTAGTTTAAATATTATAGTCAACAGAATTAAAACATTGTTATATTTACTCAGGGGGCTCCAGTGGCAATTCCTCCCCTGAATACACAAAGAAAGAGTACGGTACGTCCATTTAGTATTTCTGTTTTAGGGCTGGTGTGAATTTCAGGAGAAAAAAAAGTTGTAATTTAAAATACAATATGAAAGAAATTTATGATTAATCAGCACAGTTAAGCAATCGAAAAGATCCATGAATGCACCTTACGAGTGCAGTTTTGTTACCCCTGTAGACATTTTTTTAAAATCAAGCAAAACAAATGTTGATATGTATACTTAAATGTAAAAATTTACTTTTGAGACCATGCGCCTAGAGTATACTGTTGTTTGTGTGTGTGCGCGCGCGATCGAGCGTGTGTGTGTGTGTGTGTTTTCGTTTTTATCCATTGGGGTCTTAAACCTCCGAAATAATAAGAATCATATTATTATTATTATTATTATTATTGTTGTTATTATTGTTTCATCCATGAAACTTGCGTTTCTCAATATTCTGCTTCAGTGTTTGGTTGTTGTTTTATTTGCAGTTTCGTCAAGCGCTGCCACCAGAGGGCGCACTCAGACACGAGGTATTTACGAAATAAAGCGTAGTTTCACAAACTTCCCAACATTCTTAAACTTGAACTTCAATTGTAAAAATAACTTATCTCTTAATTTAAGTCTAATTTCTAAATCTTAATGTTATTGTTGTGATGTTGTCTTTTCCAGAGAGTGAGATCAGAGCCAGATTGCAGAGTGCTTCACCCTCCACTAGATGTCAGTGTTGCTAATGTTCAATAGTGTACACGTGATCTGCTTCACAATGCAAATACTTTGAAATTGCAAAATGTTTTGTTGCACCACATACTGTACAATATATATTTTTAATTTCATCTTTTAAATGATATATTGATTATATATGCGGATTTAATTACACGTTCAATAGTTTGTGTTGCCTTTAGTTTCAGAAAATGAATGTTAGTTTCATGTATTTAGGGACAGAGCTGGATGATGTAAAGAGATTACTGAAGGGAAGTCGCTCCGGGAGCATCAGTCCACCTCGTTCTCCCACCAACACTCTGCCTATCCCGAAAAAAGCCAGCGTGGACATGCGCCACGACAGCCAGTCAGGTAACACACACTCACTCACTCACGCGCACAGATATTCATGTCACACACACACAGCATAGCCAGTCCTCAGCACGAATACTTGTCTTTCAGGTTATGACGGCTCAGTCCTGGATGCTGGATTCAGTGGATATTACACCAACCCAAACAATCTCAGTTACACCACACTGCAGCAACCATCACCCACAGGTTAAACACAGAAACAAGAGTGTCTGTGTGCATGTATTTCTGTGTGTTAAAGATGAAAGGATCAGTTAAATGAAAAGATAAATGTAAACTAATAGGAGGAAAAAAGAGAGAGATTGCCACTGTGTTGTTTGTTTCAGGTGGCATGCAGAATAATCTGACCCTCAGCTCATCTCCCCTTGGTAGTACAGGTCAATACATCCATCAATTCATGCACTAAAAACAGATGAGATCTGGTTAAATGCCCAAAAGCCTCATCACCTGATCCTGATGGCTTCCCCCCGTGTTTCTGTTCTTCCTAGTGTATGGGATGCAGAATAACCTGTCAACATCTGGCGGTGCTCTCATGGCTAATGGAATCAGTGTTGGCCATGGTAAACCAAACCTTGCTAGCTGTTTGACGTAATGCATACAAAATAACTACAGTAAGAGATTTATTATGCCTGTTTGTACTTTCAGTGTATGGGTCACCGAAGAATGTTGGCAGCACTGGATTTGCCACCAATTTTACTGGTAATAATGATTTTAACAATGACTTAACAATGTTCAAGATTAAAACAATACAGTTTTACCACGTTAAAATTCTTCTTTTTTTATATCACATTTACAGCTGTTCCCAGCAGCCCTATCAGCTCTGACGATGTGTTTGTGAAAGATGGCAAATTTATTGCGATTGGGAAAGAAAATGTAGCGGCTAAGAAAGAGACTGAGAGACTGATTATGTCCAAAAATACTGGCAAACAGTTCGCCACTTCCACCTCCAGTGCTGGAGCAGGTAGACAGCTCAGACTACATACTGTATTTTAACTCAGCTTCATTATAGTTATTAATTAGATTAAATCAGTAATTTAATTAGTAAAAAGTGTAATTGTTCCAGATGGATTGGGTAAAATAGTTAAATATACACTACTGTTCAAACGTTTTTGAAAGAAATTGATACTTTTATTCAGCAAGGACACATTACATTTATCAAAAGTGACTGTAAACACATTTATAATGGTAAAAAAATGTTTTTTTATAATGTTTTTTATTTTTAATTTCAAATAAATTCTGTTCTTTTGAAATTTCAATTCATCAGAGAATCCTTAAAAATGTATCACGGTTTCCACAAAACTATTAAGCAGCACAACTGTTTTCAACATTGATAATAATTTTTTTTTTTTCTTGAACATCAAATCTGCATATTAAATGATTTCTGAAGGATCATGTGACACTGAAGACTGGAGTAATGATGCTGAAAAATTCAGCTATGCATTAAAGGAATAAATTAAATTTTAAAATATTCAATTAAAAACAGTTATTTTCAATTTGTAGTATTATATTCACAATATTACTGTATTGTTGATTAAATAAATGCAGCCTTGGTGAGCATAAGAGATTTACAGACTTTTCAGCTGTAGTTTATATTTTTAAAATAAACAAAAAAGAAATATATCATGATTGGCAAATCACTTTTTTTAAATTTTTTTTTTCAGTAGAGATTTATAACAAATGACAATAAATGTTTTTCTTATCTTACAGATACATGTTCTGAAGATTCACTCAAGAGGGAGAAAAGGATGATCTCGAGCACCATGGAAACCACCACTGGTACATTCAGATAAAGTCCCTTTCTGGATATTATTTCATTAATAAATGAATCCTCACTTAAACGACATCCAATAAAACCGACATTTATGTGCTTCCAGCTTCCAAAGCCTCAACAAAAGACAAGGCAACCTATGCAGGTATATTTATTATAGAAATTTGAATTATTACAGAAAATCAATACCGTCACAAACACCGGCTCATTCAGCAATGAATAAGGAGACATTATGGATCTGGTTTTGCTCATAGACTCATATTCTAATGTCACAACAGAGATCCGTAAAGATGAGTCTGAGGACGCAGGACTGGGATTCTGTTCCTGCTGCTCCTGGTGGAAGTGGCTTCTGGCGTTGATTATTGGTCTTCTCCTTCTGCTGGGACTCCTCTGTGGTCTCATCGCACTGGGTACATTATGTCTCAAGACGTCTAGACCAACTGATTTAGCTTGTACTTGTACAGTTTCCTTCATCAGGAATATTTCTCTCTGTGTAGGTGAGGAGGTCAGGAAGCTGAAGGCTCGCGTGGACGCTCTTGATGGTGGAGGAAGCGTAGGCTCTGCTCGAACCAGTCGTTTGTCCTCCTCCTCCTCGTCCGTCAACATCGTGGATCCACTGGAGTCTTCATACGCCGAGCGCACCTCCGGTGTCCGTGCCGATAACACTATAAACCTGGGGTCAGCACCTGCTGCACAAGACCCTGTGGTCCTGCAGAGGACCATCCAACAGATCCTCAGATCTGAACTTCAGTCAGACACCGTTAGAGGTGTTTACCGTACATCCATACATATTACCGTGCATATTATTCATTCATTAGTTTGCTATTGATTTTTGAATGATTTCATTATAGCTTCACTGGCAACTTCACTTAGGGGTGAGAGAGGAGAAACTGGCCCTAAAGGTAATATTTACAAATGAATGCATAGATAGTATACAGTGAAAAGCGTGAATGCAGATTTACTAATACGTAGATTTAATGTACATTTAATTCTAGGAGACCAAGGACCTCCTGGAGTTAAAGGTATTCAAAACAAACAAAAAAACACCAAACTGTGTTCTGAAGACCAAAAACCATTCTGAAGTACAATTTCATAATTGCACATGCACACTATCACATGTATATGACATATGCACAGACATATCACAATAATGCCACACATTATCACAACAATATCACATTAAATCACAAATATATCGTATAATATCAGAAATATTTCATATCAAACCATCAGAAATGTATCTAAATATGTACAATGTCACACATTATCATAACAGTTTCACATAACATCACAAATGTATCACTATTATATCATAAATATATTACAATGTCACACATCACAACAGTATCACATAACATCTTAAATGTATCAGTCATATCACAGATATATCACAATAGACACATTATCACGCACAATCATAAGTATATCACCATATTATCATAACAATATCACATCACAAACATACCACATCAAAAATGTATCTAAATATGTCACTCATTATCTCAAGTTTTATATAATATCACAAAAGTATCACAATTATATCACATATTACAAATATAACAAGATTATTAAAACAGTATCACAACTATATCACAAATATATCAATTTCACAATTATATCACAACAGTATCACAATTATATCACAAATGTATCACAAATATAAATTACAGTTATATCACTTAATATTATGAAAATATAAAAATGATATCAAATCATTTTACAGGTGAAACAGGATTTCCCGGAATTCCAGGTAATGTTTTTTTTTTTTTTTTTTTTTAAAAAAATTTTATATGACAAACATCACATCCTTTGCACTTTAACTTAATGAAATGAAGAATAAAAAAACATTAAAGTCTACATCTATGATATTTGATACAACATTTCTACTAGAAAAACAAATAAACAAACAAAAAAGCTAAGAAACTGACTGGCTGATCGTGGATCAGTATCTCATATTTTACACGTATTAAATAAATGAATATTGAAATGTGTTTTTTATAAGTACTTACCAGAAGAGCCTAAATAAATTAACTGAATTAATGAATGGTGCCTTTTCAGGTCCTCCTGGTCTCATAGGTCACCCTGGACAGGAAGGTCCTCGAGGGCCCAAAGGTAGTGCAGGTATGATGCAGAGCCAGAGACAATAATCCAGAAGGAACTTCTACCACTCAATCATTGCTATTACAACTTAAGACTGATTTTGCGATGCTCACATGTGACAAAGGTGATTTGAACCTAAACCATCTTTTTGTACTGTTAATAGGTGAATCAGGAACTGATGGTTTACTGGGGCCGAGGGGACGGGAGGGGCCAGCAGGTCCCAGAGGAGAACCGGGACCTCCAGGATTTGGGGAGAAAGGAGAGAAAGGTGATACCACTGACATTATTTCTACTGTTATATTATAAGCAATTAAACACATTCTGCACAACCAGCTTAAAAAAATGACTTGATAGTTGTTTTGCGTTTGCTCCTCAGGCTCTTCTGGCGATGTTGGTGTACCTGGGATAGCAGGACCAGTAGGTCCCATGGGACCCAAAGGTAAGACCATCTGTTCACAGACAAAGTGAGAAACAAGCAGAGAAATGGCAGTCCAGTACAAATGATTCCGGTTCAGCAGGCAGACAAATAATTCCTTCATATTTATCCTGCCTTTGCTAGTAAAGATGGACTTACATTTTGAGGGGAAAAACTTGTTTTGTCACTGCAGGTGACGCAGGCGCTCAAGGCATACACGGTCTGACAGGAGCTCCTGGACCCCAAGGCTTCCGTGGAGATTCTGGTGATCCTGGACCCAAGGGTAAATCTACCTTTTCAGTTTCCCATTCAAGAATTTCATGTGAACAATTTGTTTTCATCATCTTTTATATTTTTAGGTGATAAAGGACCTGCTGGGCCATCTGGGGTCAAAGGTTGGTAGAAACCAGAGATACATATTGCAAATAGTAAAGCACTTTTTAATATACCTATTAAGTTTTTATGTTAATAATTATATTGAAATTATTTTCTATTACTAAATTAGGTGATCAAGGAGAGAGAGGGCCACGTGGTACCACTGGTAAGTCACAGTATCTTACAACATACAACTATATATATATATATTTGTTATTATTAGTAACTCAAAAAATATGATCATATTTTTGACAGGTGAGCCAGGACTGGTCGGACCAGCAGGACCTCCTGGCGAGAAAGGTCTTAAAGGATCAGCTGGTGGGTCTCATCACAGAAAGAGGAACTTGAGTTAAAGAAAACCTGTATCACATGTAGAATATATGCTAATAAGATTTATTGTATTCTATAAGAAATAAATATACACTACTGTTCAAAAGTCAGTCATTTAAAATAAATAAATTAATACTTTTATCCAGCAAGGATGCATTCAATTGATCAAAAGTGACATTAAAGACATTTGTAATGAACAAAAGATTTATATTTCAAAAATTTGTTGAACGTTCTACTCATTGAAGAATCCTGAAAATAAATGTTTCATGGTTTACACAAAAATATTAAGCAGCTCAACTGTTTTCTACATTGACAATTATCAGAATCAGGATCATGTGACACTGAAGACTGGAGTAATGATGCTGAAAATTCAGCTTTGATCACAGGAATAAATTACATTTTAAAATATATTTAAATAGAATATTACTGTATTTTGCTGTACTTTTTGATCAAATAAATGCGGTCTTGGTGAGCAGAAGAGACTTCTTTCAAAAACACTGAAAAATCTTACTGACCCCAAACTTTTGGATGGTAGTGTACAAGAACATCTGGATTGAAAATGACTGTACAGTATGTGATGTATCATATCAAGTCATATATTTTATATCATATCATATATATCATATTTAATTTTCCACAGGTGCTCCTGGGCCAGATGGTGTTAAAGGAATTCGAGGTAATTTTGAAACTAAGCCTTGTTAAAACATTAGCCTGTGTCTACAAAATACAAGCATGTCTTTTTTTATTTATTTCTCTTTCTTTTAAATTCAAGGGGACCAAGGGCCGATTGGGTTGCCTGGAGCTCGGGGACCACAGGGGCCTCCTGGAGACTCAGGAACACCAGGTATAAATGAAGAGAAAATCACACCACGGCTGAATAGATAATGCTTTTCATACTTTAACACACTTGTCAATAATGCAAACCATGTTTTCTGGTTTCCTGCACAGGTACACCAGGACTCCAAGGACCACCAGGTTTGATTTCACTTCTTCTGCACTGAATATATTAAACACAACAGATCTATTAGTATTTCTGAAAAAACTGTCAACAGTAATTGCAGACACAAAACAGACTGTTTCTTAATGATATTTTTACCTTATGTAACTAAAGGTTTGCCAGGTATCTCAGGCCAGCCAGGGTCCAAAGGTAATATTTCTTTTGAGATGTTTTTATTTAAATTAAACATTGGTGAAATTATTCACAATGGTGTGAATAATTGAATTCACACCAAGGATGATTACTAAAACGATAAAGATAGATATAATACACAGAATGATACCCTCTGCTGAACGCTTATATAGTCATCTTTATAGTAATCGTTCTTGGTGTGAACGGGCCTTAATACCATAATATTAATCACATAGTGTATTTTATATATACATTATTCTACTTTAAAAAAAAAAAAAAAAAAATATATATATATATATATATATACAGAAATACTCTTACGTGCTGTTCTCTCTTTAGGTGATCCCGGTGAGCCCGGAAGAGTATTTTCTGCAGGTAAGGGAACACAAATGAAAAATGGGTAGTGGTGAATACTTAGTTAGCTTGTGGTCTATTAATCTGGCTTATTTGATGGTGCCATCATCTTCATCTGGTCACTCCTCGTAGGCGCTAATACTAACACTGTGGGTATACCTGGGCCACCTGGACCTCCTGGAACTACTGGTCCTGCTGGACCACCTGGACTATCAGGTATCATGAAGTTGCATTTAATATGAAATTAAAAGAATCAGTTAAACAGTATGTTCGTAATAATATTGAGTTATTTTTTTAATCTTAGGTCCTATTGGTCCTGCTGGTCTTCCTGGTTCACCTGGTAAGATGACTTTTCTATAAAACAAAAAAGATTAAAATCAGAGATTTTTTTTTTACTGACATTTGAATCTGTACAGGTCCAAAGGGAGATAAAGGAGACAAAGGAGATGATGGGAAGCCTGGAGTCTCTGAGAGAGCAGGGAGTAAGTGTGCTCACTTTGAAAATGTACATTGTAAGTGCTTTTATATCATTCATATGCTCTTAATCTAAACTGAACAGAGGAAGCTGAACCTGGTCCTCCTGGCCCACCGGGCCCACCTGGACGTCCTGGTGACGATGGGAAACCAGGTACAAAGTCCCTAATTCAGTTTTGTTACATTTCTGTTATGTTACTATATAAATGTTTAATTTTGTTTTTCCACAGGTGTTGGTCAACCTGGTCCTCCTGGTGAAAAAGGTAAACCAGGAAGTTTTGTACCCACTTCAGGTATGCTAATGCTTTAGAGTTAATTTACACTTGGTTCTTTGAAATTTAGGGTCTCATTCACTAACAGCGTGTACACACAAATTTGTGTGTGTGTATATATATATATATATATATATATATATATATATATGTATGTATATATATACAAACACACACGCACACACACACTTATGTGTGTTGAAAATGAGAGAAGTTCTCGTGTGCATATAAAGTACATAAATCCACACAATTATTAGGATTATGAGTGAATGAGACCTATTAAATTATGTTTTTAAAATGATCTGATTATGTTTTTTTTGGTCAATCAGAAACCTTTTTTGCTGGACCGCCTGGGCCTCCTGGACCTATTGGACCAAAGGGATCACAAGGTAGATTAAATATACAATAGAGACAATATACAACATTGGGTTTTCCTTAAGATCCAATTAATTTTAATGTCTGTTCTTTGTTCAGGTGATTTTGGCCCTCAAGGATTCCCTGGTAAGGTTGACACATTCCATCACACATATATAAATATGACATTCGGGCGCTTGTGGATTACATGCATACTTCTGTTTCATCTTTTTTTTTCTAAAGGCCAACCTGGATTACCTGGAGATCCTGGAATCGGTTAGTGATTCAGATTTGTATAACACAGAACATACACGTTTCTACATTCTACAATAGCTGCACAGTTCATATTATTTTTCCCCAAATCCAGGTTTTCCAGGACAGCCAGGGTCACCAGGACCACGTGGAGAACAAGGTATAGAGGGTCCACAAGGACCACAGGGACCTCAAGGACCAATGGGCTCCATGGGGCTGGAAGGTCCAAAAGGTATAATGGATCAAAATATATCTTAGTTAGAGCTTTTTAAACAGTTTTTACATAAAACAATACACATACACACAGGGCAGTTGTGGCTTAATGGTTAGAGAGCCAGACTTGATGGGTTAAATGCAGAGGACACATTTTAAGTATGGGTTGCCATATTTGGCCTTCACTTCATATATCTATGTGAAAAAAAGCCTCCAGTTACAGTAAAACCATTACAATGGAAGTAAATATGGTTAGTTTTTCTACATCTGTGCACCAACATTTTTTTAATTTATTATTTAAATATAGGTGATGCTGGAGTCCCAGGGGCCCCTGGCATTCCAGGTTATTCCTACGGTAGGCACATTGGTGTATTGCTCTAATATTTGCTTTGACATGAAACGTTTTAAATCACATACCATTTCGTTAGTAAAGGAAAGAGAGTTTCATGTGATTGTTTTTATAAGGTGGAGGATCCAGAAGCGCTCCAGGACCACCAGGTTCACCTGGACCCCCAGGGCCTCCTGGAGCACCTGGTTCCCCTAGTGGCAGCTCGCCAGATGTTGCTCAGCAGATTTCAGACTACCTCAGAAGTATGATTAAAAAGATATGAAAAACTTTTATGCAACCTAGCAACTCCCTTAAAACTACCCTGAACACCTTAAAGGGATTGTTCACCCCAAAATTTTCATAATTTAGAAAGCAAGACATGGACAGGTTTGGAATGACATAAAAGTTCATGTTGTTCCAAACCTGAATGACTTTCTTTCTTCTGCGAAACACTGAAGATATTTTGAAGAATATCGGTGTCCAAACAGTTTCGGTTCCCATTTACATCCATTTAATTTTTTGTCCACACAATAGATCTTGGTCAGGTTAGATGGCATATTGTATTTAAAGCAGATAGAAATGAGGCTGTGAGGGATATATTTACAGTAGGGATACATTTACAGTATTTACAGTGGCTTGCTAATGATCCTAGACCAAATAGTTTTCACAACTGTTGCAGATTTTTTCTCTACTGAAACTGACGTTTCATCAGCTAAATAGTCATCATTTTGTTAAACAACAGTACAATCCATTAAACGGACTGTATTTCTATCCCTCACAGCCTTGGTTTCATTCCTGTCAAAATGAAATATCTACCCTGACAAATGTCTATGGAAGTCAATGGGAACCGAAATGGTTTGGTTATCAACATTCTTTAAAATATCTTCATTTGTGTCCCACAGAAGAAAGAAAGTGATACAGGTTTGGAATGAAATGAGGGTGAGTAAATGATGACTGAATTTAAATTTTTGGTTGAACTATCCCTTTAACTATTGCATAGCAGCTTTTTTAGGGCAACTTTTGGGTGGAAACGCATCTTTAGAAGTCCCAGTTCGGTTTGAAACCACTACAAATTACACATTTAACTAATTATAGAGATAAATGGTCACATAAGCTCCATCACAGTAAAATGTAATGTGTCTGTTGTAGGTGAACCCATCAGAGAATACCTGGCTGGACCTCCAGGCCCACCTGGACCACCAGGACCTTCCGGATCAGCCTCTGATGATGCGCTGGCTGACCGTGTCATTGATTACCTTCAAAGTAAGTGTGAAATGTTCAACGACACAGGCGACACATTTTTTACAGGCGTTATTTTTTTTGTCTGTAACACTTTTATTTCAATGGTCCACCTAAGATCTTTTATTAACTGTAGGTAACTTTGCAACTACATGTCAACTAGGAGTCATAAAGTATTAGAAGATGCTTAATATCTGCTAACACTTTATTTTGATGCTCCCCAACAGACATTCTACTGAATATAAGTAACTTAGCAGCTACGAATTAACAGCTACACCTAACCTAACAGTCTCCTAATTCTCGAATGACTAAGTTGACATGAAGTTGCAGTTACTTATAGTTAGTAGAATGTCTAAAGTGGGCCGTCAAAATAAAATTTAACCTTTCTGTTTTCTACTTTGCTTTTTGTTTAAAATAAACATGTAACTCAAAACTAATGTGCTTTGTGACACATTTTGATGGATCCACACATTCTTTGGTGCATATATAGGAGATGAGGTGAGACAGTACCTGATTGGTCCTCCAGGGCCCCCAGGACCCCCAGGTGTGCCAGGTGGATATGGCTTTAACACTCAGGAAGTTGCTGGACGAGTGCTGAATCTGATCAACGGTAGGAAAGATATGCTGGACGTCCTGGATCATCCGCACCTGTGTCATAGGGCCTAGCCCTAGATCATTTTCAGGGTGACCTATAAAATATACTACCTTGCAAAAGTTTAAAAGATTTTCTAAATGTTTTTGAAAGAAGTCTCTTATGCTCACTAAGGCTGCATTTATTTGATAATATTGTGAAACATTATTTTCGCTTTTCTTTAAAATGATATTTTTTTCCTGTGATCAAAGCTGATTTTCAGCATCATTACTCCAGTCTTCAGTGTCACATGATCCTTCAGAAATCATTCTAATATGCTGACTTGCTGCTCAACAAATCTTTCTGATTATTATGTTAAGTGGTGCTGGTGGCTGTATAATCGCATGGTACAGGAAATATAGTAACAAAATTCTTTACTTGGAAAATATGCTTGAGAATACCGGAATCAAACACACAAAACCACTTCCAACATAAACAAGACTGAAAATTAACAGAGGAAACTAAGGGCTCAAATACACAGAGTTAACTAAAAACAACAGGTGAACGTAATCCAATCAGAAACCATAGAAATTAACTAGCAAAGCAGAACAAGAAACAGATTGAAAAATAAACCGAAACAGAACGAGATTACACATCTAATAGTTTAGGGATTGGCCATTAAAAATATCTGTCAACTACTATTCTGGGGTGCGTTTCCCAAAAGCATTGTTAGCCAACTATGGTCGCAAGTTCCCTAGAACTCTATTAGTAAGGACAGAACTTGCGACCATAGCTGGTGACAACAGCTGCACACTTTGAAATATTATCGAGGTTATTTTTATATAGCTGGAAGTATTAAAATGATTTTACATCACATTTGCAGATGCTGGTTTCAGAGGTCTGCCAGGACTCCCGGGCCCACCAGGACCTCAAGGACCACCAGGAAGCTCTGGAGGAATAGTGTCTTACGCAGTGAATGAAAACCAACAGCAAATCCGTGCAGAGCCTCAGGAGTACATCAAGAGTAAGAACAATGTTTATTAACTCTCTTTTGTATTTAAGTCTCTTTTTTTAGCAGTTTAATGGCAGTTTGTTTACTTCTGCAGGGCACCCAAGTGGTGACAAGAATTTGGATTATCCAGCCATCGCTAAAGAGGTTGTAGATTACATTAAGTGTAAGTTACGCTACATGTGACAACCTAAAATGCACTTACACACATACGCACATCAAAAAACCTTCTCTGCATTTCTTCTCTTCTCTAGCTTGCTTCCTAATAGTAGTGTAATCAATTTTGCATTGTATACTACGAACGAATATATTGTTGGCTCTTTGAAAAATTGCTTTCATTTGTTCATTTGTCGCTGGTATAAAAGCGTCTGCTAAATGCATAAAGGTAAATGTGAACAAGATATTGGTAGAACCTTTATAGTTTTATTGAGTTTTATGCGTTTGCATTTTTCCACAGCTAATAACCTGTTACAGGGCCAAGATGGTTCGGTTGGGCCTCCAGGTCTACAAGGACCACCTGGACTTCCAGGAATCACACTGACCAACATGAGTGAAATCATGAACTATATTAGAGGCAAGAAGGAACTTGTTCAAAAGAAAAAAAAATGTATGCATTTAATATGAATAATTAATTTACAAATGCATCATTTCTACAGAAAACAATATGATTGGACCACCAGGGCTGAAAGGGGAGACTGGACCTGCAGGACCGAGAGGTACAAGTTCTATTTATCACACGGCCATATGAAATTGGCCAGCAAAGCAATTAAACCTAGTTACCTTCATTTGATGTCTGTGTGAAGATACTAGGAAGTGAATTGACTTGTCCTGTTCACAAAGAAACAAATCCATACAAATAACGTCAGTAATGCATAAACAAAAGTTGAAAAGTTACTCAAAAAGATGATTTATGCCTACAGCTTCAGTAACAAACGTTGTGTATTTTTAACCAAAATTAACAAAAATGTCTGCATCTGGTAGGTTTAAAATATATTCAAATATAAAATAAATGAAAACATATCAAAATTGTTTTATTCAGAAAATTTCTGAGGCATCTTAGGACGTTTACACAACACCGTTTTCAACTAAAAGCGGAAACCTTTTTATGCGTTTTGGCTGTTCGTTTACACGACAAGGACGTTTTTACGGTGGCCGAGAGAGCTCACCGTACGCGTAGAACTCTCTCAGCCACCGTACGTTTTTTGGCCAAAAAACGCAAGCTTTTAAAAACGGGTTTCAAAGTGCAACGATACTGAAAACGAAACTGTTATCTTCTGTTTCAGGAGTTCACACTTACATCATATTAAACAGAGTAAAGATTATGCGTATTTGGCCCGAACCCAGAGTATTGGGTTGCTGTGAAATATTTACAGATTTTTATGAAGTAAACATAAGAATAACTTTTATAGTGTTAGTAATATTTCAAGATGAACACTTACTGGACTGAAGCAACTTAGGTTTGCTTGATCATTTTTAGAAAATGTGAGTATCAAATATGATACATCATTATATCATATCATCATTGTATTGCATTGCATTATGTTTTGCCCCACCCCAATAAAACCACAGAGCTTTGATCATTTAAATATCTTTAGACATATTAATGGGAGACATAAAGTGACAACTGACATTGTCATAAATATACACCTATATATATATATATATATTTATAATATACTTTCATAAAGATCTCATTGATTTACTATACTATCTTTTAGGCCACATTAATATCAGTAAAAGCACCAAATTGCATATTTTTGCTCAGTATTTTTTTCCCCTCCTGTAAGCTCCATATTCTCACTATATCATACCATAAAGTGCTGATGTACAAATGTGATGCTCAACAAAACATGCATTTTAGATTCCTTTTTTATTGTCAAAAAGGTTCAATTAACCAATCCATTTTTTTTTTACTATTTAATACAGTATGTCAGGCTTTACAGGGTTAATCCAGAGAATTCCTTGAAATTGCCTGTTTGCATGGACAATTGTTCAAATATCATTAATCAACATTTGTTTCAACTTGTAATTTTACTACTGTAAAATCCAGGCCCCCCAGGCTTCCCAGGCCCCAAAGGAACGAAAGGAGAAAAGGGTATGAGCCAGTTTACAAAATATATAACTGATCATAAGATACTGTATACCTGTATTTCTTCATGATATTTTAGATTTCTTTTTTATTGTCAAAAAGGTTCAATTAACCAATCAATTTTTTTACTATTATTAATACAGTATGTCAGGCTTTACAGGGTTAATCCAGAGTATTCCTTGAAATTTCTTGTTTGCATGGACAAGTGTTCAAATATAATTTATCAACATTTGTTTCAACTTGTAATTTTACTATTGTAAAATCCAGGCGCCCCAGGCCCCCGAGGCATCCAAGGCTTCCCAGGCCCCGAAGGAATGAAAGGAGAAAAGGGTATGAGCCAGTTTACAAAATATATAATTGATCATAAGATACTGTATATTTCTTCATAATAATGTCATGACAAACCTTTTTTCCCCACAGGTGGGGCTTCAAACACTCAGAGGAGGAGGAGGAGGAGCACAGGAATTTAAACAGACGCCTTTAGCAGCTAATGCTTTAAAAATGACGTGTACATATTTTAATTTAGACTTTTCTATTTTTTTGACAATGATTTGTTACCAAAATAAACATATTCACACTAAATTTACAAGAATTACAAGAACAAATTAAAATGCATTACTTTTACTTTTAAAGAAAAAATATTGCATTTTTTTTTTAATATGTGTGCATGACTGCAAAATGAGATTTAACAATCTGGGGATATGGATGTTTAAAATTTGCTTTTAGTCATTTGATGTGATAAAATGCTTTCATTATTAGAGTTTCAATAGCATAGAATGTGGCTTGACTTTTAAATTGAGAAATAAAGATTTTTTTTTTTAAGCCGAGACTTCTGAAGACCTCATATCAAAGTCCCTTTAAGCAAAGTCTCGGCGGCCATCTTTGAAACATACAATTTTCCTGTTGACTAAACTTGTAAATAACCAAGGAAATCTGAAAACAACCATCTCATAAAAACTCAAATCAAAACAGCATTTTTCAGGCAATACATGTCAATACATGCAGTCATAACGTGCATCTCAGACTTTCTATCCTTTCTATCGCAACTGGAGCTTCTAACGGCAGCTGTTAACCAATCAGAGTCAAAAAGATCTCGTTAACTCCGCCCACTCCCATGAAGTAGGCTTTCCAAATATTGAAATGTTTGTGTATATACACATATTTTGGAATACACTTTAAAAAATACATTGTTTTTATAAATGTAAATGTTTTTATAAATATTTGTCTTGTTTTTAATTCGATTATGCTGTTTGCAATGCTTCATGGGATTGTAGTTCTTTCCCTCCCTAAAGTGCACAGTCTACCTTTGAATTTGTCAGATTTTCAAAAGCTTCAAATCGCTTTAACAAAGACTATTCTAGAATCTCTATGAATTGAAAAAATACTTCCAGAATCAGCAACACTTAAAAAAGATGGCATTGTTGCAATCAATTGGCGATAGGTTCTTTTACTTAGAAGGCGGGACTTGTTTCGCCATATTACACATTGCACTTTCTCCCATTCATAGTAATATGAGTGTGCAGTCTTTCTATACCTAAAGTATTTGCCTCAAATTCATAAACAGAGATACACTTGAATACAGAGACCCACACAACTGAACTATTCACCACAAATGCTTTAATTACAGTAGCTTCCTATAATCACAATGATTTGATATTTGACACAAACACAATACATCTTACAACTGTTATGCGTACAAAGAAAAAAAAAGAAGAAAATGTACTGATTATGCGACTACCTGCAGGAATTCCTGTATCAGAAGGCGCACAGCACTCTCTTTACAGTAAAACATGAACAATGCTCTCAGGTTTTATCAATGACAAGAACTTCATGTTTTCTGTCTTTTGTCCCCCCACAGATTTCACAGTCGTTTTGTGCGATTTTTACAGACTACACCACAAATGTAAATGCAGTAAACACATTTAGAACTGCATGTTGAAAGTGAACTTGAAGAAAAAAATATTTTACTAAAACATGCTAAAAAAAACAACACGTGTAATTAATTAAATTAAATTGGTTTACAGGAAACATCATCCTCTAAACAGTTTTACCGAAAAGTACACAAATGTAGTGTAGAGATGTCTGGGTGAATCTCCAGTTACGCATGTAATCGGGGAAAAAATTGCCACTTTTTTTGGAGAATACACAGTATTGACAATATGAAAAGATTGAGCTCTTTTGCTTTAAAGTTTGTAGATGAATTGTAAAGTTGAGATGATTAATATAGCTACATGTTCACATTGCATAGCAGAGCAAGTGCAAATGCACTTCTTACCACAGTGATGTCAGAATATTTGCATGCAGTGTGGTTGATATGAAAATGCTTCAAAGAAATAAATATGGCTGCTACTTAAAGTTAATGAACTGAACTCCATTTTATGTTAATAAACAAAGCTCACAAAAAGTGATGCGAGATAATGGAAATTCAAATATATTTATATCCTGTAATTCATACAGGAAATAACCAAGGAATCATGAATTAACATTTAACATTATGTCCTGAAAATGTATTTCTCTAAATAATGTGTAATTAAACTTCATTAGAATGGTAAAAAAAAGTGTTGCTTGGCAGAATCAATGGCTTTATTCTGACTGATTTTGATATTTAAATCATTCGCTTGGTTATCATAACCACTGACATCAAGCATTGACTCTTTACTCAAGCAAATCAGCCCGAAGTTGAACAGTCATTCCATGTTTGCAAATATAGTCCTAAAAATACCACAGTAAACCACGATTAATACTTTGAGACAATTAAAAAAAAAAAAAAAAAAAAAAAAAAAGATTCATTAAGTGGCATATAGAATTAAATCCCATTATCTTTCATGAACCATCACTGAAATGTTTTGGAAAACCAACCACACTGAGAATTCACATTTAAAGCTTAAATAAAACTAAATAAAAATCAAAGCAATAGCCTGTAGCTTACGAGAACAATTTGGCGCTCCGTTCTGACTGACAGCGATCAGAGGGAAGGAGGCAGCAGAGGTTCAGTCACATACTGTAGCAGTTCAGCATCTCTGTGCTTTAAAACCCAGTGGAGTGGACGCTCGGGACGGGGTAGAACTTTGAGATCCGGCTCTGAGTGGAGGGGTTAAGGCATGCAGACTCCCCGGTCATTTTGAAGAACACTTCCTGCTCTTGTAGCTTACGGGCAAACTCATCTTCAAGGGCCTGGACAGAAAGATTTCATTTTCCTAGTTAATGCACTAATCAAACATAGTGGAAGTGTTTAATATTAAAGGTGCACTCAGTAATGTTTAGCTGACATCTAGTGGTGCGGATGAAGCATCACACAAAAGCTTTTCATAGACAGCCATGGTCAATTCTTTCTGTTAGAGAAAGTCCTGTAATAGGAAGTTTACCAAGATTTTGAAGAAGAAGGAAAAAAAAAAAAAGTACATTTAAATTTGTACATTTTAGTAAATTTGGCTGGTCATGTGATCTCAACATGGCATCTTTAATAAGGGAAAAATAATGAGTGCAGCTTTGAAAAGTCTTAGTAATTTACATGGAAAGTTCAAATTTCTTTGAATTATTATGATGAAGTTTAATTGCTTAACATTACTATATATTGGTTTAAATTAAATACACAAACGTTTGGGGTCAGTAAGAAATAAATTAATATCTTATTCAGCAAGGATGCTTTAAACTGATCAAAAGTGACAGTCAATACATGTATAATATAGCAAAAGATTTCTATTTCAAATAAATGCTGTTCTTTTGAACTTTTTATTAATCAAAGATAAAAAATATTTTTTTTCCACAAAAATATTAAGCAGCATAACTGTTTTAAGTGATAGTAATAATGTTTCTTCAGCATCAAATCTTCATATTAGAATGATTTCTGAAGGATCATGTGACTGGAGTAATGATACTGAAAATTCAGCTTAGATCAAAGGAATAAATTACATTTTAAAATATAATAAAATAGATAATAGTTATTTCAAATTGTAATAATATTTCAGTTTAGTGAGTATAAAAGACTTTTCAAAAACATAAAAAATATATTAAAAAAACTTACCGACCCCAAACTTTCAAATGGTAGTCTATATAAATGTGCATTTCAGGTTTTGCGTTCAACATTGCTAAAAGAGTGATTGGCCCTTCAGAACTATGATTGAGGTTCAATTCTAGTGTCGTACCTTCTTGCGGGGTCTGAGTTTCTCTCTCCAGTCCTTGAGCTCTGCGCTGTGCTCCTCATCCAGCTCCTTCAGCTTCTGAGTCTCATGCTCGATCAACAGATGACACTTCTCATTCTACAACACACACAAGGCACGTTACCGTTTCTTTTTTATGACGCTGTACTGTTCGTCTGGTAGTGAATGCTCCAGTGTACCTGCAGCTGCTGGAGTTCTCTGGCGTTGGCGTCGCACTGCGTCTGCAGGTCTCTCATCTGATTCTCATGTTTCTGGAGTTGATGGAGACGCTCGTTCTTTTGTCTCTTCTCCTCCTGTGCTGCAAACTGTTCGTCAGCCACACAAATATACAAGAATTACTACACAAACACTAACTACAAGAAGAAAATGATCTGTGCAACAAGTTTAAATATTTAGGGATGCAGAATATATCTGTACCATATTGATATGAATTGGTATCCATCTATATTAGATCCATATCATATCCATATTTATTTGAGCATGTTCATTTCCACTACTTTTTATATAGATGACCTTGAAATGTCATTTTAGCAAATGTCAAAATTGAATATCATTATAAATACAAGAATTTTAACATTGCTGCATGATTCTGCAGAAACAATCAACTTTAAGTTCATGTAGACTTGTAGAATTAATCCGTTAAAGGTGCAGTAAGTGATTTCTGAGAAACACCAGTGATATTTGAAACCAACCCAAGAAACACAGCCTTCCCTTCATGTCTCTGCCTCCAAAATGCACAAACACACAATGCAAGATAATGCTTCACGAAAAATAAGATAACGAACAAAAAAAGAAGAAAAAAAAAGAACATACAATACACAAGAGTATATACAAGCTAGAGTTGGTTGTTAGTCGCCAGCAGCTCCAGACAAACAATGACACTCTTGCATATAAAGCATATCTTGGTTCTGTGAAACATGGCAAAACCAATGTTACTCGCATGTGGAGCAGAAACAACACAACCTCTGCATCTGTTTTCAGGCCTACCCGCTTAACTCTCCAGCGCTGGAACGCTTTTCTGATATTGACGTGGATCCTAAAGCTCATGCCTGATCAAAACCCTTCTTTTTTCCAGCGTTATTCCTCTGAACTTTTCTCTTTTGTAAAGTCGTTCAGCTATCTCTCTTTCTACAGTCTTCAAATCTCACTCTCTTTCCTCCCCCATCATGAGTGGACACGCCCCCTTCTTCTGATTGGCTACAACTGTGTTGGTCCGATCCACTTTCAACAGTATGAATCAGAAATCGCTTACTGCACCTTTAAGCCTGAACCTGATATGACCTCTGACCTGTTTGACCCTCTCGCGCTCCAGTTCCGGCGTGACCCCTGTGGTTGTGATGCGCAGACTCTTTTTGAACATGGCCATGCGGGTCTTAGCATCACTGCGCTGGATCTTAGGCAGTCTGGTTCTCTCTTGAGTCTGTTTGCTCTTCATCTCCTCCATGAGACGCTGGTTATACCTGTGCATCTGCTCCATTTCCTGTAGAAAAACACACTCAGAGTTTAAAATCACAACAATAGCAACCAGAAGTGCACGTACTGTATAAGGCTGATGTGGGAAGTAACCTTCTCGTGTCTTTTGAGCAGCTGGTGTCTTTGCATGAAGTACTGGTCTTTCAGCTGCTGCTTGTGCAGCTGGTGTTTTTCCTGTAGGTGGCGCTCTTCCAGCTCCCACATGGCGGCTTCTCTGGCTGCGAGAATCAGGAAGAACTAAGTTAAATCAACTGAACTTTGTTTTCAAAGATCAAATGGCACCCTGTGTGACAAAAGCTATCCCAGTACCAGAGCACATGGTAAGGTAACTATAGCTAAGTTTCCACTTAAAGTTGTGAATTTAACAATGCTCAAAAGTTGAATATCGCATAAAACATTTGCGTCACGTGTTCAAGAGAACAAAATCATTCCTGGGAAATTATCTGTAATAGAAATGGGGGCTTTTAAAAATGGCTTTCCCCCCCTCTATCATAAATTACTTAAAAAGCAACAAATGCTGTCATGATATCTTGCGTTCGGATGCCTGATGTTGGGAACGCAATCGTTTGAGACGCTTCTGGGAAGTCATACCAAATCATTCTGATGACAGACTTTGGCTCAGGGATTTCAGAACAACCGAACCAACATTTGAGATGCTGTGCAATGAAATCGGTCCGCTGGTTAGTCCAGTTATCCAATCACATCCTCTGTTGAGGCAAAGTCACATGATTTACCTGTTGCGCATCAAGGGATTTATTTGGTAAATGTAGTTTATGTGTATGTCTTCTTATCAAATAAAATGATATCCCTCAATTGTAAGCACAAATTTTTTATGCGCATCTTGGCAAGTTGCATCCAGCATCCAGCAACTACAAGCAATACTTTAAAATGCTACAAATGTATGCATCACAACATTATTGATGAAAATTTAACTGTTATTAAATATACTTTAACTTTACATGAGAGTTAGATGATGGCAAAGGTAAAAATATATGGGAATGAGCATGCACAATTAAATATTCAAAATCAAATGATAGCTAGAAATAAGAGAAAAATCTTTAATACTGTCTGACAACCAATATGGTACCGATATATACTAACGTTCAAAAGTTTGGGGTTGGTAAAATGTTTTGATGTTTGTGAAAGAAGCCTCTTTTGCTCTCTTTGTCAGCATCATTACTCCAGTCTTTCAGCGCCACATGATCCTTCAGAAATCATTCTAATATGATGATTTGATGCTCAAAACACATAAAAAAATTCAGGATATGTTGATGAATAAAAAGTTCAAAAGAACAGCATTTACATGAAATAGAAATATTTTGTAACATTATAAATGTTTTTTACCGTCACTTTAATTCCTTGCTGAATAAAAGTGTTAATTTCTTTAAAAAAAAAAAAAAAAAAAATGTGAGCAGTATATTATATCTCTAATGCTGTGGGGTGTTGTTGCTCACCACACAAACAGCTGACTAGAGCCCAGTCTGAATATTCTGAACTGCTGACACAGCAAAAGTAAACAATCCATTGGGGAGGATGAGAATGAGACTTAAGGATAACACTGAGTGGGAATATCCAGTCTGACCTCTCAGGAGCTGCTGCTTGTTGTTGAGACAGTCTCTCTCGATCGTGGCCAGCTCATGTTTGTGCTGCTGGATGATCTTCTTCAGAGCGCTGTCCAGATCCTGCTGCTGCTTCTGGAGAAACTCCTGCTCCTTTAAACACACACAAACACAACATTAACAACTAGCACACATTCATTTGGAAAGGGTAGAGGGCACTTTTGATAGTGTATGCTCAACAGAAACCCTTAAGTGAACCATTTTAGTCTACAAAAGACTCAAGGTCTCCTCTGATGATGTTTAGTGGCGTGAGGGCGGGACAACCTGTCACTCACATGAGATCCACCAATAGCAAACCACAACCACCCAATCAACTTCCATTCCATGCCGACATTACTGTTGAAAAGAAGAATGAAACTGCTTTAACCATCTGTATGGTTTAATACTGGCTAAACTCCTGCATTTGAGACCAAACACTGATTGTAAAAAGGAAAGAAAGTAAAGGAAAGCAGATTTCATGTTTCACAGCACACAGTCAAGAGACATGCCGCTTACGTCCTGCAGGGCGGCGCTGGTGAGACTGTCATCACATGACCTACACATCCTGTGAGGTACAGTCAGAAAATCACATGTAAACGGATTCTTATTTAAACCATTAGAATACCATAATTCCACAAAAAAAAAAAAAAAAATCATGTTATTTTTTCTCCCAGATCCATTAGTTTGTTTAAAATCAACAGCATGCTTCTTCTGGAAAGCAGGGATCCCAAACTCTTCCATACCTCCTTCTTGCGGTTCTTGAGCGTGCTCTGGAACTTGGAGAGCTCTTTCTCCTGCTCAGCTTTAATGCGTTTGGCTTCGTCTCGGAGACGATCGGTGTGTTCCTGTTCCAGCCGCTCGATGGTCTGTTTCTGCTGCCGTTCCATATTCTCCACCTCCGTGTCATACTGACGCTTCTTACTCTAGTGAGACAAGAAAACACAGAAATTATAAAGCAGATCTACATGAATCGCCTCTATAGACCCATTCAAAATACTGAGATAAATAGAAATAGACATGCATAACAAATACATATACAGGTCCTTCTCAAAAAATTTGCATATTGTGATAAAGTTCATTATTTTCCATAATAAAATGATAAAAATTAAACTTTCATATGTTTTAGATTCATTGCACACCAACTGAAATATTTCAGGAGATTTATTGTTTTAATACTGATGATTTTGGCATACAGCTCATGAAAACCCCAAATTCCTGTCTCAAAAAGTTAGCATATCATGAAAAGGTTCTCTAAACGAGCTATTAACCTAATCATCTGAATCAACTAATTAACTCCAAACACATGCAAAAGATTCCTGAGGCTTTTAAAAACTCCCAGCCTGTTTCATTACTCAAAACCGCAATCATGGGTAAGACTGCCGACCTGACTGCTGTCCAGAAGGCCATCATTGACACCCTCAAGCAAGAGGGTAAGACACAGAAAGAAATTTCTGAACAAATAGGCTGTTCCCAGAGTGCTGTATCAAGGCACCTCAGTGGGAAGTCTGTGGGAAGGAAAAAGTGTGGCAAAAAACGCTGCACAACGAGAAGAGGTGACCGGACCCTGAGGAAGATTGTGGAGAAGGACCGATATCAGACCTTGGGGGACCTGCGGAAGCAGTGGATGAGTCTGGAGTAGAAACATCCAGAGCCACCGTGCACAGGCGTGTGCAGGAAATGGGCTACAGGTGCCGCGTTCCCCAGGTCAAGCCACTTTTGAACCAGAAACAGCGGCAGAAGCGCCTGACCTGGGCTACAGAGAAGCAGCACTGGACTGTTGCTCAGTGGTTGCATGTCATTCGGAAATCAAGGTGCCAGAGTCTGGAGGAAGACTGGGGAGAAGGAAATGCCAAAATGCCTGAAGTCCAGTGTCAAGTACCCACAGTCAGTGATGGTCTGGGGTGCCATGTCAGCTACTGGTGTTGGTCCACTGTGTTTTATCAAGGGCAGGGTCAATGCAGCTAGCTATCAGGAGATTTTGGAGCACTTCATGCTTCCACCTGCTGAAAAGCTTTATGGAGATGAAGATTTCATTTTTCAGCACGACCTGGCACCTGCTCATAGTGCCAAAACCACTGGTAAATAGTTTACTGACCGTGGTATTACTGTGCTCAATTGGCCTGCCAACTCTCCTGACCTGAACCCCATAGAGAATCTGTGGGATGTTGTGAAGAGAAAGTAGAGAGACGCAAGACCCAACACTCTGAATGAGCTTAAGGCCGCTCTCGAAGCATCCTGGGCCTCCATAACACCTCAGCAGTGCCACAGGCTGATTGCCTCCATGCCACGCCGCATTGAAGCAGTCATTTCTGCAAAAGGATTCCCGATCAAGTATTGAGTGCATAACTGAACATAATTATTTGAAGGTTGACTTTTTTTTGTATTAAAAACATTTTTATTGGTCGGATGAAATATGCTAATTTTTTTAGACAGGAATTTTGGGTTTTCATGAGCTGTATGCCAAAATCATCAGTATTAAAACAATAAAAGACCTGAAATATTTCAGTTGGTGTGCAATGAATCTAAAATATATGAAAGTTTAATTTTTATCATTACATTATGGAAAATAATGAACTTTATCTCAATATGCTAATTTTTTGAGAAGGACCTGTATATTAAACACCAGAAATGAAAAATAATTTGACAAGAAAAAAACAATAACATGAGAATCTAGAGATCTTTTCCTGATGACAACAAAACAAAGTTTAGTTCAAGTTAATTTAGTTTTATTAACTAGAATAAAAATAATGAACAGGAAAAACGATTGATGACCAGGTTAACTGGCATAATCTCAGGTGTCTTAAAAAACTGACCTACGCTCAATGGTCAGACACGGATTACATGCTCCAAAAATAATGAAGCTGTTAAGCATGTGATGTAATTCGGTCAGAGTCCTGCCAGTGTTTCTGGGATTGGCATCACCACTAGTCTCAAAGCAATCAAGGTTTAAGCATCTAAGGCTATTAATGTAAAAACATGTAATAAATCACATCAGCAGAGTATCTTGGCAGGCTTTTGTAGATTATGTGGTTTCAAGGTGACGTTTTAAAGACTACGAAGTCCACAGTAGTCGATTGTCGAGTTCGCACGTGCGATCATTGGTAACTAAGCAACATCATATCATGTCATAGAATATCAGAACACCACACAGCACCGTCATCGGCTGACAGCTGACAGTCTGAGTCTCCACTGTTGTTTGGTTACCAATGATCGTGCGCGCAAACTCGACAATCGACTACTGTGGACTTCGACCGAAAACAGGAAGTAAATACAGGTATGTGAGCTGGCTGAATTAACATCATTTTTATTAATATCTTTCACATCTACTGCAGTCAGATTGACCGTGGTCACTCTTAATAACACCACTCACATGGCTGTGCACTTGTAATGACAAATCAAGGCTGTTAAGAGGCTAAAAGCAGGTTTAGAACTTGCCCCATTGAAGTCAACAGAGTGCGAATTTTAAAAAGAGGATAACACGGTGTAGGCAACACCGATTTTTGTCATTTTTGTCTGTACTAACAGCACTCCAAATGTACAAAAAAATGAGCTCAATGTGAAAATTGACCGGAGTTCACCTTTAATGTCTTTGTTTGTTCTGGCTCACCGTGACTTCCTGTTCGAATCGTCTGTAGATCTGCTCCCTCTGCTGCTGGAGTTTGTTGCTGAGCTGAGTTTGGGCTCTCTGCTCCTCTTTCTGCAGAAGTCTCAGTTCCCTCAGCTCCTGACGCCTGAAACGATCATTTAACCATCATTTTACACTGAGCCGGCAACAGACCCACCTATGGCGTTTAAGCAAATGTACGGAACTAAACGTTTATTTTATACAAAATATCTATTTACAAAATAATTTGGACTAGAAATTGCTAGAAAATCAAAGCCATATGTCTAAGTTGTTCCAAATCTGAAGCTGATTTCACAAAATTTGAGCCTGCTTAAAGTGTTTTAAAGCACCATTTCTATGGTAAAGCAATGTCCAATTTCTAAAAGGTTCCAAACCCGTAAGACTTTCGTTCACCTTCAGAACACAAATTAAGATCTTTTTTATGAAATATGAGTGTTTTCTGTCTCTCCATTGACAGTCTACGCAACTAGCACTTTCAAGCCAGATTTCATTAAGATCTTCATTTGTGTTCTGAAGATGAACAAAAGGCTTACGGCTTTGGATCGACATGAGGGAGTGTAATTGATGACAGAATTTTCATTTTTGGGTGAATTAACCCTTTAATCTTCAAATCCACCAAAAAGGTATGTCAACATTAAACAGCATTCACAACCAATTTACTTCTGAAATATGACATTTTTAAGTATAAACTGGAATCTTGCATTAGGTAGGTAAATGGGATTTGTTTTTTATATATTTACTTTAAAGACTATGACTGTATTTTCATTGTTTTTTTGGTTATCAAGTTTATGATAACTGCTTATGATAACTATAAACGGAGGAAAAACTGTTTAAGGTTGAAAACTGCTGAGCTTTTCTGGAAAAAAAAAGGCACTATCCAGTGTAACAGGAAGCTTTCCCAGGCAGGAACAGGAAGTATTACTCAGCTTGTTTTCCCTTTCACACATCTAGTGTTGAAATATGGAGCTGTTATCTGTAAAACATGCTAATAAACACTGCACGGGAAACTTTTTGTCGCTTTGTGGTTTGAAAACAGTCCAACACCGCTTTTATATCACCCAGCCGTGAAAGATGATTGGACACTTAAACTACCAGTCTGTGTGCATTTACCACAACAGGTGATGTCGCTATAAGAATGAGAAGAGGCAGAAGCTTGTACTAGAAACTTTCTGCCACATGAAACAGGCAGAACTAAAGTTTTACCAATGAAGACAAATATGATGCAAACATGAGGCAAACATGCAAAGTGTCTCAGACAGAGCAGTTAAACAGCTGATGGCTCACCGGAGGAATCGCATCTCCTCGCTTTTGGTGTCATTGTCTGTGATGATCTTCGATGTCGTCACGCTGACTTCCACACCGTCCACAATGAACTTGCGAGTCTTTTTCAGAGTTTTTTTCTGCCTCTTGTTGTCCTAGAACAACAATAACAAAACATTCTAGTTTTATTACTGTGTGGAAATACTGCAAAAAAAAAGAAAAATCCTGATTTTTTTTAGCCTTTTAAATATAGCTCAATATTTACTTTGCAGATTAAAGGGCCTTCATTAATTTGTTCTTTAGTAAAAATAAGTCAGTCAAGAAAAAAGCCCTGAACAAACAGGTCGTAGCCTACAGATTCAAAATGTTTAAATGTTGAAACTTAAACCCAGTAAACAAATAAATAGAATCAAGGCATGTAATTTTTCACAAACTTTTGTTAAATTAATAATTCACAATACATTTTTTAAATTTAATTTAGCCTATAGATTTAAAATGTTAAAACTTAAACTCAGTATAAATAAATAAAATAAAATGAAGACAGGACATTTTTCCACACAATATTCACTAAGAATTCACAATATATTTTTAGCCTACAGAAATATTCACTACATTGATAACTCACAATATCTATTTTATTTGTAATATTTAAACATTTTAATTGCTTAATCTCTTTCCCTCACGCTTCCTCTCTCTCAAAAAACAGCATAAGTCAACATAAGTCAGCATATCTAAAATTACGTTTTGGAATTAGCAACTGAGCCATGGATGAGATGTCTAAGAAATTAGTCCCACACACAAGAGTTTTAGGGTGGGTTCACACTTGTAGATCGGTTTGCTTGGTTCGCTTGGTCCGAACCAAAACATTTTTTTAGCCTTTGTCGGCTTAGCGTTCACATTGGCATTTTAACACCAAATCTAAAGATACCAAACCTAAAGGCATAGGGATATATTCACAACCTGATTGGTCAGCTTTTATTATGTATATTTTGCCAAAACAATGCTGTTGTCTTGGATAAGTGCGTTTGATGTATGTGCGTAGCTACATATGATGGTATTTTGAGCAGCTGAGAACAAGTGAAGAGCTTATCAAATGTGTAATGAGTCAAAACGGCGGCAGGAATCCCTCCATCACACACACACACACACACACACACACACACACACACACACACACTCAGATCTGCTGTGAGGAGACGTGGTTCTGATGCCTGTACTGAACTGTGATGAGCAACATCTCGACTATGACGAGAAAATACAGGTGTGCTTGAGCATTCTGTCCTGTTTAGAGTCACATTTTTTGACATTATGTCCCGTTTTTGGTTGGTTTACATGTCTTTGGTCCGGGTTGCGTTCATATATCTTTCAAACTGCACCAGAGTTGGTTTGGAAGTGGACAGACTCATCTTTTCAGCATCTCGATCTGCTTGTTTGATGCACCAGGGTTCAGATGGCAGCGTTAACGCTTATTCAGATGAACCAAAATAACAGAGAAATCGCACCAGACTTCACTTTAATCCAACCTAACATACCAAGTGTGAACACACCCTTAAGGACAAAAACCTGACAAATGTCTTGAAATAGAATATCTGAACAATGTTTTGAGGTGTAGCAATCACAGAATAATTGACTCCGGGCCACTGAATTATTAGAAAGACACGCTGTTTCGATTATTCCTTCTAGTTCCTGAACTTTAAATCAGAGACTGTACTGACTACACTAATTTTGTGATCCTCTATTGTCTGGTGACAAGCGATTATAAAGTAACGACAGCTTTTAGTAGGTGTTTCTCACCTGTTGAGAGATGGGTCCTGGCTCCTTGGACTTGCTAATAAAGCTGGAGATGGATAAGTTCAGGTCTATGCTGCTGCTGTCAGCTGTCGAACTTGTTCCCGAGTCAGAGTCTTGCTTCTTCACATACCTAGGCTTCACTGGGCTTTGATTCTCCACCATTACAGGTTTCTCCTTTTCCTCAACCTTCTCTACTTCTTTCACAGGAGATACTTCTTTCACTGGCTCAGCTTGTTTAGTGGGCTCAGTTGGAGTCTCCATTAAAGCCATGTCTGAAGCAGGCACTTCCTTTATGAGCTCACCGTTGCCCACCACCTCCTTTTTCTCCTCCAGTTTCTCTCCATCAGGTTTGGCTGGTTGCTCCACCCTCTGGACTATCGTGTCAGCAGGAGTCTCTGGGAAAACAACCTCTGCTTCTACAGCCTTTTCTTCAGCTTTCGGTTCTTGAGACTCTTGCACGGCTTGTTCCTTGGATCCAGGTACTGTTACATCCCGTATGCGGTTCTCGTCCACCTTCAGAGGTTCTTCTTCCATCTTTTTTCCAGCTATAAGATTATCATCTGGTAGCTTAGGTGTAGCGATTTCCTCGATCTTCTCAGGAACAGACTCCAAGGTGGACGGCGACTGGGGAAGCTTCTCGTCTTCAGAGCTGCCGACGCTAGCGTCAGATGGTGCGCGCTTGTGTCCGCGAAGCTGAGGGGAAGGTCATTTTAAACAAGTTAATGGTTGATGCAGCAAAGATGTACAACTAATACAAGCATCATCACTACTGTTGCTCATACGTATTGTTAGGAATCATAACGAAGCCCAAACATTACTTGAGGTGACTCTCTTCTGCTATAACTAAGCAGTCATAAATCTGAACCTGTAAATTTGTTGGCAGTCCTTATAATCTCTTACCAGGTTTCCTTCATGATCTTCTTCCTCCTCTTCCTCCTTCAGCTCCTCTACCTCCTCTGTGACCTCCGCCTTGGCCTCAGCGATGAGCTCCCGCAGGGGTCGGCTGTCAGTTACACTACTCACAAACGGGTGCTGCACAGATGAAGATGAACTACTAGTACTACAATATACAAATTAAAATTACACATGCACATATTATTAAGATACTATTCATTTTAACATTCACAAAAAGCAGTCTGATTACTCTGTTCCAGATAAATTCTTGGAAAATGTTGCATTTTAAATCTGATGTTATTTGCAATTTCAGGAAAATAATAAATTAATAATACAATAAATAACAATAAAAATAATTACACACACACATATTTACATATATACACACACACACATACATATGTATGTATATGTATATCTTATATATAAGTGCCTGTGTTATGTTAATGGGCATTAACATAACACAGACACTTCTTATATATAAGATATATATACTGGTATATATAGGATATATATATACCCCCCATAATGACTAAATAAATGTAACAAATTTGAAAAATGATATCACACACTGCAAATGCCAAAGTGAAAAAAACACTTATATTTTACAGTATAAAAAATGTATATAAATATGAGATTTGCTTATAAGATTAAATTAAACAGTGTTATTTAGTTATTAGTGTTTTCAAAGATCTCGAGAAACAAATTCAATCAAGTGTGTAAAATAAAATAAAACAATGAGAAAATACATAAATAAATTTGTTTTGAAGGAATAAAGGAAGGACAGTGGTAAACAGTAAATAACTAACACCAGATTTACACAGATATATTTGACATGAATCAAACTTCATCTCATAACATTTTGAAACCTGTTAGAAAACAGATGGCTAAGTAAAATGAAATAAATTACAATAAACAACAGCACGATTAAATTATTAGTTTTCAAAGATCAACTTTATGAAGGTAAAATATAAATGTAAACATAAGAGGAAATGAGCCTGGACAACTAGATTTCCAATAAAATAATTAAAAAAAAAATCTAATACTGACTGATAACTGATATGGTACTGTCTGATATATTGTGCATCACTATTTGGCTTAGAGAAAATGAAGCATAATTTCAGACCTTTAAGATTTATAGCATTGTACACAAAAATTGCAGTAAGCCAACTGTTCGACAGACAAGACAAAAACAAGCACATCACTGTCCCATGAGGATGCCAGTCTCCAGTTCTTACCTTTCTTGGCATTAAAACCTGCTGTAGACAGTCAATAGCTGGTCTGAGAATGTGCAGCTTCTTTGATATGATCAACTTAATTGGAGGAATACTTGAATTCTGTATTTTCAACCCCATGTTGCCTCTTCAGAGAGCACAATCTCTCCTGAAGTGTTTAGCACGTGCGCAGTCAGTGCTAGGCTGGCCTACTTAAAGCCTCGGAAACAAAATCTCCTTTGCTGACGTCAAAGGATGAAGGCTGGTGCAGAAAGTGCCTGACACAGACAAATGAATGAACAGCTGCTGATTCATGTGGCAAGAAAGGCACCTGGACCAGCTGATGGCCGAGCAGCCGGATGACTGCAAACAAGGGCTTTTACACCGAGGGGCTTAGGGAAGGTTCAGTGGATATGGCCTTAGATTATGAGTGTTGAAATAAAGGTAGGAAAAGTCAATTCACCTGAAGAAGTTGTGCTGTGTTCCACCTGTTGTCCACGTTCTTATCCAGTGCGTGTTTCAGGAAGTCACTGAACTCAGGAGACCTGCAGACGGATGAAGAAAAGGTCATTCAAACTCTAAAAAAAAACTATTTATTGTTAACCTATAAACCTGTTTTGTGTATTGTGACAAAAAAGCAATAAGTAAATAAACAAATAAAAATTATATAATTTTATTTGTTTACAAATCTAGCATAAGCCATGATATAAAATCATGAGAAAAAAATTCTGTTATGCATTTTCGATTGTCACTTTGAGATACACATACACACACACATATAAACTTTTTTTTTTAATTCATTATATATTAAAAATACATCTCACAAATACACCTCAGGTGCTCTTCGGTCATTTCTGAAAATATTCACAATATTACAGTTTTTGCTGTATTTTGGATCAAATAAATGCAGCCTTGGTGAGCAGAATACACTTCTTTTAAAAACATAAAAAATCTTCCCGATCAAAACCTTTTGAACGGTAATGTATACAGGTGAAACTCGAAAGATTGGAATATCGTGCAAAAGTTAATGCATTTCAGTAATTCCAATTAAAAGGTGAAACTAATATATTTAGTATATATAACTATATACATATGGATGATTATACTTTTCAAAGGGCCGACATTTGTGTATTTAAAATCTTTTTTTTTATTGATTCCATGTGTAACAAATGGCCTTAATCAAAATGCCCTTGTCATCATTAAACCTTCCCCATCTCCCCTGTTGTCATCGGCCCAGAAGGCACGAGCCACTTGGTCAAAGACTATAGAGACAAACTCCAATACACAAAGGACATTTACTCACAATTACTCTTACCCACAAACTTTTCCCAAATGTTTATAGAATTTCTTCTGTGTTTTATGCATGTCCCTATGTTTTATTAGCCTAGTTTTGATTCTTTAGTTATGTTAGAGTAACTTCCAATGATAATATCCAAAGATGATGTATCACTGCTTTAAATGTCTTCAGATCCCCTCTTTCTTAGTATCAAAATAATCCCCTTTTGATTATATAATCAATGGTGTACAACATGTTTTGATGAATTGCATCATAAATATTTGTACCATACTTTTGTGTTTTTTTTGGTCTCCTCAACAAATGGGTGTGAACTGATAGGACCTTTAAGAGTGTCTGATTAGGTCAGATCTTTGCTCAATCTCTTTGAGACAACATCCTCCTGCCTTCTTCTGGCAAGGCATCTTCAAGTGAACTTCTTTGGATTCAAGGTGGACCACCCCAAGATCCCAATGAACGCTTCAGCGCACTCCTGGTGAAATCATCCAGAATCTCAAGAATCTCCTGCATCTGGACTTGTTCAGCAACCAAAGCCAATGCAGTACCTGTTCGCACACCGTTAGATGCGTTTCTAAGTTAATGTGCCCTTTAAGGTGACCCTGATTCTCTGATGTTTCTCGTAGGTTGTGGTTAACTGATTGTAATCTTGCCATTCTCTTTTCTTTTCTCTCTTTCTTCACTTTTCTTTACTTTCCTGATTCTGTATGTAATCTGTGCTTAGTTCAGTTGTGTGTGTAGCCTACCGTAGTGTTGTTTATTAAACCATTATATTCACGCTTTTATTGTCTCTGGGTTCGCCACATATCGAAGTCACTTAAACATCTCGATCTAGCAACCTATGCTATTCCCCTGCTAGTGCTGGATTTACTTTAGCTGAAAAGGTTATTCTTTCTTGGCAAGGAAGATAATATATTTCCTAGAATTAATGATTGATTATGCTTTCTGTTCATTGGATGAACTGACTAAATAATTGTACTATTAATTCTACTACAGTCAATTCTAAACATAATTAAAATATTCATAATTAATTATAATCCGTTCAAATTAATATAAATATATAAGTTAAACTGTAACTCGTTACACATGTAATATTGTAATTTTCTGAGATTTTGAATTTGGGGTTTTCATAAGCTGTAAGCCATAATCATCAAAATTATAACTTTTGCACGATATTCAGATTTTTCGAGTTTCACCTGTATACATTATACATGTATACATATACGAATCACATTGTTTTGTACCATTTTGAAGGCTGCTGGAGAGTAGGAGGGTCAGCTTTGGCGATCTTGAGCAGAACTCTCATCGGGTTCATCTCGTGGTTGGGTGGTTCGATCTGCGCCAGCTCGATCAGAGTGACTCCTAGAGACCAAATATCGGCCTTATAGTCATACGGCCTGTCCTTAGACGTCTCGCACATCACAACCTCTGGAGCCATCCTGAATGAAAGAGAGTGTCAGCAATGCCAATGTGTGCAAGAACAAGTGGCTTCAGTTTTTGAAACTCTAACTTGCCAGTAAGGGGTTCCAATGAAAGAGTCTCTTCGCTGGACCGTCTTTGTGTTCTTGGCAGACACGCCAAAGTCCGCTGAAAGATACAGAAAATATTCTTTTTGGGAAACGTTCTGCATAAAAAGATGGCTTGTGCCATCTTTCTTCACAATAAATGCCACTTGCTGTGATATTTTGTGATCTAATGCCATGACGTTCAGTGGCTTAAGTGTCCATATAGTTTTATACACCAACATCACAGAATAATTTACATCTGGTCAATGATGTAATGTTTACACAAGCTGCGGTTTAGTCTGACATGTAAATGACCCTCCTCAGCTCCTCTCTGTCTCTTTACCATGTTATTACGTAAAGTGAATCTGCTCATCAGCACATGGCATCTGAAATCTCCTACTGCACTGGATTATATACAGCTGATCAGCAACAAAAACTAAAAACACGCAAACAGATATCATTTTTGAATTTTTTTTTACTAGTGGGTGCAGGACACTACAGTTCATTTAGGTAAATGAGGATAGCAAAATAAACTGTCTTCAGTTTTGGTGTCAATCATATATTATACCCAAAAATTCTTCATACAGTGGACTACCAGTAAAATTTATGACAATTTGGGACCAAAAATGATTCACACACTTTGACCTGACCATGTTTTGCTTAAGTGTTTTTTCTTTTATTGCTAACGCGAACTTTTTACACCACAGACTGAACAAAATGAAGCATTTCTTGGTAATTGGTTGACCTAAATTGGTATTATCTAATTGTGTACTTTAATTCAACAGCTGACAGATATTCAACCTAATTCATTTGTGAGACAGTCCAACAGGAGGATGGCCAAAACCAGTGAAATACAACTGATTTGTTATATTTTATTACCATTTTCTAAACTATAGCGAATAAACTGTTATAATGTGAAAAACGTTGAAGGTGTCTGAATAAATTTTGGTTTGACTGTAAATAAACATTTTAAATGAATTTACATTTCATTTATAAATTTGACATCATTTTTCTTTAAAAATGGTTTAAAGAATAAAATGTGAGGTTTATCATTTGAAAAAACTTTGGTTTTTGTCATTGTTTTTACAGTCATTTTACAATTTAGGATGTTACCATAGACACTGCTCTACCCTGTCCATATGGTATTCATTTGATTTGAGAAGGTCTTAAAAAAGGTCATAAAAATCCTCTAAACCCACTCCCACACCCGCTCACCCAGTTTGACGTCTCCGTCCAGTGTGAGCAGGATGTTTCCAGCCTTCAGGTCTCTGTGGATGACCTTGTTTTCATGCAGATACACCAGAGCATCCAGAGTCTGTTTACAAACCACCCTGATCTGCGGCTCCGTCAGAGGCCTTTCCAACTCTACACACACACGAAGAGGGAAATGCTTACATTCACAAACACACATCATTTATAGAGAACCAGCTCATTTCATCCATTACAATAATATCTCCTGCTTTCTAACATCTGAGTTTTGAGTTGTGTAAAATTAGTTAACTAATTCCTCATATAAGGAGATTTTTGCAACAAATTCAAAAAGACCATTTCGAATCAGTCTAATGATTCCTATACTGAATGAACGCACTGAATCAGAGCGGTTACTGAACTACAATTTCTTTTCAAGTCGGTTTCAGTCGCAATGAAGCAGATTTTGTGTGCTGGAGGTTCGTGAAACTCAAATCAGTGTCCTTATTGATTGAATTTGTGATCCTCCATAAGTTCTGTTGTCATGTTTTTCCTGCCTGCGCTAAACATGGAGCGAGAAGCAATCACATTGAGTGAACTGCCTCAGGAATTACTATATCTGGATTAAACATGCATTTATATAGAGTAATTTTACACAGTGGCCAAAAAGGTGTTTTTAGTTTTTTTTTTACTTTCCTAAAATGAGAAAAGCTTCATAGTTTAGGCTGAAAATATCTACTGGTAAGAAAATATAATAGAAACAAATCTGCAATGTTTATGGCTATAAAAAAATCCTTCAATGTGATAGGTCTACCATTACTTAAAAATTTGACATATTAAGGGCCATTATAAATAAAATGTATATATTGTGGTATGCTGCACATGCATTATCAATAAACATTTTAAAGAATATTAATGTCAATTTTGGCTTACACTACTGTTCAATAGTTTGGTGTAAGATTTAAAGTATTTGAAAAAAGTCCTTACCAATGCTGCATTTCTTTAATAAAAAAATACAGTAAAAACAGTACTATTAGGAAACATTTTTTTAAGTTTCAAATAACTGATTTCTATTTGAAAATGTAATTTATTCCTGTGCTGCAAAGCTGAATTTTCAGCATCATTCCTCCAGTCTTCAGTGATCCTTCAGAAATCATTCTAACATGATGATCTGATGCTCAAGAGATATTTCCATTTATTATCAGTGTTAAATTTTTTGTTGTGCTGCCTAATATTTTGGTGGAAACCTTGATCATTTTTTTTTTCAGGATTCTTCGATAAATAGAAAGTTCAAATAAAAATCTTGTTGAAAAACTGAAAAAATTATTAATTTCTTTAAAAAAAAAAAAAATCTTACTGACCCTAAACATTTGAACACTAATGTTTAAATGAAGACTCAACAGGCATAATGCTACAAAACACCTTGTTGAAGAGACATATAATAAATCTATATATTGTTGCTCATAACATGAACAATATTGATTTTCCGGTGAGAATAATCAAAGCACAGTTAAAGTTCACCTTCGCCTTTAAGAATGAAATGTGTTTTTGAGTAATGGAAAGCAACTGGCCTTCGTAAGTGACCTTTTCCTAATGCAGCCTTGCATGTCAAATGCTTTGTGTGAACTCACCGAGCATGACCGCATCGACGGCGCCACCGGCGCAGAACTCTATCAGGATCTGCACACAGAAACATGATAAACATGAAACTGGGTGAACTTTACAAAAACACAATCACACTGTTTTACAAAAGCAGCCATTGATTGGCATATACGGTCTTTATTTCTCAATGTTCAGTCAGGCACAATGGCAGTATTATGTTTCTGTAGACGGGTCTGTTTATCCTATTGTCATGAACACACCTACTGTACATGAACCTGCAGGCACTGGTTTTAAAAAAAAAAAACAGACTGCACTCATTCATAAAACCATTGTTCATTCAACTCACTCAAAAAAATCTAGAACACTCATTCAGTTTTAGTGCAGAACAACACAAACACAGTAGAATCTGTTGCACATCGATGGATAAAACCAGAATTACAGTACAACAACATCCAAACCAGGAAATACTGCTCACATTATTAACTTTACAAACAATTCACTTAGGCCGTGATTGGTCAACAGCGCTGCGTTGCAGGGCCATGATTGGTCAAATACGCTGCTGAGTCTTGAAGGCTTTTCTGGTTCCTCAAAATGGTGACTGACATAAGAGGATCGAGCAAAGAGGCCTGTACGAGCACGAGGAAGGCTTTCTACACATTAGCACAGTGTCGGAATTGAGTACTTTCTATGCTAATAGGATTAGAGTTTCCGTGAACACCAGGAGGATGGAGGGGTCACGGCTGGGGCTAGGCATCTGGAGAGGGTGGACACGTATTGGAAGAGACTGTTTACATAGTCAATGCTGAACGACAATAGTGTTTCCTGTAGTCAGAAGTGGCGCCACAAATACTAATGGCTTCTCTTCTCTTTGCTTCCTCTCTGACCTCAGGTTATGATGTTAGACTCAAAATGAGCAAAATTATTTGGATCGCCAATGGCTTCAAAATCAGAAACACGTGAAGCTTTGAAATGGCGTTGAGGCCCGTACATAGCAAGAATGCTAACTATATCGATCAGAATCCACACCAGCAGACAGTCTGATTCTGTGTATTATAAGCACACGCTGCAGTTTAGTCGTCTGCCGCTTTAAATGCTCGAGTTCTTAAAGGAGGACGGATTCTGATTGGCTGTCAATGTTTTTATTGTTCATCAGCTGGAAAAAAAAATCATTCTGAGAGTGATTCCAATGATATTGTTTCTGTGTTACAGTTGTGGTGTGAACTCTGCTGTTCTTTTATTTTTAGAACTATATCTCTATCGTTATCGTCCTTGGTGTGATCAGGCCTAAAAAGTCTGAGCCCTACGCTATTGTGTACACACAGATACAGCACTGAGAACAGTCACTGTTATTCATGCTCTTGAACGCTGTTGTACTGTGGGTGAGATGTTGGTTTTGACCGGTGGCTATGATAACACAATAGTCCACACAGTGCTGTCATTCAGTCCCAGAACTACAATGGCCATCCTCAACAACGCACAAGATGAGACTTCCTTTCCAACTCTAAAGTGTAGGATTCTGTCTATTTCCATTGATCCCAGTGTCTGGATAACAGAATGCACTATTATTAATCCTCATATATTCCATATGGAAGCCTTAATTAGCATTTTGGACAAACTTTAAAACTGTCTGAATGCAATGCATATTGCAAAATATTAAAGTAAGTGGCATTTGAAATTTAAGTTATCTAAGCTTTTCTACAAATACACGGAGGAAACTACTTCACACGGACTACTGAATGGCATTGTTGATACCAAATGTGTTATTAATCCTGTTTAAGCTGCAAATAGCTGATGAATAATCCAGTTCAAACATTCCCTGAATCACATTGCTCCTAAATCTACATAAGGAAATGGGTGAGGCCGATATCAGTCCATTTCCTGGTAAGAGTAAAATATGGACACCTCTTCCAGTACAGTACACAATGAGGCAGAAGAAGAACAGTAGAGGTAAAATAACACTGTTCTCTGTGAGAAAATGCAACATTATTCTGATGTGAATCTGCTTGATGTAAAATTTTAGATCATATTCACTCCGAAATCAAGGAAGGAAAAAATGATAAACCATATTTCGCCTAAAACGGGCTTGATATGACGACCATTTTATTGCATTATGACATTGACAAAAAATCACTAAAAAATATATTTTTATTATAGTACATTACTGTTCAAAAGTTTGAGGTCAGTAAATAAACACGCATGAGACAAAATAAAATGTAAAAAAAAAAAATTATAATATTGTCAACCCCAAACTTTTGAATGGTAGTGTATACATTCTGTACATCCTAGTAGTTTTTGTACAGCCATAAATTTATGATGATTTAAATTTTAAATAAAATCACTGTATTACAACATTTATAGTAATACAATAAAAATCACAGAATGTCCGGGCGCACTACTGGGATTTTAAAATTCATTCTATTTTTTGTCTTTCTAATTTAATTTGAAATATAAAAGAGCACATGTACTGTTTGAATTTCATAAAGCCTCTAGGATTTGAGTAAGTTTCTAATGTCCGCACTGAAGTGACCTGGAAGCTGAGTTCAACTCAACCTTGTGCGGGAAGGAAATGGTTGGAGTCAACGCAGTGAAAAATACACTGTGTAGCAAAGAGGACACTTACAACAACGCCAACAGACCAGACAAAGCAGGTTACTTTTGGTATAAAAACAAAGTTTCAAATGTTGTCATTTAAAAAAAAAAAAAAAAAAAAAGTTTTGTGACTCTTTAATGTGTTGTGACAGATCGCTGCAGTGCCACAGTTCAAGCAGCACTTGAACCGATCATCTCTTCCTGCTCATTAGCACGAAATAAACATGAATGAACATCAGAAAGTATGTTTCAACAGCGGAAAGACATCAATACACACCGTTTTTCAATTCCACCGACATTAATCTACTAACTCTCCTGTCTGGTTTGTTTGTCAGACAAAATTGTGGATTCGGCTTTATTAGTCAGATAGCCTGTAAATTAAACTCCAAGCGAAGGGTGAATTATGAGGCATATTAATATAATTAAATAATGGAAAGTCATATTCCAAAATTGTGCTGTGGAAAAGAGAATAGGAATGAAATCTGTGTAACAAGTAAACATAAAACCATGAAAAATAAACTAAATCCACTCACCCACAGTTTGCTCTCATAGTAAAATGCGTCAAGGAGCTTGACGATATTGTGATGGTCACATGATGCCAAGATGTCGATCTCCACCATGTAGTCCTCCAGCTCATCTTCAGTTTTGGTGTCAATCACTTTTGCAGCAGCATAAATCCCTGTCTGCTTGTTCTGAGCCTGAATAAAAAGGAAATTAAAGTAAAAAAAAAAAAGAAATTTAATTTACACAGCCCACTAAATAAAATTAGTCTAATGAACCATCGGATGCTATACCTTTCAACAAAGCAAAACTAACATGCTGTAACAAGAATAAAAAAATTGGTTATTCTTCATTAATATACACCTTCTGATGTTACACTACCTAAACTACTACAAATCAGACATGAATATTTGAGGCGTGACATACATGAATACATGAGCACTACGAATAATTCAACACAATCTCTTTTAACAACCAGTAAGAGGAAGTAAAAAGTTTTAATTAGACCCAATGCAGTGATCCAGTGTGATACAGTCCAGCATTCAACAGAAATCCCATTCAGTGTCATTCATACTAATGAGTCTTTCTGCATGCAGAGCAATGAAGGTCACGGAACAATTCCACCCAACACACAGCTTTTGTAAATAGTGGTAATTACGGTATTTAGAATCCAGCGTGATTCAGAAGTGCAAAATTAACCAGGTCAAAGACTGCTGGTTTATTGCAGGACTATCTGGAATAATAAAATCTGCAGTGGATTTTATTGTATTTGGTCACTAAGTGTGATACAGTTCCAGTTGTATTTGACATGAATTCAAACTTTTCATTTTTAAACCTTTATCTTAGATTTAAATGAGGAAATAAAACCATTAGGTTACACTTTAATTGGTACAGTAAAACTTTATTTGACAGTGTCCTTGTTACATGTATTGCAGAATAACTATAAATTATGAATAATAATAATTACAAGTCACTAACCCTAAACCAACCCCTATTCCTAACCCTATTTGTGTTTTACATGTACTTAAATGTACAATTACACTGTGACACGGACACCTTAAAGTGTAACCCTTTATTTTAAGCTGAAGTAGTAACATTGTACTTTACATTGTAATATTAATTAACTACAAGTACTTATGCATAATTTACTGTTATAACTATAGTAAGTACATGAAGTAATGTTTATGTCACCTTAAAATAAAGTGTAACCGATTAGCCTTACAAATAAATAAAAAAATACAATGTTAATTAATACAACTACACAAAAATAGTATAACATTTAAAAGTATAAATTCTAATAAAAAGTGTTTATAATTTAAGCAAATATTATGTTAAGAAAAGTCAGAGTTTGTAGGAGTACTCAAATGATTACAGCCACAGGAAACATGCTTAAAAACAGTCATATTTTGAAATTCTGTTCAGTGCTCATAGAAGCTCCCAACAGAACACAAAGCCACACGGTGATGAAAATCGACAAACACCGATACCGAAAACCCCAGACCCTCAATCCAACAGATCATTAGACCATTTACAAACCACCAAATTTGATGAAACCATGAGAAACTTCTAATGTCATTGTTTTGACTGTATAGACTAGAAGAAATGGCCTTAAACTTAATCTCCAAATCACCCTATCCCACTAACAAACTAAGCAACATTAAGCCTTTAGACAGAGCAAAGAAAAGGAATAATCAAGTAGACTGGACACTACAAGCTGAGGTCATGTGAATGCAAAATCACCCGCTATACCCTCATATAGGACATTATTTGATGGGACAGCCATATGTAGTGGTTTCCGAAACCATAGTAGACATTACTGAGTGGTGCACTCAATTCAATCCCACATTGCATTGCAACAAGTGTACAGCCGTGCTTGATGATGTCATGTGCGTGGTGACCTTAAAGAGTTCAGAAACGATTTGCATTTGCATGTTCATTTGTGTACAAGATTAAACAGACAGATAGATAAACAGACAGATAGATATTAGACAGACCGATATTAGACGGATAGATAGGCTATACAGACAGAAATTAGACATACAGACATATAGATAGACAGACAGACAGACAGATAAATAGACAGACAGATATTAGACAGACATACAGAAATTAGACATACAGACATATACACAGACAGATAATAGACAGACAGACAGACAGACAAATAGATAGATAGATAGATAGAAAGATAGATAGATAATATTATAAGAAAAGTTCGAAGTCAAATAATACCGTATATAAACCTTTGCAGCAAGATCAGACAATTTCAATGTGTTTATTTTACCTTGAACACCTTTCCAAAGGCTCCATCCCCCAGTTCTCCCACAATCTCCCATATTTCCTCCGGATTTGTGTCCCTGTGCACGTGCTCATATTGTTTTTTCTTCTTCTCTGCGCCCAATTTAAAGATTTTTCGGAAATTAAAGAAGGACATTGCCAGATCTCACACGCGCTTCTCTCTGGTTGGTTGACAAAGAAGGATTTCTTTCAATTAATGTCTTAACAGGCGTAAAGCAATGCAATAATTATTGCACTCCCATTTTTCAATATCTTGTGTAGTCAGGAAATAGTCTGAGTGTTGACATGTTTGTCTTTGCACGGGAAAATTGAAGAACTTGGTATTAAATCAGTCATAAAGGGATCATCATGTCATTGCAATAATGCTCAGACAAAGAAAAAATGAGTCTTGATTCTAGCTATTCTTGGAGGTCAAGTGAATAATATTTTCAAAATAAAAAGAAAGTATTAAAATCTACGGTGTGCAATAGTATGAAGGCGATCTTGAAGAAATCCTCCGTCTTTAGTCATGAGGTTGTTGTTCTTCAGAGTTTCATGGATCTGATCCGTAAAACACCTAGTATTTCTCTTTCTCTTTAAATAAAGTCTGACAAGAGGCTGACAAAATGTTTATATATCCACTTCTATAGATCGTACATCCTCCGGTCCTTGATTAAAAGCGAAACTGCTCCAAACGTATGATAAAAGGCACAATAGTTTTTGTTTGAAGAAACTATGCACCTCCTGCGTGTGCGTGATCCGCGCGCCTCCTCTAATCTAGCGGATTTGTTGTCGCTGTGCTCGTTCACGAGGAGCGGCGCGTTCTTCGACTGGTTCACGCGTTCTTCGCCGGCGCTTTACTGTCGCCTGCCGTCGTGGATGATGTAAACACTGAATACTCGATTTCTCAGCGTTAAATGACATGCTATAAGTCTGAAAATACATAATGTTACTATAATGTTCACGTTATATGCCGAGTTCATAATTTTAAACACAATTAACAGAATGCAAAATATATATAAATATTTACAATGTATGTTTTTGTTCGTGATCCATTTTATATTTACAAGATCTTTTTAGATTTATTTGATTTTATATATGTTTTGCCTGGCTCCGCTTCATTGCTTCATCTCAACTTCAAAACTAGAACGTGAGCGTTCACAACTTGTAGTCAAGGCAACGGACGCAAACGGAGGCAGATCTAATGTTCTGATTGGTTGTCGCCTCTCTGTTGTCTTGACTGACAGTTTAATGCTGTGTCGTGATTGGTCAGTGTGACTGTTTATCCCTCGGGTAAAGAGCTTTAGGTGTTGAGATTTAATTGAACTCACTCGTTTTCATTTGCCAGAACCACTACAAGAGGTAACACGAGCTCACTTACACAACTAATACGTTGTCTTCTGCATTGTCTTTATTGAATGCAGAATCTATTTGCAGGTTTTATAGAGCGAGGTTCATATTTACTGTACATTTTACGTGTGAATGATTTGTGTGCCAGTATAACATTGGTGTCAATGCAAAACATAACGTGCTACTTTAAGTGCATGTTGTAGTTTGCAACTATTATCAGTAAATATTAAAATACTAAAATACACCATACTTATGTTTTACTGTTGCACGAGACGCATTTTCAGTGACCTGCAACCGTAGTATCTCAGTTGCCATGCCAACCTCGTTGCGGTTTAATTTGATCAATTTTGAGTTTGAGAAAACTTGCTATTAGTAAGTCTGAATAAGATGATTTGGTATAAACAAGTCAATTTAGAGATGCGAGAATAGCTTCCAGTCTCGGTCGAAATGTTTGTGTTTCTTTGTGAAGTATTAAGTAAATAAAATGTCTTCATATACAGCCAGGAACCAAACGTGAGCATAAACGAATGGCTGGTAAAACATTACATTCACTGAAAATCACTTGTGAGGCATAGGATTCTCCGTGTATGCTATTTTTACTTTGTTGTATTGGAATTTTAATGTTTAAATTGTTGTAGTAACATTGTAGTTCCAGCAGGTGGCGCCAGAAATAGTCCAAACTGGATCAGAGAGACTGAACTAAGAACATGATGTTGAGATGTTGCTTTATGAAGCAACGAAATACTTGTGTTTTAAATGAATGGTCTCCAAATACACCTATCCTGTTCCTCACATATTCTTGAACAGCTGAAATATTAATTCTTTAATATCTCCAGCTAAGGAGGCCGAGGCACTGGGAAGGATGCTGAGGGCCCGTCGCTCTACCAGCCCCGTCAAAGGGGCATCTACCCATCGTAGTCCCACCAGACACTCACCTGTTAAAGTACTAATAATCCATCACTGCAGTAAAATTAGTGATTCAATTATTTTAATGCTTAAAGAAACTCTCTCTCTCCTTTAAAGGGTGGCACGTATGATTCAGAGCTAATGAGGGTGTTGCGGGAAAGAGATGAACTGCAAAACATGTTGGAGAAAAACGAGCGGCATCTTTCAGAGATCCAGGCCAATATTAAAGTGCTCACAGCCGAACGGGACAAGACCAGAATGCACTACCAGCAGGTACACAACTCCAAAACCTCCCAGAATTCTTGACTCAGGTTGATGTTTCTCAAATTGGCCATGACACACACACACACATAGTATAAAACAACGAAAACCACATAGATGATTCTTAGTGGCTGATGTTTAACTTACTTAAACTATGTAACTATGTTTCTAACTTTAACTTATGTCACTGAGCTATAGACAGTAAAATATTTTACAAATATTTTTCAGTATATCTATTATATATTTATTAGAATATAGTCATTATTAGTATTATAATCTTTTAATCACTTGTTTTGGCTTCAAGTTTTCAAAAATTAATTAATTTTATACTGATTAAAATATTAAATTAATTCATTTAACAATATTCATACAGCACTATACTTTTTAGCACATGCATTAAATTAGTTTTTATCAAATTATACACACACACACACACACACACACACACACACACACACACACACACATATATATATATGGCATATAGTATCAATAACAATATTCAGTAACAGTTACAATTATTTAATTTTATATTATATTATTTATTTTATAATATAATATTAAATAAACTATAAAAATTATAATATTATATTATTAAAACAATAATCATTTAATATTTCAGAGCAATATTTTTAGCACATGCATCACATTTAGTTTGATTCAATTATTATAAAAATGTATATATTTTATATTATAAATCAAATATTATAATATATAATAATATAATATATTATATATAAATACACATAGTTGTAATATTGGGGATATTATTTGCCAGATATACTGAATATTTTAACAATTTGTTTTGACTTCACTACAATGACAATATACAATAAAAAAAATATTTTGGAAACAACATATTTTCACTCATAATATTCTTTCTAACAAAGAAAGAAAGCACTCCCCAATTATATATCCAGTATCTCACTCATGATCTCACTAAACAATGTGCCCTAACTCCCCCTGCAGGCTCAAGAGGAGATAGCAGCTCTACGGCGGGAGGTGATGAAGTCGAAGGCAGCGCGAGGGCCCAAGAGCAGCGTGACCCCTCAGAGCATCCTGAAGCGAGTGGAGGGCGAACGGGACGAAGCCACAACAGACCTCAACCGCATGACCACAGAGAGAGACAGCCTGAGAGAGAGACTCAAGGTATGATCTCCAGCCTGGCATACGTGCTGTGTATCACATTCATGTACATCCGCCTCATGAACATGTTATTTAGGAGCACTAAAGGAAAATCACTTACGCACTAGAGTACAGTAATAAATTGAGTCATCTCTCTGGGGATAATACCAGGAGAGAGGTGTGCTTTTTTTAGCCTGCTGAGTGTATGTGTGTTCCCTTTGAACTGCGCGTGCCTCAGATCTCTCAGGAGACAGCCATCAGCGAGAGAGCTCACCTGGAGCAGAGGGTGGAGGACCTGCAGGCTGCTGTACTCACAGTAAGAGCTCTGTTAATGGACCCGTCACGACAGCTGCACATTCAACATAATGTACTCACTATAGTTCAGAGGAAAGCAGAAATCATCAATGAGATCTCAATTGTTTCTTTTAGACAGCAATAAGATTAAATGGAGAACAAATGGAGACCTATTTAAGTAGTGAGACCTGTTTTTGAACTTCACTCAGATTTGAACTCAACATTTTCATCAAACTCTATCAAATCCAAACTATATGTTTGAACTGCTATCCACATTTGTTTATGGCTCTTTATTCTTTCTGTTGTAACATTTAAAATAAGATTCCATTTGTTGATATTAGATAACTACATTAATTGGCACGAATTAAGAATGACAAATACTTCTATTAATGTTAAGTTTTACATTTATTAACACATACTTCAAATCAAAAGTTGTACTGTTATTATTTGTAATACTTTACAATAAGGTATTATTGGGTGACATTAATAATGCCTTAACTAACAATGAACAATAGATTTGTTATTATGTTAACGTTAGTTAATAAAACTACAGCTATTAATTGTTAGTTCTTGTTAGCTCAATCAAGTCCATTAAATAATACTAACAGATACAACTTTTGATTTGACTAAAGTATTAGCAAATTATGAAATTAACATGCGATTCATAAATGCTTTAGAAGTGTTTTCATTGTTAGTTCATGTTAACTAATGCAGTTGGCTAATGTAAACAAATAATAGACCCGAGTTAACATGAACTAACAATAAACAGTTGTATTTTTATTAACTTTTATTAACGTCAAATAAGATCAATTCTGTAACTAATGAATTCACTTTTTAGTTAATGTTAACTAATTGGACCTAATTGCAAACCTTTACCCTTTCTGTCTGTCAACAATGTCTCATTTGTTTCTATGTTTATTCTTTATTTCTAAGACATAAGAGAGTAATATTGAGTCAAAATGGATATTATGTGCATTATGAAAGCTCTAAGCAATATAATTTTCCTCTGGGCTATACCATACTACACCATATCAAACAGTACCATAGTATAACATATTGTACTATACTGTACAATCCTACACTGTTTCACTATACTATACTATACTATACTATAAAGTGTAGTTATTGTTATTGTTAAGGACTTGTGTCATTGTTCTGTGTGTGTCCCAGCTGGAGCAGGAGCGGGGGGAACAGAGAAGCAGGCAAGCTCAGATGAGGGAGACCATGATGGGTCTGGAGGAGGAAGTTCACACGCTTGGGCGAAAACTCAGTGCCAGTGAGGAAGAACTCAGCCACTTCAGAAATGAGTGCAGCAGCCTCAGGTACAATGAAAAACAACTAGCGTAGATGTGTCCATAGAAAGTAGACTTAAAGGTTTCGTTAGTTTAGTACTTTGAATATTAATTCATTTGTGTGTGTGCCTATGTACCAGACTGGAAAATACTCAGGTGGAAAGTTCTCTGAGTGAGAATCAGCGGAGACTGACCAGCAGGATTGGAGATCTACAAAACGCTCAGGAGAGAAATCAAATACTGGATGAGAAGAACAGTGAGAAAGCCAGACAATACATTTAATCTGTACTTTTATTAGACAGTTTAGTTTATTTATCAGTAAAAGTTTGGGGTCAATAAATAATAAATAATTAAAGAAATTAATACTTTTATTCAGCAAGGTTGGATTAAATTGATCAAAAGTGACAGCAAAAACATGTATAATGTGGCAAAATATTTCTGTTTCAAATAAATGCTGAATTCGGGGGAAAATATTATTTCTGTTTTTACAAAAATGTTAATCATCAAAACTTTTTTTTTTACATTGATACAATGATAAGAAATGTTTCTTGAGCATCAAATCATCATATTAGAATAATTTCTGAATGATCATGTGACACTGAGGACTGTAATTATTCTGAAAAATCAGCTTTGATCACAGGAATAAATTAGATTTTTATAATATATTCACATATCAAACATGTATTTTAAGTTGTAATAATATTTCACAATGTTAGTATTTATATTATATATAATAATTAAATATATATTCAATATATAGTTATATTTTTAATTAATCAAATTCAGCCTTGTTGAGCAAAAGAGACTCCACACTTTTCAGTGGTGGTGTATCATGTTTTTGGATGAATGTTTTAAATGAATCAGTTGGAGACTTGCAATAATGTTAGTGTTTAAACAGTGTATGTGTGACACTGCATCATTCTCCCTTTTCCTGTGTTTCAGACTCTCTCCTGAGGCAGGTGACCGCTCTGCGAGAGGAAGTGAACACACTGAGAGGTACAGTCTCAGAGCTGGAGCAGCACAGAGACACACTGCAGGAACAGCTGGAGAAAAAATCTGATCTGCTCAGCACAGCACATGACCAGCTAGATGACAAGGTCCCATACTACTTACACATAGTTAAACTCACATATTTTCGGTTGGTTTTAGGTTACTTGCTTTCCAGATAGTTAGTACGTTTGTTGATATCGTTATTTATTTGCAGGAGAAAACCAGTAGGATTTTGAAGCTGAGAACCGAGGATCTTGAGACGACTCTAATGTAAGTTCTCTGTTCATTTTCACAGATTAGCAGACAGTCATGTGTATTGATTTTGAGACCATAATGATTAAAATGATGCCAAAGTTCTGTATAACATAAGCTTGCTTACTGTATTATTTTCTTCTAATTTCACAGTGTGTTATGTTCACCATCCAGGTATAAGCTTAATGCTAATGTTGATGTATCATAATTAGACTATAGTCTATAGCCATAGCTGTTCTTGACTGTAGCTCATGCTTATTATTACGCAGCTCTTTGGAATACTTGATTCTGATTGGTCAGTTTCAACATTGAGTGGTTACTGATGCTAAATATTTGACATGCCATTGTCCATGGCAACATACCAAGGCTACTTTAATATGATGAAAAGCTTCACCCTATCAGAGTTTATTTTGCGATAATGGCCAGTGGCTGTACATTATCCCTTACATAGTCACCTGGGTACAAAATCTATCATTTCCTAGAATGTTTTTGTGTAATTTCTCCTTTATAAACAGTACATTCAAATGTATCTTATGCTCACCAAGGCTTTGTTTATTTGATGAAAAACACAGTAAAACAGTAATATTGTGAACTATTATTACAATAAAAAAATATTATTTAAAATATTATTTTTAAAATATACTATTTTAAAATGTAATATGATTCAAAGCTGAATTTTCAGCATCATTACTCCAGCAGTGTCACATGATCCTGTTTCCTTTATTTTTATTATTAATGTTGAAAACCATTGTGCTGCTTAATATTTAAAATAGAAATATTTTATAAAATGATAAATGTCTTTAATGCAATTGAATGCAACCTTGCTAATTAATTCCTTTCAAAAGAAACCCCTAATGACCCCAAACTTTTGAACCGTAGTGTTGTTTCCTCTGTGGATATTTGGGTATATGAGTGTATGAATGTGTGATATGTGAATATTAGTATAGGAAAAGTTTTATGATTATGATGATATATGAATGACTGTGAAAAATGATATATAATGAAAAATAATGATGTGACTTCCTGTTCGCAGATCTCTGAAGGAGACCGTAGCTGGCAGAGAAAGAGAGCTAGATGTTCTGAGGAGGAAGTTGTCAGACTCTGAAAAAGAAATGGGTGCAGTGATGAAAGTTAAACATGCCACACTGCAAGAGAACGGTCAGCTGAGGGATGACCTTGACAAAGCACATCTGGAAAATCAGGTACCAAACTTTTACTCAAGGGCATTCCAATAAATGAGGTAACAAGACGTCCAACTTTCTTTCTTTCTTTCTTTCTTTCTATCAGACTCTACAGCTCAAGCTGGATGAAGCTAATGAGAAAATAGAAGACATGCAGAGAAAAGTACAAGATCACGTTTCTGATATTTCACGCATTGAAGATCTTTTGTCTGTTAAGGTAAAGTCACTCAAACTAAAAAGCTAAATAGATGACAAGCATGTTCTATGTCTAAAGGTGAATTAGAGTATTATGTTGTCATTGGCATAGTTATAATCTGTTTATAATTTGTTCTTGTTTTCTGCCCTTAAGGAGTGCGAGTGCAGGGAACTGCAAGAGTCTCGAAGGAAAGCGTCTCTTCAGGTGGAAAGCTGGGAGGAACAGGCCCGGCATGCTGAAACCACTGTCATCGACCTCCGTCTGGAGCTACACAACTCTAACTTAGAGATACTTCGACTCAAAGAAAGAGCAGATAGCCTGGAGAGCAGCTTGCAACAGGTCACTTGGTCATCATGATGTTGGTGGTTAAAAGGATAATTCACCAAAAAATGAACATTTTGTCATCATTTACTCACCCTCATGTTGTTTCAAACCTGTATGAATTTCTTTCTTCTGCTGAACTCAAAAGAAGATATTTAAAGAATGGTGTAAAAAAGAATATCTTCTTTTGTGTTCAGGAGAAGAAAGGAATTCACAACCTGATGAGGTGAGCAAGGGTGATCGCTCTTAAATTGTGATTTGTTGCTGTGTCCAGGCACTGAGTACAGAGCGAAGCTGTAATAGTCAGCTGTCTCAGCTGAACCGAAAGATGATTCACATGGAGGAAGATCTGCGTCAGGCCCAGACTGAGCGCACACAGTTGCAGACTGACCTGGAAAAAACACGAGAGCTCTGTGTCAAACTGGATGCAGGCAAAGAGAATGTGAGTGCTCAGATTGGTTTATATCAGTCTGCCAGTAAAACAAGACTACCTACTTGATGTCAGGCCAACAACTGTACAACAAGCAGGATTAGAACAAATGTTATCCAGCATCTTAAGCCACTTTTCTGGTTCTAAGAATGGTAAGGAAAGGTCAAAGTTATGTTTCCCCTTGAGCTCGGTTCGGCACTGCACGATTACAAATCGTTCTCGCCCTGTAAGTCTGTGCTGGTAGAAAGCAAAGAGCTCTGTCACCCCACATATTCTTCTAGATATGCCTGTACTATTACTGTTTCTGATCTTCCTGATCTTTGGTCGCTTTGGTTAAAAGCATCTGCTAAATTATTAAATGCAAGTAAATGTGAAACTCTTAAATTCTGTGAGGAACTTAATTGAAATGAGATATTTAATTTCTTAAATGTGTATCTATGTATTGTTTAAATGCTGCAACCAAATTGCCTTTGGGAAACAAAAGAGGGAAAAAGTGAAATTGAAGTGAGATGTAAATAATGTAAATGTTCTCATCCTCACAGGTGCAGCGTGAGCTGGAATCAAGCCGCTCTGAGGCAGAGCTGTTGCAGAAGCAGCTGACCGGTGAACGTCTGTCTGTTCAGACTTTGGAGAGCCTGCTGGTGTCCTCGCGAGAAAAGGGGTTACAGAGGCAGCTCACCTCTCAGGAAAGACAGACAGATATACAAATTCTCAAGGACAAACTCAGCATGGCTGACAGCAAAGTGTGAGTGCACATACGACATTTAATAGAGCACAGCAGCCGTTTCTTGTCTTTCTCTCTGTCTTCATGTCCACTTGCTGTCTTTTTTGCGGTCTCTAGGAGTTCTCAGAGTAGGGAAATGGCTCAGCTGAGGACTCGATCCGCTCAGCTAGAGGCAGATCTTGAGATGACGAAGAGACACCTGTCTACTGAACGCTTTGAAAGGTGAGACGCACACCTAAAGGGGACCTATTGTGCCCTTTTACAAAGTCTTGATCATGCTTGAATGTTCAAAAAACACTATCCATAGAATCATCTTTCAGTTCAGCTTAGACAGCTATTTGACATTGTTGCAGCACCTCTCTTCTCAGTCTGTCAGTAACGCTCTGTTTAGTTCCTGTCTCTATGAAGCTCCTCCTTCTGAAAAGCACATTGTGCTCTGATTGGGCGGCTGGATCAGTGTGTTGCGATTGGTCAACCATTTTGAGCATGTTTGTGAAATGCCAGCTCCTTATTACCATAGCTACAAGTTTCAGCACACTTTGCAACTCAACCAGGCCTTGCCACCTTTTTTGCATATGCCTTCGGCGGGAATTATTAAAATGAGGAATATTGTGACGTGTTTGTTCTCTGAAGAAAATTCAAGGCGTTTCAGGGAGTTCAGAAACAGTGCGCACTGATATAGGGAATAACTCCCTTTGAAGCGACTTTGTGCTTTGTAACTTTGCAGACCTTTTTCATGCTCAAACAGCAACATTACACACTAAAGCATAATAGGACCTATTTAAAGGGATTGTGAAAATTCTGTCATTATTTACTCATCCTCATGTTTTTCCAGTTCCAGTACTGAATATATTTGTATTCTTTGTGGTTTGAACCATGAAGAGTAAGGATTTGAATGTCCAGTCTATGTTTGTCTCTGTCTTTCTATCAGGGAGCGAGCAGTACAGAAGCTGCGCAGACAGGGTCTCTCAGCTGTTTCTCCCGTCCTCTCCTCCACCATGCGTTCCTCATCCCCTTCCCGACATCGCTCTCTGAGTCCTCAAAGATCATGGTCTCCTGAACGCTCTCATCACGGCACATCTGACCCCCTGCTTATGTCCCACTTCACTGACAGGTGCGCTCCAGTGGCAGATTTGTCATTCTAGGTTTAAGTAAATGAACTACTGGTTGTTATAATCAGTTAATTATGATATGTTTATGCTTTAACAGGAATCTGACTTTCAGGGACCTTTATGACTGAGAAGATCTGAATCCTCCAATCATCCATATTTTGGCTGGCATCACTAACTTCATCTGCTTATATCTCTCTCTGAAGACAATCAACAGACTCTGATCTTACAAGATTTACTGTGATGTCATGTTTTTAATAAATCAGTCTTTTCTTACTATCATTTTTACTGTTTTGCTGACACTGACATTGATGCACACAGAGTTAATGTTGTAGATACTTTTGGACTGGTTTGATGATAATGGATTTCCATGTTTACGCTTATTTCTACAGAAATGTGATACTGCTTGATTGATTTTTAGTTTTTTTTTTTATTTATTCAGTGTTGCCAGACGACCTCTAGAAAAAAAAACTATCTAAAAAAAAGTCTATTATCTCTATTTTTGTGTTATTTGTTAGGGTAGTGGCAATGCTAGTCTTCTCTTTATAATCCCTGCAGTTACAACATAAATAAATAACAAGCAAGAAAGAAAAGCTCATTAGAAAAAGCGCACCTGTACGCTTCAGCGCGTCATGTGTCATCGTCATGTGGGTGTGGCCAATCAAGTGAGCTCACTAGTTTCGTTCAGTCTCGTGAGCTGCGCGAGTGTTTTTGATGATCTTAGCGCAGGTGCGCGCTTCTGCATCTCCATTCCACAGAGGTAAGACATCCATTTATGAGGCTGCTATGGTTATTTTTCTGTAAATATCCATCCTCTTCGCGTCTAATAGGCATGATAGTGTGGTGGGTTGTTAAAAAAAAGAAAAAAATATATATATGCAGTCTTGAAAGAAACCATTTCAAGAAAACATCTTTGCGACTGCGATTTCCAACCATGAGATGCTGAACTTGAAAAGTAACTATCTATCTATCTCTCTCTCTCTCGTAGGCATGAAGAACTTATGCACTGTTGTATGCTATGCATTGTAAAAACATTAGCATCATTCGAAGCAACTTTAATTTCGTGCAAAAGTTGTTCTCAAAGTAGACGTCTTTCTCTAAAGCAAGGTAAATGATGGGATAAAACCTTTTAGATGATGTAAAGTCTAAGAAGGCCACCATCAGAGGTAAAAAATAATCAGATATTTCAAAAGCCTACAAATAAAGATGCCCAATTCTGAGTGCACACTGTTCCTCAGCTGATTATTTGATTCTGAAAAAGAGGTTTTGAATGAATAACTTTCTGTACGTCAGACTCATGTTCATGTGATGCACTTGTTGTTAGGCTAGTGTGTTCTGTTAAGCATGGGTACAGATAGTAGATCATTATACTGTAAGACACATGGTTACTGTACATGGCTTCAACTTTAGTGATTCCACCTTCTAATCTGTTTATATATGTTTCCTACAGTATTGTATATCTTATCACTAGTATCCTACAGTCAGAGATATTTTTTTATAATTTCAGATGCTTTAAGTGTTCCCGTACTGCTGTTTATCAAGGGATCATGTAGTGATTGACCTCCTACACTTGTATTAAAACAGGTGTGTGATGTTTAATAAAGTCTGACTAGCTCACGTTAAAGTAATTATAATCCAAAGGTCAGTACGTTTAGGATGAATGCAGCGTTTAAGGAGGGGTCAGCTATATCTTCAAAACACAGTTAATGTTCAAGCAGATTAGTCACTCTATCTGAAAGTTAATGTTTGCAGAACGAGAACTAAACTGTCCTGAAAAGAAAAAAGATGAATGCAGAGCTTCAAGGATAAAAGTGAGTGAATAAAGCGTACAGGTTTTACAGGTCTAGTATTATATTAGGCTATAAATAATAATAAATAATAAAAAAAGTGCTGATATAGAGTGACCAGAAAAGCAGTAGTGCCCTGCTTTTTTTTTAAACTTCTACATGCTACCCAGGGAACATTCTCAGAACTGGCTTATGCTCTTAGCACAAAAACGTTTAAGTTGGACATTTTGATCTATCTATCGTTTTGTTAAGTCGTCATGAAACGGAAGTTGTGATAGTCTTTTCTTCCCTATAGTGTGAAGTTTATCCGAGTGAAACAGCTTCTCACACAAGAATAAATGTAGGGCGGGACTTGATTTTGTCCATGGGGAATTGATTGGATGTTTGGGGTTTGCTATTGGTGGATCTCATGTGAGTGACAGGTTGCTCCGCCCTCACGCCAGTAAACACGTCATCAGAGAAGAGCTGCAAGAGGGAGGGGAAGTTATTTTGATTAAAGATTATGATGGGCAAATTAATTTAAAATTAATGATATGCTCAGAGAAATCATTCACAATAAAAACTGCCATATTCCACGAAAATTAGAATTGTCCAACTTTATTTCATGGAGAATTTAAACATTAATACTTACTGCTTGCTTCAGTTCAGAGACCATTCAAAAGTAATGTTTCCATAATGTTTGCAAAGTGATAAAATGGAACATTTCCTTTGCATAACAAATGTTTAAATAAATTAAAATGTTGAAATCTTGAAATGTTCAGAGTATGTTAGCAGAAAATTCTCAAAACATTGTTGTTAGCTGGGTATATCCTATTATATTTCTCATAGCCAACCTAAAAAAGCATAAGAAAAGTTTGTCAAGGGATTTTAATGAATTAACTGAATGTACCGCATGCTGTACAGTGCACAAAGATGGGCTTTACTGCGTAGATTGCATTTCACCTAGGTAACGCAGTCCTTGAATGGACACATTCATACCAAAAGAAAAGGAAAGGTCAAAACTGAAAGAAATAAAAAAAAAAACTAGAGCGGGTGCGCTAGAGTGAGAGAGATGACATTTCTGGTCGAGTCTCAGGGTGTTGGGTTACATTAGGTCAAAACACCCGGTTGCCAACTACATAATGTTGTCTCCTTCTTTGGTTCCTCTTAAAGGATTCATTTAGCATCTTTATGAGCAGGCTAATAGGTCGAATAAAACTTGTTGATATTCATTAATTGTGTAAGCTGTTGATTCTGAGCTTATTTTTGGAAAGGTCTTCTGGGAAACTCCTCCGGTGTCACCTGGACTGTTTGAACGTAAGCTAACCTCTGGGAGACAAACAAGATGGAAAGGAAATGATATCACACAAAGCTAAACAGTCTCTATGTAAGCAATAATGTGCGAGAGGCTGTGCTGTATGGTGAATAAGTCACAGCTGAAGGGTGTTGTTTGACACAGAGGATAAAGTTCATCTCTGTGAAAAAGAAAGCCAGTAAATAGAATATGTGTGTGTGTGTGTGTGTGTGTGTGTATCCACACATGCACAAGTCAGAGGCCTTTATCTTTGCAAGCAAATATGTGAACATGAACATGATGAACATGGTCCTGAACACTAAAACACTAAACGATGGTCCTTTTTGGCCAATTTAAGCTCAGATCATGAAGCCTGCAATCAGTCAGTTTGAAAAATAAACACAAAGCCTGTCCTTATTGAAAGAAAATAAGCTGACAAAAAGATTGAATGCAATATTTGGTGATAATACAGCATAAGAGATTTATAAGCTATTTTTTGTTGGCCGGTCATTTTTGAATGAGGTGGGGAAAAAAATATCCAAAACATTTTGGGAAGTATTTATACTTTATGTGTGAAAAGTCAGTACATTTTAGTACATTGCGTTAACATTAACTAACATTTTCAGGAAAAAGAAAACCCTCTGACCCGAACACAACATCAAGACTCATGCTGCCTTTACATGCTAGCAGAAATTTCCTACTTCCCACTTCTGAAGTCGTAATTACGAGATTCTCTCGTTCAAGTGCTTTGTTGTCAGAAAGAATAGGAATAATGGAGGACGCAGGGTTCATTTTTGTCTATTTCCAAGGGAAATCTTAAAGCCAAAATGTACTGAAAATATTTAGTCAACATACGTCAGGTTTTGAATAAAATGTAGCGCTCTGTTAGTTGGCAACCATTTAAACATAGATTGCTGAGAATTCCAGTAATTTCGGATGTGTATAATACATACAATTTTCATCCAGTGGTTATGTACATAAATAGGCTATACTTGACCAGCGCATGAGTTGATATGTTGTTGGAAAAATGAATAAAACTAAACTAAACTTTCCTCCAATATATTTAAAGTGTATAACCCGCCCAACTCTGAAACTCGGGTAGCAAAATGATCTTTCCCAGTCATAAATAGGACTCGAGAGGCCAGTTTCCAACTCGTATTTACGATAATTCCAATAGCCAGCATTAGACTTGATATACATGTGTTGAGTGCACTTTATGGGACTTTATTCAAGCATCTCAGCCTTACGTTTAGTTTTAAATCAGTAGTGCTCAAAACATAGTTGGCCAGAGATATTCAAATACAGAAAAACACACCTGGCGTACTTAAACCAGCAGTTTTCAATGTCAACACAGAGCTAAATGTGACAGGTCAAAGAACTAAATTACATTTTTAATCAAATTTACCGTGGCCAAGTCAGTGGTAAGAACGAGTAACTACACAAAGGATCAGGATGTTAATTTGCATGCATCTGAAAATTGAGACCAGCCTTTGCTTTTTAATGACAGCTGAGAGCTTTTGACAACTTCAGTCTGTTCACTGCTGATGGATCTGAACCACTATCAATGCTTTACCTATATATGGTATTCAGATAAAACTGAAATTGAAAAAAATGTCCGGCAATTATTAAGCAAATGATCACTTTAATATTTTAGGGGAAAACCCACCTGCTTACTGTAATTATTAACTCCTACTGAGGAAAAATATGCGTTAGTAAGGGCTTTTACTAAAGATCATTGAGGGACTTTCCTTGAGATCATCGCAATGCAAGAGTTGAGCAGGTCAAGAAAGTGTAAGAAAATATAGGGAAGAAGAAGAAAATAATTTAGCTGTACAGAAAGAACTGAATGATGATGTTCAGGCTCCAAAAATGACAAAAAATATCTACAATAACCAATGAGAAGATCCCAGGCAGTTTTACAAAACATCTTATTTATTGCCCTCACATCCTGTTACTACCAAACTCTCTCTCTCTCTCTCTCTCTCTCTCTCTCTCCCTAACCTGGTCTTTCTGCCACGCTATAATAACCTCTTCAACTTCATTTGTAGATGTCAGTGATCTAAAACTAAAGACTGGAGACCAAAGCGGAAAAAGCCACAGAAGAAAACAAAGGAAGCTCTCAAACAAGGGAGAACATTCTGCCTCGACGTAAAGCTGCTGGTAAGTTTAGAATAAGTTACTATTCTAGTTACTATTCTACTAAGCTATTTCATGTTTTCGTTTTGTTCTACTTTCCAACTAGGAAAGATTGAATAAAAAAAAAGAAGAGTTGAAATGACTTGCAGTTAGCGATTTCTGAGAAACGCTCTTGACATTAACACCTAATCAACACCTAAATCAACCAAATCAACACCTCAAACTAATATTTTGTTGATATTTTCTAGTCGCCTATGTTTGCATAGCATGTTCATTAATTTGGGGGTGGGGCAATGAAGGGACGGGTGTGTTTGTTTTGGGTGTCGATTTAAAATGTCCAGTTCTTCTCAGAAATTGTTTACTGCACCTTTAAGGCAGCAACTGAACTTAAAGGATTAGTTCACTTTTAAAAAAACTTTTGCTGATAATTTACTCACCCGCATGTCATCCAAGATGTCCATGTCTTTCTTTCTTCAGTCAAAAAGAAATTAAGGTTTTTGATGGAAACATTCCAGGATTTTTCTCCATTTAATGGACTTCAATGGGACCCAAACGGTTCAAGGTCCAAATGACCGTTTCAGTGCAGCTTCAAAGGGATTTAAACGATACCAGACAATGAATAAGGGTCTTATCTAGCGAAACGATCGGTCATTTAAAAAATAAATAAAAAACTTTAAGTTTTATATGCACAAATGCTTGCCTTGCTCGGTTCTGTGATGCGCGTTCGTGACGTCACGTAATACGCAATTACGTTGAAAAGGTCACGCTTGACATATGTGTATTCCGGTTCAAAAAGGTAGGGCAGGACGAAAAACTTCATCTCATCTTCTCCTCTAAGTTCAAAATCGTCCGACATCGTTGTTTTACCTTTTAACTTCCTTTTTTTGTAAACGGCGTTTGACTTTGTTTGCACGTTCAACTTGTAAACACTGACTCGCACATACGTCAAGCGTGACCTTTTCAATGTAATTGCGTATTACGTGACGTCACGAACGCGCATCACAGAACAGAGCAAGGTGAGCATTTGTGCTTATAAACCTTAAACTTTTTTATTTATTTTTTAAATGACCGATTATTTCGCTAGATAAAACCCTTATTCATCGTCTAGTGTCGTTTAAAGCTGCACTTAAACGGTCATTTGGACCTTGAACCGTTTGGGTCCCATTGAAGTCCATTATATGGAGAAAAATCCTGGAATGTTTTCATCAAAAACCTTAATTTCTTTTCGACTGAAGACAGAAAGATATGGACATCTTGGATGACATGGGGGTGAGTAAATTATCAGCAAAAGTTTTTTAAAAAGTGAACTAATCCTTTAAGTTTTTAAGTTGAATTAGGGCAATCTTTTTTGTGCCTCAATAAGTCATTTATTTGATTAAAAACACAGTAAAAATAGTAACATTGTGAAATAGTATTACAATATAAAATAAGTCTTTTAAAATATATATATTTTAAAATATAATTTATTCCTGTGATGGCAAAGCTGAATTTTCAGCATTACTCAGCAGCCAACGCAGCCATATTTTTGGCTCTTAATATGCAAAACATATTGATATTTATGAATACGACCTGCGGGAAGAAAGCACACCCTTGATGTTCTAGCCTTCCTCTATTATTACATAATGATTTTTGATCTTTCGGTTAAACAAGAGTCTATTATCTGCCATTGTGCTGATCCTAATCCTGACCACTATATTGCATAAAGTGAATGTACAGCACTTTTGTCATCCTCTACATGCTCAGAAGCACATGGCATAAAGATTCTATACAGGGTTTATTGGTATTTCTGTCATTAGATTGTTTGGTTAAGGCCCGAGGACAGTAGTAGCAGGTGTGTGTGCATATGCTAACACAAACACATAAATTGATTACTTAAATTTTTTATAGAACCATCTCATGCAACGTTTCAGACACACACCCCAGAGAGCACAACAGGATAAAGTTACAGCCATGATTGTTTTTATTAGCATGGTTATCATCACTATTATTATTACTCATACTTAGGATTAGGGATCTATTTCAACTAAGCACTAAAGCCAAGTATTAAAATTTGGCATACTTATTCACATGCTTGTTGAGGAGAGATGTGCGATTACTTTTAAGAGATACAATTTAAAATGTCCACCTGATGGATAATAAAAAAAGACACAGTGCGCCGAAAGGGCTGCCGATTTTGCATAGTTTGTGCTTGCCGTTTGAAACTTAGCAAACTTAGGCAGCTCCAGTAGTAAGATGAAAAGATTTATCTGGAACTCTGTTATGGAAACTATGAAGAAACCTTAAATAAACAATTTAATAATCAATTAAAAAGGAGCTTATACCTGCATGATATTACGCTGTAGCCTCATTGGACCAGCGGTTTGGAAAATGGATGGAGGCGCCATATTCTGGCGAGAGGCGGCAATTCATTCGGGGCGACCTGATTCTCTAGCCGTTTCTTTCGCGTACATTTGTACACTTGTTATTGCGGTGCATTATGGGATAGCATGAGTGCACTTGATAACATCCGCTTTGGTTTCGGACACCACTACAAATGGCTGTACCTTCAAATAGTCCTCAAATAAGGTATTAGGGGCGAGTTGCAACTGCACAACAATGCACTAAAGCACTACTTTGCTAGCACATACTGTATCAACACCTGATAAGTTTATTGATCTAATCTGTGAATGAAATACTGTAAATGTAATGAACAGTGAATGTTAACGCTCTGCTGTTCTACAGACTCTCCAAAGAATAAATCTGAGGACATGTGTGTGAGAGTGTATAGTTAATGAATGGTAAGAGCTTGGACAAGGGCTTGGTTTCCCAGGTTGCAGGTAGACACAATCTAGTATTTACTAAAAGTTACGTCACCAGTGTGCATCACTAAGCAACTAGTGTCCTGGCCAAAGTGAACTACTATTCTCTCCCCTTAGAAGTCACTGGAGTACAAGTGGCCAGTGATTGTATCACAACACAAAGCCAATAGAAAGACACTGGAGATGTTTGCACAAACTGTGGTTTGATAGTAAGTCACGCCAAAGAGGATGAAAGCAGATGCTGTGCTATTTGGGTTATATGATGTAGTAGTGCACAATTACATTACATTTACGGTATCTTTTTAAAGTAGTTATTGACTCTGTATAAAGAACTTTTAAACTTAAAAAAAAGGAGTAGCTCTTTCCGTATTAGGACATTGAGGATTCTAACAAATGCTTAGATTAGGGCTCATCACCTTTGAACACAGGAAATGATGTACTAAAGTGCAAACAGAGTGCATCAGTTAACTGTGATCAGCTGATCTTTACTGCTATAAACAAGACATGCAGCAGACACTCTTCCAGTTTCTATTTAAAGTCTTGTTCGTAACTCCATTACTCCAGTCTGCACACACTGAGATTTATACCCTTTTCTTTTTTAGAGTCATTAATTTATTTTCTCTTCTATTGTGGATCAACAGATAAAAACATGGAATCCGGCCCTGGAGAAATGGACAAAAATGGAGAGGAACTCGCAGGTTTGTGTTCGAATTACTGATTTGAATACATTCACACATTTTCTTTAAGAATTTATTATTGAGAAATACATGCATTAGTGATTTTACTACGTTTAAGGGCTTTTTTTTGACATAACATTAAGAAAGAGTGTCTAAAACTCCCGTAACCATAGTTAAATCACTGTAACCCAGTTGCCTTATGATATAAGACACCAATATTGAACAAATAAAAAAATAACAGAACCAAATCTGACCTTACTTTACAAACAGATCTTCTCATGACGTCATTAATCTCAATTTCTGGAGATTCATGCAAATCAATCTTTCTTATTCCTGGTCTCTTCGACAGGAAGGAAGAAGTCACGTTTTAAGCAGCTGAAGACGCGTCTCTTTGGGAAACTGAAGAAAAAGGAAAGCGAAGGGCTGATTAAGCAAAGCCAGTCCGCTAGTGACATCACTGCTCCAGAGGGCACAAGGGAAGGCTACGACTCTGAAGACGAATTTTCGTAAGTCACTGATTTTGTCAATAAATTAAAGTGGCCCTATTATTCTTATTCTTTCATGTTGTGTATAATATAGCTGTTTGTGAATGTAAAAGGTCTGCAAAGTTCATGATAAATGTTAATGTGTAAGTTATTCCCTATATCGAGTCATCAGTAATTTCAGTCTTATTTCCTACATGAACTTACTTAGGTTTTAAAAAAAAATGTGCATAATGCAAGCCTATGGTCTGTTTTGGCCGCCCCAGAACATCATCTACTTTGACCCTCAAATAGTTGTAGCTGAGTCTGGATAAGTTTGGTTTTTGTACAAAGTTTGGTTTTGCTTACACATTGTAAGCAGTAGACCAATCACAACAGACTGGGCCATCTGAAAAATCAGAGCAGAGTAGACCAATCACAACAGACTGGGTCATCTGACCAATTAGAGTCAAGTCACCTTTATTTATATAGCGCTTTTTACAATACGGATTGTATCAAAGCAGCTTCACAGTGATAACATGAAAATAATACAATAAAGTTTGTTTCTAGAAGAAAATTGCATCGTCATCCACCTTAAGTAAGGCAGATCAATAATATTGTTAAGTCAAGACCAGAGTAGACCAATCACAATAGACTGGGCCATCTGACCAATCAGAGCAGAGTAAGCTTCAAACTGTTAATCTATTGTAGAAGACATTCAAAACAAAATTAGGAACCTTCAAAATAGCATAAGGGGACTTTAACATGAAAGAGCTGTGCTGCTTTTTTACTAATCTGATATCACTAATATATTTATACGCTATATTGCATTGTAGTGTGTGGGGGTGTATGCATGTATAAAACCTAAAATATATATAGTAAAACAAATGGTACAATATATACTATTTCATATAACCAGTAAAAATATTTAGTACAATATGTTGTATAACTGTTGTATAACTATGTTATTATACAGATATTGTACTAATGTTTTAGTACAGATATTCTACTGAAACAAAAATTAAAAAAAAAAAAAAAATGAACCTACTGAATCTGATCCGCAGGTACCCGCAGTGTCTGAGCTCCAGGGCGCTGTCTCACGATAGCATCTTTAGCGATCAGACCCAGTCCACAGAACCAACACGCGTTCTTTCACAAGAGAACGTTCATGGCAAAATTAAGGCCTTACAAGTAAGGCCTTCTTTGTGGAGAAACGAACAGCTAGCAAATGTTTTTGTTAGAAAAAGACAGCAGATTATTTGAACTACTCTTATTATGCTACAGCAGTGTGCTTTGCTAAATTGTGCAACTAATTTGAGTAAGGCCGGTGTTCATTAAATAGCAAGCGGTTTATATTTTGTTCCGGCAGTTGAAACCACAGCAAAAGAACTTGCATCTAGGTCCTCCTCCAATGTTGATTCCTGGCAAACGCACAGAGGACTCAGGAACCACTTCAGAGGATGATGGTTTACCATGCAGTCCACCTGAGACGTCCTTCCACGAGCGAGTGAAGCATAGAGACGTTTACAAGGTAACAAGAATAGAGATGGAAAGTTTAGGTACACTTAAAACATAACAGAGACATTTGCTACTACTTTAACTCTGACCTTATTAATGGAATCCAAATGCCATTTGTCTTACAGTATCCCGAATCTCAGAAACATCTGAGCTCTCTGAGTTTAGCAGGAACGGGAAGTGAAGAAGAAGAGCAGGTAATAGTCATGTATAATAATAATAATACGTAATATTGACACGCCGCATTATAGGTCTTTTTGCACCGACGTCACGATTACGTCACAGCGTTAGCTTGAGGCAAAACAAAGGGAAAACTAGAGGCAGCCAATACCAACCAGCACAGATTCAGCAACACACTGCGCTTAAAAAGTCATCTTGTTGTGTTGTTGGGTGCAAGAATCGACGGAGTACAGGCTTCAATTTGAAATTTTAGGATCGTATCACACAAGTCGTGTATGTGACCATTCAGCAAATATAGTAAAGATTTATATGCCCTCAGTTTCTCTATCAGGTAGGTGTAGATGTCAGGCCACTCAACCGAGGAAACGTTAATTCTGTCAGATCGTCCATCCATTGAGTGAGCGTGTACGGGTCGGCCAATCTGGTTCCGTCCGTTAAAATGAACTTTTGCAAATAACAATCGCGGTCCTGGACAGTAAATGACCTTACACATTAAGATAAAATCGGAATTTCTCCAGTCATTGTTAAACAAGCTAAAAAAACCTGCTAACTAACGATAGTGAAGTGGCCAGGGGAATCGTTTTGCCTCCACCTAAGCTCCGCCCACAAAAAAAACCCATCACATTTACTAACTGAAAATGGGTCTATTCAAAACAATCTCTGCGAATAATCATTTACAAAGAAAAACTTGGCATATATACATTATTTGATGGTAAATATTGTCTCACTCAGGGTGATCCTTTCCAGCCATCATCAAGGCCTCTATCCCCAGTCTCCAAACCATCCCCTCAGCCAATCATCTCCCCCACCTCCGCCTCGACCACACCCACTTCAGGAGTTGACTTCAGCAGCCCTGCATGTTACATTGCCAGTTTGGATAACTCGGCTGCCCGTCACCGCATGTCAATCAAACCAAGGAAACAAAGAGCCAGCACAAGGGGAAACAGAGTGCCAACGGTAAGACAGTGCGGGGGATAAAATGTATATGCCTCGGCTACTTCACATCAAGTTGAATGTATAAATAGATTTAAAGAGCATAAAGTAGTTTAAATAGAGTTAATGTGACAACGTTACACTGGATGTGTTAAACACTGTAATCATTGTAATCAACGGCATTGATGTGCTTATTTTATTAATTTAGAATTATTTTATTTACAAAATGTGTTCATTTTATTCTTTATGTAACTAAACTAAAGTTATCAAATTATTTTGCCATTTTAAAATACTCATTTAAACTCATTTAAAGTCCCATTTAAAGTAGGATTTTATTTTCAAAGGATGTTAACTAAAACTACTAAAGGTTTTCATTAATCGAAATAAAATAGAAATAGTTGATGAAAATCACTGATAACATCTGCAAAAAGTTATGAATACTTAATCATTACTAATTTTAAACTATTAGTATACCCCCCAAAAATTTAAGGCATTTTGATCTCTCTTTTCCAGGTATCTCTTTCTCCCAGGTATCGTTCAGAAAGCATTAGTGATTTGGACAATGTTCTGTCTGAGGAGGATGATGATGATGATGATGATGATGGCACCATGACGTTCACAGAGACAGAGCAACATTTATTGTCTTCCTCTCCGTCATCGGACATAAAAGAGAAGCCCATCTCTCCAGAACCTACAGCGATATCTCCTGCAAACTCCGTGCAGAACCAGGAGGAGAACCCCAACAGAACTGAAATTAATGTCCCATATCTGGGTGTTGAAATCCTAAAGTTGGAAGCGTCTCCTGAATCTGAGGGCAAAGTCACCACAAATCCTCTTTATTTGCAGCCCATGCCCTTTGGCTTGACCTCAAGCAGCTCAGGTCCACCGTCACCATCAGAATCTACACAACCATCAAAAGCAATAGAGTCATTAAGAGCCCATTCACCTACCCAGAGACATGATCCAAATGATATCCAGATTCAGACGAGTGAGAATCTTGTGTGTGGAACAAATACAAAGGAAATCCCCCAGGAGGAAGCATCATTTAGACAATTTCCTGTACCTCTGCCTCGCATCAAAAATCTGAAAATGGAAATAAGGAGTCCAACGTCTCCAAAAGGAGCCATGGAGGCCTCAACAAAACCTTTCATTGCATCTGCAAAGCATCACTCCAAAACAACAAGTGAGACTCTGACAAAGCAGAATGAGGGACATTTGAAAGGTACTCTAGGAATCAAGACTCAATCCAACAAACCCAACTTAGAGCCGCAGAAAGATGAAGCAAGAGAAACAAAACCAACAGAGTTTCAGAATCTCCTCCATCAAACACAAGACACAAAGAGGTTTCGTAGAGAAGTAACGCCTCCTATTATGTCCAAACCAACAATAGGAACAAATCTTAAGACTGATATTGCTACAGAACACTTGGAAACAGAGAAACCTGAAGACAGAAAACAAAAGAATACTTTTGGGGTGCAGCTCCGCACAACCTCTCTGTCGCTGAAATATCGCTCTGAGGTTTCTAAAATTAAAGATGAAACCAAACGGTACAGTTTAGAGTCTAATACAGTGCTAGCTAACTCAGAAGAGCATGCTGGGAAAACAGAAACCTTCAAAAATATGTGTGATGGCAATTCCAAGAGTAAACACAGTGTTCCCAAAAAACAAGATTCACAGAGCCTGGAGTTTCAGCTTGCTGCCCAAGACAGTGAGTGTAAATGTCTTTTTTCTTTGTTGAACTATATAATATTTGGTATCTGTTTGTTGAATTGGTTCAATCGTTTTTTTGAGTTTTTTAAATGGTCATAAAATTAAACTAAATATTTAAAAGGTGCTCTAAGCGATGTCGGGTGACGTCACTTCTTGTTGACGTTTAAAGTATCGTCAAACAAAACGGAGGCTAGCTAGACCCTCCCTCCACTAACCCCCCAAACCCCACCCCCAAATCATTCTTGTCTGTTATTGGCTGGAACAGTTTGTTATGTTTCGTGGTGCGGGTTAGCCCAGTTTGTTCTTGTTGCCGTTTGTGGAGCCTGGGGTGTCTGCAGAGACCGCGTCTTTGTACAGTGTGTTCAGGGGACAGGCAGCCAGCGGATAGTGAGGAGATGTTTGCTGTATGTAACAAAAAAATGTTTGGCCTAACAAACGCGTGACATCACTTAGAGCACCTTAAGGAACTGTATATTTGAACCAGGGTTATTTATTATAGTTAAAGTGCCCCTATTATTGCTTTTTCGAATATTACCTTGTGTATGAATATTAGTGTGTGGGACGGTTGTTTGTGAATGCAAAATGTCTGTAAAGTTTGTCCCAAGTTATTGTCTCCTAAAAAAAATAATCGATTCTGAACTGCTGAAACGATTCGTCAGTAATTCCCATATCACTTCCTGTTAAATACCTAAGTAATAATGTAACAAATTTGAATAAGGCCCACTTATCGTCTTCATTGGCTGCCCCCGAATGATGTCTGAGGCACAACAGACTGGGCAATCTGACCAATCAGCAGAGTAGACCAATCACAACAGACTGGGCCATCTAACCAATCAGCAGAGTAGACCAATCACAACAGACTGGGCCATCTGACCAATCAGCAGAGTAGACCAATCACAACAGACTGGGCCATCTGACTAATCAGAGCAGAGTTGACCAATCACAACAGACTGGGTCATCTGACTAATCAGAGCAGAGTAGACCAATCACAACAGACTGGGCCATCTGACCAATCAGAGCAGAGTAGACCAATCACAACAGACTGGGTCATCTGACTGAGCAGAGTAGACCAATCACAACAGACTGGGTCATCTGACCAATCAGAGCAGAGTAGACCAATCACAACAGACTTGGCCATCTGACAAATCAGAGCAGAGTAGACCAAATCACAACAGACTGGGTCATCTGACCAATCAGAGCAGAGTAGACCAATCACAACAGACTGGGTCATCTGACCAATCAGAGCAGAGTAGACCAATCACAACAGACTGGGCCAGCTGACCAATCAGAGCAGAGTAGACCAATCACAACAGACTGGGCCAGCTGACCAATCAGAGCAGAGTAGACCAATCACAACAGACTGGGCCACCTGACAAATCAGAGCAGAGTAGACCAATCACAACAGACTAGGCCACCTGACAAATCAGAGCAGAGTAGACCAATCACAAGAGACTTGATAAAGTGCATTTTTTGCTGAGCTAAAAAAATGTTTTTGAGTCTTTGAAAAGTTGCTCAGAGTTTTAACTATTGGATATTCTGGGCAACAATGGCTGACTTACACAAGAAGAGTCTGACTGACATGTACAACAGCCAATCACTGTTTGTTTTATTGAAATGTGCCCTTTTGCAATGGGTTTATCTGAAATTATAGCAAAATATTACCAAAACAATAGACTGCCGTGGAAAAACAAAATAACTGCACAGCAGTGTCAATCAGAATTCGTCATCCAAAAGTAGTAATTATTATTGTGTAATTTCATAACACAGAAAACAAAGTTAAATGTAAAATTCTTTCTAGTTGACGTGTCTCCCTTAATAGTTTTTTTTTTTTTTTTTTTTTACACAGATGAAAGACCTTCTTTCCAGAATACATCAGGAGCAACTAAAGAATCTGTGTCTGAACCAGGCAGGAAAAGTCTACCCAGAGAGAAGACCAGGGCTTACCAGCCATTCTTGAGCAGATTGGCCACAAATCACTCACCAGTCCACCCTTCACCTCCTGCACAGCCTCCCAAACCATCCGTACTGCCTAAAACACAGCCTCTGACCACCACCGCGCTTCATCCTCTGAAAACACAGTACACACTGAACACACCAATTCAGCCGGCCTCACAGAGAACTGCAACTAAACCAGCGCCTAGTGGAACAAAAGACAAGCAGGTAACATGGCTGGAGAGCATACACACACACATACATATATATTAGGGCTGTCAGTTAAACGCGTTATTAACGGCGTTAACGCAAACCCATTTTAACGGCGTCAATTTTTTTATCGCGAGATTAACGTTCTTTTTGGCCTAGCAAACTTTGTAGTTTTTTTTCCACGTGCTTTTGCAAAAGGATGCGACATGGGCGCCATTGCGCTATGAAACTTGGAGCGAGACGCCGAAATGGATGGCAATAAGATTCATTGGAAAGTTTAATTTTAAAAAGTTGCCAAATGGTTCCCTTGATAAGACCAAAGTGATCTATCATCGCAGCACGTCCAGTCTGAAATACCACTTGATTGCCAAGCACACACACAGCTGATGCAAATTCTGTGCCCACTCATTATCAGGACCTCCTCAGTATTTCTTTCACCCTTTTATTGATGGACAGTGTTACATTGTGAGAGATTATTTGCTCCAAGTCAGAATGTTAGTGTGAAATTGAACACAGTATATGCTAGTGTTGTTTTCAATAAAAAAAAAACATTTGCACAAAGCAATTAAGCCGATTGTTGATAAAGAGAGAGATTTAGAATAGATAAAAATGTGCAATTGCGATTAATCTCGAGTTAACTATGCCATTAATGCGATTAATCGCGATTAAATATTTTAATCGTTTGACAGCACTAATATATATATATATATATATATATATATATATATATATATATATAAACAGAGAAAAATTAAGGAAAACAAATTAAGGAAAAAAGTAAAAGTTATTGGTAATATTCTGATTGAGTTCCATTGATTTTACAAACAATTCCTTTAAACCAAGAACACAATGCAAATATCTATCCATCCCTCATGAATGCTAACTGAAAGAAAATATATAGATTAACCTAGAGACTACACAGAATATTTAATATGATCTATATTTTTTATATTTCATATATATATAAAATGTAGATATTAAAATATATATTATCTACACATCTATATAGATGCTAAATATATTCACTGAAATATTATATATATATATATATATATACATACATATATACAGTATATGAATGAAATGCATATAAATAAAAAAATATAAAGTATAGATTATTCTGTGTAGTCTCTAAATTTATTTAAGGTCATTAAGATGCATCCAATATAATTGAATTATTTCTTTAATCTTATCAGGACAAAGGTAGGAACTGTGCACCAGACGATTACACAACAAATAGAGCAGCAGCCTCAAACAAGATGGATGGGAATGCAAAACCCGTCCCACCTAACACAGAAAGTAAACCACTGCTTTGACTGTCATTTTCAAATGTTTGCTGTTCTTCAAAGCTTCATCATGTGATATAGACGTTGATCTGCATGTCCGTGTTCCTCTGCAGTAGCACTTACCGTCACATCTGAGCTTCCAGCAACATCAGCTTCATCATCGCCACCAGACGTCTCTCAGCAGCAACAGCCACGCTCAGATGGAGACCAGCCGTCCTGGATGGAGCTCGCTAAGAGAAAGTCTTTAGCATGGAGTGACAAAACTTGAATGAAGAATGAAGACGAGACAATTGATCTGAGACATTCTGTGATGGACTTATGAAGTGGCGCAATACTCAATGTTACAGCGAATGAATGTAATGCTGTGTGTGTGATTGAGTGAGTGATACATTGTTATCTCTTGTATGCTAATATATTGTAGAATTATAATTAATTTCGATTCGTAAGATGTTGCTCAGCAGATTTACGCAAATGTTTGTAATCAAGCATTGTTATTTACATAGTAATTATGAATGAAGAACATGTGTATCTATAGTTTGTCAGCGTTTTTATAGTAGGCTATGTTACATTAAAACAGCTGATAATAAACTTAAACAGTGACTACTATGCTCAGTAGATACAGCGAGTCAATGGTATTGCATTACATATTACAATATATCAAAGTGGTATTTATAAAATGCAATATTACATCCATACAAACTTGCCTTACTCCACGAGAACATGATGGTTACACTGCCCTCTGGTGGATCCATCATACCCTGATCCATCATTTACACTGCTAAAGTGTAAATAAATCCATGGCATGTTCATAATCCATTCAAATTAGGATGACACGTGGCAATTAGTTATAGTGAATATAGATAATTAGTGATTCTCAACATTCATTTCATAATTTTTCCACATCTCACCAACTCTTATTATTATATTATATATAATCGTGCAAATGTCTAATAATCATGCTAATGACCAAGCACCAGGTGTGCCAGATCTTCTATACTCATACACACCTGTATAAAATGCAAAACTGCACTACATGTAAATACTATCGTCACTTTTTATTCCAGTATGATTCAAGCACTCCTTCGATTTTCCACAGAAATGTGTAATCATCAAGCTAATGATGAACACCAAATAAAGCTCTCGAACTGGGAGCAGGCCTTGAAGAGAAAAAGAAGAATCTTGGTGTAAAGACAGCTATAATTATGAATATACAAAAGAGAAGCAAAAGAAGGTGAGTTGAAAATAAGGAGTGTATCCGTCAGGCTGTTTGAAGTCGGGCATTGTATTGAGGCGTTATTGTGTCTGACGGCGAGCGATATAATGAAGATGAAGAAAGTGAGTGAGGGCTGATGTTAATAATGCGTCGACCCCCCGTTGCTCCGTCTCACCCTCTTCATCGTCTAATTGACCGGCCAGGATCCCCGGAGTCCTCTGTTATTATTTATTAACAATTCAAAGATAAATAATTCACGACTTTGAAAAAGAGCTTGCGGACAGAAGCTCTTAATTGAGCTTTGTAAAGGAATGGTGAGGCCCTTGTCCTGATTTTTACACCTTTCTTTCTTTCTTTCTTTCTTTCTGTATTGACTTCATATAACAGTCAAGCAGATCACTTATATCTTACCTGCGGTGCAGTCACATTTAATGCTGTTCAGCGACCAACAGAAAGTTGCTGGGTTTGATGGTGACTTCCGTGTGAGCTGTAGGCCTACTTTATAAATCACCACATTATTAACTGACAATGGCTTTTTTTTGACAGGGAAATTTTGCCGAGACTATAATATGACCGTACCTTAACCCTCTATTGCATGAAATATTAATTAGACACAGTAAAAAATGTTTTGCATGTTTTTTTATTACTTAAAATGAGCTAAATAACATATATATATAAAAAAAGGGGGGTCGTTTTTTCATTTTTTTTTTTTCAAAAAACTTGTTTGATTTAAAACAAGACTCAACAAATCCCTCTCATACTTAGTGAAATGTTTTAGCAAACATTTATACGGTAAAAACATTATATAATTTCAACAATTATCTGAAATGTCTGGTAATAATAACCAGGAACCTGTCTCACTGATACTGTATTCATTCGTTTCATTTCATTCAGTCAGTCATTTTTTGCTGTTTTATTTCATTTCATTCTCTTCATGCCTGGTGAAAGTCCAAAAAGCAGTTCCTCTCTGCAGTGAAAAAGAGGAAAACCCCAAGCTTGGAGCACTTGCTTCTCAAAGTGCCCTTGCATCCTGGCATTTTCCATCTGCCCTTCTCAGATGCATGCACGGGCCAGTGGTCTGTGCGGTCTCTGCGGACAGGATCTGGTGGGACAAAGCTTTGGGGCCCTCTTTTATTTTTCCCCACCTCAACAGCTTGTGAAGGTCTCCCCTTCCTCTTGTTTCTCACCTTGCTCTCCATGCACAAGCATGAGGCCACTTGGATTTTGAAGTCCAACAGTGGGAGATGGGTAATCTCTGGCATCTGGGACTGGCAGTCTCTTCTGTAAAGCAGCCACGCATTTACCAGGGTCATGTCAAGCATGTGGAATACAATGCGGTGGTACCATTTCTTGGACCGGATCTTGGTGCGATGTAGGGCGATTTAAAGAATCCAAAAGATCCACTCCCCCCATGCTCTTGTTGTAGACTGCTACTACATTGGGGCGTGAGACACGGACCACTTTTATTTTATTTTTTTTCCCCATCTTAGGACTTGTGAGGTGGGGTTTGCTGCTACAAATGTGCTTGGGAGGGTCACAGGACGGTTGTCAAACCATTTGACAGCCCAGAGGATCACACCACTGCTCTAGCGGAACAGCTATTTCTGCCCTATTCTCTTTCCCTCTCCCATAGAAGTAGCTTGGATGCATCCTTTATGGAGAAAATGGGATAATATGTTACAGATAACCTACAAAATAGCTTAAATCACAAAATATAAAACATTATAATGTTTTTACCTTTTAAAATATAAGCAAAAGTTGTAAACCGTCTCAGAGTAGTTTTTTTTTATTATTTTTTTTTTTTATAAACTTTCCAAAATTCGGAATAAAAGGCTATCTTGGGGAGCCCCAGACAGTGATGTTTCAATGTCCATGAGCAAAAAAGACTGGCAAACAGGATATCCTGGTCATGTGACCTCATAAATTATATTTCCTTAAAAGTAAAGCCCCCTTTTCACAACTAACTGTAGAAACATAGATTTTACATCACAGCTTTTTAGAAAATTAAGATAAAGTAATTGTTGCCATATGGCAACACTATGCAATAAAGGGTTAAAGGGCATGTATACTATGGCAAGCCGTTTTAACTTTTATTCATTTCCAGGATATGAATTCTTGATATCAACAATTCAATTTTCACTAGTTAAAATTATAGTTATTGATATCAGGAATTAGATTTCTACAAGTAACAATGGTAATATTTGATATCCACAATTCAATTTTCACTAGTTAAAATGATCATTCTTGATATCAACAATTGAATTTCAACTAGTAAACTATAATTGTTGATATCTGTAATTGTATTTTCACTAGTGAAATGTCACCATATCTATTGTTGATATCAAGAATTGATTCCTTACTAGTTGAAATTCCAATTTAGCTTATTAGAAATACAATTCTTACTACTAAAAACCTTTATTTTTGATATCAAGAATTCATCTGTCATCACTAAAATGATATTTCTTCTACAAGTAAGAAATCAATTCTTGATATCAACAATTGATTTTGAATGTATGGAAAGCCCTTTGAGCATTTATTCAATATCCTACTAGTACGCATTTATTTCATCTTACTAGTAAGACTTTCGTTCAAACTAGTTCGACAAAATGGCGAACTAGTAGACCAAAAGTCTCAACTAGTTTGCTTTTTGACAACTAGTGGCCATCTGGACTGAACTAGTAAAGCACAAAGGCGTACTAGTTAACTAGTGAGCAGCAAAACCTTTAACATGTTAACTAGTCAAACATAAATTCGGCTTACTAGTTAACTAGTGGATGGCAATTTTCTGCACTAGTTAACTAGTTCGCATTTTTGGCTCTCACTAGTTAACTAGTAAAGCCCAAAATGTCCACTAGAGAACTAGTTGACACGTGTTGGAACTTACTAGTTTTCTAGTAAGGCAAAAATGGTCATACTGTTAACTAGTACAAGCTAAAATGTCTACCAGTTAATACTTTTTCAGACCTTACTAGTTAACTAGTAAAAACATTTTAAACCTTATTAGTTAACTAGTGAAAGCCAAAATGCCCACTAGTTAACTAGTGACGCTCAATGTCTACTAGTAGTACTAGTGAAAGCAAAAATGCTGACTAGGTAACTAGTTGCACAAAATGCTAATAAGGGGGTGGTAGCGGACATATTTTAAACCTGTCGCGCTGTCCAGCAAGAATTCCCTCTTGCCCAAATTTAACCCTTTAAAGCCTGATTAACTTTTAATTTTGTTAACTGCCAGCTCATTGATTAATATCCATGCAGAAAAAAAGTGTGAAACCTGTGTACTGTCAGATGAATCTTTAATCTTGCTTGATTTATTTTACTTTTTGCCTTTTTAACACCAAGGGTTTTCTTCTTTTTTTTCTTCCTTTTGTATTGTTGGTGAGTAAAACAGAAATGCAGGTTCTCTGCTCCATGGAGTATGCTATACTGTATATATCTATTCATTTAGTTTTGAATTAAATTTCAGTGACATGCTATTCCTTTATTTCCCCAAAATGTAGATGATTTGGAATGTGTATGATTTGTATTATATTAATGAAAATATCAATAAAATAGGAATGCAAATGTAAACTGTTTTGTAAATGCAAGTCTTCTATACAAAGATTAATGTCACATTCACTTTAGTTTTATGTGTGCACTGAGTTGTTGTACATTTAATATACCAAAGTGCATTAAATCAATTGCTATTTCATAATTATACAAAACAACTTGACACACCTTCTGTTTCAATTCAGAGCTGGCCCTTTAAGGTTCTCCAGCACACAGTTTGAACATTGACCAATGAAAATCCTTGTCCGGCCTGCCCCATTTGCATGCGGTCCACTAGTAGTACTAGTAGTCCTAGTGGACCGCATGAAGCACTTTACATGTTAACTAGTAAGAGCTAAAATGTCCACTAGTTAAAGGGACACTAAGTAAGAATTACTCCCATCTAGCGGTGAAATTGTATTTTGCATGCAAACGAATTGTGCTCTCCAGCGCCTCACGTTTTCAAATGCGTGTTGCATCTACGGTAGCCGTTATGTACCAAAAAGCTATGACAGGATGTATTCTGATAGCACTTCGTCGAGTTTTCCCTCGGGTGAACAGGTTTGTTATTTCAAACAAACTTCAAATTGACACAACGAACAAACGAATGTTACAGTACGAAGTAATAAGTGTCAAAAACATGAACTATTGTAATTATGCCTTGTTTACTCGTTATATATATTTTTTGAAGTATGTGCATTGTTAGATATCATCATCATCAGATGATTCAACAGTAGGGAGAGGAAGAAGTAACGTTAGAGGAAGAGGACAGAGGCAGTGGATCAGTGGGATCTAGGCGAGGAGGTGGACGACGAGGAAGAGGAGGAGAGTGAGAGTCAATACAACGACGACAAAGATGCCCGGCAGCTACAAGAGCTACATACAGAATTTATGCGTCTGTATTATTCAATGTAAGGTCACAGTATAAATGATAAAGAACAGAAAATATCACATAACATAAAAATTGAAGTATACTTATCTATGCAAACAATGCAAGAATGCATATGCTCTATTAAAATATATTTGTATCGAATTTCTAGCTTACAAAAGTAAACTTACAAACTTTTTTAGTGCCTTCTCTATACTCAATATCCGCTATTCATCAAAGAGCCCTTTTAACTATAAATGTTCTTCTGTCTATATAATAAAGTAAACAACCAAGCAATTAAAAAAACTTGTAATTAAGACTGTAACATTGATTTACCTGTCGAGGAGAAAGCAGGCAACTTCAGAGTCTCTTGAATTCTTTCTCCTGCATTAGCTCTTTCCACCGAGGAAAATCAATCCCGACCTTCACTCGTGTTTTTTGTATCTTCCGGTCACGTTTCGTTTTACGATCATTTTTGGTCTGTTTTGGCGAAGAGGATTTCTTATCCAGTGGCTCGGCATAGGTATGGTCCGCCATTAAAAATAAGTGACAAGCGCCTCTCACTGCTCTGCTCCGTTTCTGCTGCTTTCAGTTACGTCACGCTGCGGCTCTGAAGGAAAACGCGTTGGCGTACTTTTGTCCCTCTCTGCTAATATCGTTTTTCAAGATGGCGGAACTACATAGAAGCCTCCGTGAACTTACCCGTCCCATGTATATAAATATAATAAATTCTTCGTTTACGAGGACAAATCAGATAATTGGCAGAAGTATTTGTACACCATTGGGGACATATTTATGAATACAAATATTGATTTTAGATTATAAATTACCCAAAGAGTTACTTATTGTCCCTTTAACAAGTTGACGCATTTTGGACCTTACTAGTCAACTAGTAAGGTGAGAAATGTTGCACTAGTTAACTAGTAAAGGCCAAAATGTCCACTAATAGCACTAGTTGACGTATGTTTTTTAACCTTACTAGTTAACTAGTGGAGGCACTTTTGACCTTCCTAGTAAGCTAGATCAACACAAATTATCGGACTAGTTAACTAGTGTGCTCCCAAAAGCGTAACTAGTAAGGTTGATTTTGTTCTTACTAGTTAACTAGTAGAAGGAATTTAGTCTTACTAGTTAAGTGCAAAGCCGAACTAGTAAGGACTTTGACCGAACTAGTTCGACATTTTTCGAAATTTGACTGTTTTGCTCTGTAATGAAATGAAGCAGTTGCAAAATTATTAATAATAATATATTAATAGAAATAATAATAATAATCTTTATTTGTAGAGCACTTTTCAAAAACAAGTCACAAAGTCCTTTAACAAGTGTAAAGAAAAAAAAACAATAAAAAAACTTGATAAACTTACATGATAAAAGCAAGAAAACAAGTAAGAGACACGTTTAAGATAAATATAAAATAAAATGAAGTCAGACAAAATCGGGAAAGGCTCTCCTATAAAAGTATTTTTTAGAAGGGACTTAAGAGTTCACTGACTCAGCCAACCTGATTTCCACGGGCAGGCTATTCCAGAGCCTTAGGGCCCCGACCGCAAACGCTTTGTCCTCTTTAGTTTTTAGTCGAGACTCTGGAACAGACAGCACACCTCTGCCCGAGGATCTCAAGGTATGTGGTGTGTATGGGACTAAAAGGTCAGAAATATAACAAGGTGAGAGGCTATGAAGAGCTTTAAAAGTAATAAATAAAATTTTAAAGTCTATTCTAAAACATACTGGGAGCCAGTGTAATGAAGCTAAAACAGGGGTAGTGTGGTCGTATTTAATAAACACCATAACTTCCACACTACTGCTGTCATCACTCAGTTTAAAGTGATCCCACACAGCTGAGGACTGGAGCGTTACCTTCACTGCTGTCAGGCGTGCAGGGAAAAAATTAAATGTGTGTGTAGAGAGAGAGAGAGAGAGAGAGAATATTTACAGTAGCCTACATATACAGTATAGCATACTCCATGGAGCAGAGAACCTGCGTTTCTGTTTTACTCACCAACAATACAAAAGGAAAAAAACATAGAAAAACCTTGGTGTTTCATTGTTAAAATGGCAAAAAGTACAATAAATCAAGCAAGATTAAAGATTCATCTGACAGTACACAGGTTTCACACTTTTTTCTGCATGGATATTAATCAATGAGCTGGCAGTTAACAATTAAAAGTTAATCAGGCTTTAAAGGGTTAAATTTTGGCAAGAGGGAATTCTTGCTGGACAGCGCGACAGGTTTAAAATATGCCCGCTACCACCCCCTTATTAGCATTTTGTGCAACTAGTTAACTAGTCAGCATTTTTGCTTTCACTAGTACTACTAGTAGACATTTTTAGCGTCACTAGTTAACTAGTAAAGTAAAAAAACAGTTCCAACTAGTTAACTAGTAAGGTCTAAAGCGTTAACTAGTAGACATTTTAGCTTGTACTAGTTAACTAGTATGACAATTTTTGCCTTACTAGAACACTAGTAAGTTCCAACACGTGTCAACTAGTTATCTAGTGGACATTTTGGGCTTTACTAGTTAACTAGTGCAGAAAATTGCCGTTAACTAGTAAGTCGAATTTATGTTTGACTAGTTAACATGTTAAAGGTTTTGCTGCTCACTAGTTAACTAGTACGCCTTTTGTGCTTTACTAGTTCAGTCCAGATGGCCACTAGTTCGCCATTTTGTCGAACTAGTTTGAACAAAAGTCTTACTAGTAAGATGAAATAAATGCGTACTAGTAGGATATAGAATAAATGCTCAAAGAGCTTTCCATATGAATGGCAGCCTATGGTGACATTTCACTGGAGAAAATACAATTACAGATATCAGCAATTAAATTATCAAGAATTCATATCCTGGAAATGAATAAGGCTTGCCATATGTTTACGCGACAATGATGTAGGCTACTAAAAACCGACGACAACATTGTTAAAATGATCCCTGTTCACACGGAAAATGACAAAAAGGCTGTATTATACATGCCAGGCCAGTAGTTGTCTGTCACTTTGTCAAGAAACACCCTGCGAACCCATTGACCCTTTAAAAGTGATTCAATTTTAATAAATGACTTGTGCACACAAATATATATATATATATATATTTAATTCATGTGCCTTCAAAGTAATCTTTCCCTCCCTCTTGTAACGACTTCTCTGTGTTTACAGGCGTGAGGGCGGGGCAACCTGTCACTCACATGAGATCCACCAATAGCAAACCACAAACATCCAACAAAACCAATCAATTCCTGATGGACAAAATCAAGTCCCGTCCCACGTTTTTCTTGTTCGAGATGTCGTTTTACTCAGATGCGTCACAAAGACGCTTCTTTTCTTTCAAAGCTTTGAGATCATGTCTCTGTGTTTTGCGGTTATAAGAAAATAAAATATTTTGGTAACACTTTACAATAAGGTTCATTAGTTAAAATGAATTAATGTACTAAAAACTAACATGAACTAACCATGAGCAATTCATTTGTTACTGTATTTGTTAATCTTTGTTAACATTAGTTTATAAAAAATACATCTGTTCATTGTGTGTCCATGTTAGTTCAGAGTGCATTATTACAATTTTTTTTACATTAAAGTATTAGTAAATGTTGAAATTAACATTAATAAAGATGAATAACTGCTGTATACATGCAGTTCATTATTAGTTCATGCTAACTAATGAGGTTAACTATAAGAAACCTTATTGTAAAGTGTTACCAATATTTTAAACAGTCATAATTGCAAATAATTGACCAATTTTAAAATATAACACATGGCAATGCTAAACCACTTTGAACACCTTAGCAATCTTACACAGCTTCTAGCTGTGCAACTGTGTAGACACTAGACCATTGCAAATCCATTTGTCCTTCCTATGAGAAGTGTCTCGAGTGCTTGGAGTATATCATAAATAGAACGAGGCATCGCTTAACTGCCAGTGTAGACAACATCACTCATTATAATGGTTTCTACTGTCTTTTGTCGCATCGTGCCGCTCGCGTCCGGTGTAGACATGTTGTTAGCATCTACTCAAAAACACTAGCATTGTGGCACCACTAAAATCTTCCAGAATAACATTTATTAACTTTTAAAACATTTTGCACTTTACTTTTTTTTGGATAAATAGATAATGATAACAGACAACACTGTTAATTGTTTGTTTTAAATTATTTATAATGTAATTTACAGTAAACCGGGATCCGGTGGGATTAGCCCTCCTCTTATATTGACAAAACAAGAAACGCATTTTTGAAATGATCTTATTTTTAGTTTTTTAAATGTCTCATGCAGCATGCTAAGTTTGATCAATATGGTTCTTTAGGGCTTTAGATCATTAATAAACCAATCTTGATTCAAAGCAGCTAATGTTTAAAGTTTGCTTTTCACTGAAGTACAGTTTCTGCTGGGATATAAGTCAGAAACATCCCTCTGAAGGTCTTCTTTAGCTTGCTTCTCATCGGGGAATGGTTCATCAAAAGTTTTCAACAAGGTCCATAGAAATCTCCAGTTGCCACAGTACTACACGCAGAGCCTTTAATGATCGCTGCTCTGGGGGAGAGTGCAGATGGGAAGATAGTTTAACTTTGCTCCCTTTATATTTGTATTTTTGAAGACATCACTGTAGACTTCGCTAAATCTAAAAGTACATCAAAGCTTCTAATGCAGCTTCAGCTAAACATTAGTCTGGTCCTTATTACCAGTGTATCTAATGCCCGTGGGACACTGAAGAGTCTAAAAGGAAAAACAAACATGCGCCTTTAGCTAACAAATAACTGTTTATGCTGGAACAAATGAGCATTCAGGGTAAACAAATACTCTCGAATCCTAAAATTAAACTTTTTGGTGCCTTGTGACTGTGTAAATGATCAATAACAATGGTTTATCTCAGATCAAAAGATTTTAGCCCGGTGTAACGATGAACTTTTTTATTAATAAATGAATGGGACAAGTTTCCAACTTACTAATGGCGCTCTGCTTTTATGAGCACAGAACTTCACTGCTTCGCGAGTGGGTCCCGGTCCAAGGTAAAAACACTTCTCCAGAGACGCTGCATTTTGCTTGCTTGATCTATCCGAGCATATTCTGATCCATCTCTCGCATGCTGTAAAAGCAGATCTCCAAACCCGCTGAGAACCGGGTGAGTTTTGAAGCCCGGGCTGGTGAATAATAGAACAAAGAGAGAATGAGCCTTCTGAGGTTCCACTGCTCTTCAGGACCCCTCTGTTGCACACAGGGGGAAGAGGGTGGAAAGAGATCTGTCTTTTCGTAATAGAATGAGCTGATGGGTGGAAAACAACTCTGAAAAAGACATATTATTGTATTATGTTCGGTTTAGATAACAGATGCCCACACATACACCTCGGGGATGATGGGTAAAACTTCATCTGAGAGGATGTTGTACGTTTTCATTGCATGGAAACAAAAGCCGTCTAGGGTTGAGTGATGTTCAGTGTATGTTCTTGAACATTTCGCTGTCGATAGTGTGCTTTTTATGTGGCCAGGTTTCAAAAAGATGTGTCATTATTTTGGGGACTTATAGTAAGACGTAGATGCTCTCGTAACATCTCTAATTTCAAACTCAAAATGGCATTAGGGTTGATAAGTTCAATTAGTTCATGTGAATAATAAAATGGCGTTAGGGTTGATAAGTTCAATTAGTTCATGTGAATAATAAAATGGCGTTAGGGTTGATAAGTTCAATTCGTTTATGTGAATCTGTTCAAACTTTTTTTTTTTTTCCATTACAATAAATTTGATTCAAAACTCTGATTTGTTTGTTTTTTGAATGTTACCGTTCAGAAGCTTGGGGCAGGTCAGAAGTCTCTTCTGCTCACCAAGGCTATGTATATTTGATCAAAAATACAGAAATAATATTTTAAAATATTCTTACAATGAAAAATAACTGGTTTCTATTTTAATATACGTTTAAATGTAATTTATTCCTGTGATGCAAAGCTGAATTTTCAGCACCATTACTACAGTCTTCAGTGTGACATGATCCTTCAGAAATCATTCTGATATGAAGATGCTCAAGAAATATATTTCTTATCATTATCAATGTTAAAAACAGTTGAGCTGCTTAATGTTTTTTGGAAATTGTGATACATTTTTGTGGACATCACAATACATTGCTGTACATATTGCGAATTATATAATGAAAAGTATTAAATTAAATTTCTTTTCATTTAGTTATAACTATCGTTTTACTGTTTTTACGTCTTGCTTTAAGCATTTTGAATGTGAGTGTCGATGGTTGTTTGGTTGAAAAGTTGTTCCTCTGATTGAAAAGAAATCACAATTTCAGACAAATACCTAAATATCGATATACTTTGTGATCACCCTATATCTATAACTATATCACCCAGTCTAACTGCCATCTGATCAGAGGGTTTGCACCAAACGGCCACATGAATAATGTTCCAAGATGGGACAGTCGTGTGGTCCCGCGGGGAGCCCACTTACTTTGAGCAGAAGAGCGAACAGACTCTTTGGTCATCACGTAGAGCGATTGAAGTCTTGGCAGCTTTGACGCTTCTTCTGCCCCGATGATTATACACTTCATTAGAGCTGTCATTCATTTGGTTCCTGTGACGGAGCAGCACTACAGGGCCCCCTCAGGGCCTAATCAATGTAGCGTCCCAAGGAACATGCCATTGAACAGATAACAGTGAGAGACACACGCTGTACGCCCTACCCAAATGTGCCCAGATGGCTGTCATTGATCACAACACGTCTCTATCTTTGAGTATTTTATAGCAAGCTATTGTATAATTTGGTTTTATTCAAAAACAACAATTCAACTCCAGGGCCTTATAGTTTGCAAAAAAAAAATGTTTTTACAAAAATGCACTGTTTGGCCAAAAGTGTGCTGTTGATTTACTCACCCTCAGGTCATCCAAGATGTAGGTGACTTTTTTTTTTCTTCAGTTGAACAGTAAATACGTTTTTAGCTGAAAAGGTGGTAACGTTACTTGGTGATTTCGATTTAAATGCAAGTCAATGGCTGCCGTCACCTTGAGAGTAAAAAACATAGAGGCTAAAAAAGATCAATACTAGTGGCTCCTGACGATACATTTAGATATTATGAAGCGATATGATCGGTCTGTGCAAGAAACTGAACACTATTTACAACATTAACTTGCCTGTAATCCACAGCCTGGGCAAACGGTCTTGAGCGCGTTCACGACGCGGTCTACAGCGTGAGCTTCCTGTCGCGGGACTCCGGGAGGTCAAACGTTGAGAATCTGTCAAAAGTCATTCCTCCTGAATGAGATCACGCATATATAGGTTTCTACATCCAATAAGCACAAGTATGTACAATTTTGAGAAACGATACAACATGCGCGACCTCTCTCTCTCTTGTAAACAAACACAGCATCAGCTCACGTGTGTGTTTGCTCCCGCGATACGTCATTATGCGACAGGAAGTTCGCGATGAAGACTGTTGTGAACGCGCTCTGGACCGTTTTCCGAGGCTGTGAATTACAGGTAATAATGGTATAAATAGTGTTCAGTTTCTTGAACGGACCCATCGTTTCGCTTCATAAGACCTCAATGAATCGTCAGAAGCCACGGGTATTTAGTGATTTGACCCTCAAAGTGATGGTAGCTATTGACTTGCATTATATGAATCAACAAGGACCACGATTTCATCTCCTATTTGTTTAACTGAAGAAGAAAAGTCACCATCTTGGATGGACTTTAATTTGTGTTCAAAATGTCTTGTTTTGTGTTTCACTTTCACAGAAGAAAAAGTACAACAGGTTTGGAATGACATGAGGCAAAAAAAATGATGACAGAATTTAAATTTTTGGGTGAACTGTCCTTTTATTAAGATTAAGTAGCAAACCTTCTCAAATGTTAATTATTCATTAAGATATAACAATGTTTTTTTTTATGTTATTCATTCACCTAACCTAGTTTAACCGAATCTTCTACTTATTTTTTCTCAACATGTACAAATAATGAGAAGCATGAAAAATAAATGGACAGATGGCTACCAATCTCCAACCTGAGTCCCTGGAACAATGAGATATCCTCCATATTGTGTTTCGCAATGCAAATACATCAGGAGAAAAAAATAAGGCTAAATATAACAAAACAAAACAGACTTTGAAGAAAAGTTCTGCAGACATAGTTCCTTTCAACAACATACAGAGTGAGTGTTTCTCAGTACTTTGTGTTATTCAGAGCATTTCTCTAAATATTTTGAGAGAGTGAGTAGAGATGAAAAGAGCAGAAAACAATGAGTCCGCACCGTTGTTGTGGCGTCGGTAAACCCTGGCTCGTCTTGCCTTTGTGTCTGCTCCAGGGGTCCCGAAGACACCCGCACTGGATCCAGTAAAGACCAGAGACATGTTCCCAAATATTTCTCCGGGTGGGTCCGACTCCTAGTCAAATGTTTTGATGCAACCTCAGGTGGCATTTGTTGTACATTAAAATATTTTGGTAAAACTACACTACCTTTCAAAAGAAGTTTCTTCTGCTCACCAAGGCTGCTGTTATTTGATAAAAATCTAGTAAAACCAGTAATATTGTGAAATATTAATACAATTTAATTAAAATAACTTTTCTATTTGAAAATATTTTAAAATGTGATTTATTCCAGTGATGCAACACCTCATTACTCCAGTCTTCAGTCGCATGATCCCTCAGAAATCATTTTAATATGATGAATTGCTGCTAAAGAAACGTTTCTTGTTAATATTTATGTTGAAAACAGTTGTGCTGCTTAATATTTTGATTATTTCTTGATGAATATGAAGTTAAAAAGAACAGCATTTATTTGATATAGAAATCTTTTGCAACATTGTAAATGTTCAGTTTGAACATTTGAACCTCTGATCAGTTTATTAAATCCATTCTGAATAAAAGTATTCATTTCCTTCAAAAGCTAAAAAAAATCCATAAAAACTGACCCCAAACTTTTGACTTGTGTATATAGGCAAATATTGCTATTTTATTTTTTGCTATGCATTATTATATTGAGTATAAATGAAAATCAGTAAACATCATTCTTTGTTTATTTAGTGTTAGAAAACATGCGTTAATTATTTTTGACTAAGTTATTGCTCTTTTACTTTTTGCTACATAAACATTAAGTGTAATTGCCTATAATGACTGTTTTGTTGAAATGATGGTTATTCTAATTGGAAAAAATTCACACTTTTTAAAATACACAGCTATTTTAAAAGCAAATACATAATAAAAAAATATAAGGTGTTAACAAGATCACTACGTGGGACCTAGTCTTTTTTTTTTTGACTAGGGTGTTATAATTTTCCTTTTTTTTTTATTTCTTCTTTTTTTCTCCATAACACAGTGTAATATTGATCCAAAGCAGCTTAACAATGAATAGAACCCACCAGTAAGCAAACTAGTGACCCTGGCACAGGAAAAACAGTTTGAACCTTTGACCTGATATCTATATTATTCACAGATACAGGTTGAAAGTAATGCATCATCCCTTGCTTCCAGTTCAGTTATGTTTGAAGCTGATGCCGCAGTAGCTTTCAGAGAGGAAGGTGGAGATCTGATGAGAGTTCACGGCTCTGGCTGTGGGATGATATTCATCTCTTATTCATAGATGATAGATCATATAGGCATCATTAAGATTGAGCTCATGTGATATGGTCAGCCATGGGAGGAAGGGGATATCATTTAAGTGCCAACTTTCACAAGTCGTTCGGCCAAATATTTTGATCATGCTGAAAACCATTCAGTGGTTTTGATTGGCTTAGATGTTGGGGTGAATATCAGATCAAATATGATTTGTAGTATTGATTACATTTCGGTTGGATTTTATAGGGATAGTCACAATCATTTACTCACTCTCATGGCATTCTATGATTTTCTTTGTTTTGTGGAACATTAAAACAGATATTTTGAAGAATGTCAGTAACCAAGCAGTTTTGGTTCCCATTGACTTCCAGTATGTATATAGACCAAAGTACAATTTGAACCAAAACTGTTTGGTACCAACATGCTTCTTTTGTGTTCCACAGAAGACAGAAAGAGATACAGGTTTGGAATAACATGAGGGTGAGTAATTGATGACCGAATTTTCATTATTGGGTGAACTATCCCTTTAAAGCAATAAGACACATTAAAATACCTATGTTGTGAGTTCAACAAGACATTTTATTTTATTTATTCAGCTAAAACCTCAGTCAGAACTTTTAAGTTTATGCTTGTATATGATGAATTCAAGCTTTGTGGACACTGCAAACATGAAATATGTATGTTCATGTAAGTACAGTAGTTCAAGAAGTTTATTTGGCATTTGCTCATCTTACACAGGGAAACAAATGCTTAAGTCAAGGCTCAAGTCACTGAGAGAAGTGCAGGACAATTAAGCATATTATAGACTTTTTCAAAAGATCAGATTTTATACTATGATTCATTATTTATCTGTGTTAGGTGATACTCTACAGTCTTCCACTTGAGGGCGCTGTGCATTGAAATGGAACTGGCAACAAAGAATGGTGAGTCATAACCCTCTTGATTTCTATTGTATTTCAGGTCATATTTCCCTCAGAGAATTGTTATAAAGCTCTATAGATATCTTATTTAACTAAAATAAGTTACAATGTCAACTTTAGATGACAAAAAGCCTAAAACAACACACAATATGACTTCCCAAACATCACATGCTCACATCTCCTGGCCTGGATTAGGAGGTAAAGACCTTAGTGAATGTTCACTGTGTGGCCGAGATTATACTCCCTCATAATGGAGTTAAATACTGCAGTCAGCAGATGACACCGCGTAGGGCTCAGTATGTTGTACACTGTGGCTTTGGAGCGGCAAGTGTGAATAGAGGGACAGATTTAATGCCCCAGCTCGGGGTGGATTAGCCCGCTAAACTGCAGCCTTCGTCCTGTAGTCTCAGCAAACTCTTGTGGGGGTGATAACCACGGACGGCGCAGACGGGGAAAAAGGGTCCCGCATACATCCCATACGAAATAGGATTATCTCCCTTCTTCCACCACCCTGCACTCGGTCTCATTCTATATTCCACAAGCCTCTTGCCTTTCTTTTGTCCTGTAGTTTGATGCAAGAGAGGAAGCATCTACATTTGCCTTTTAAAAATCGCATACGTGTGCTGGATAGATGGAAATGTCGGCCTGGTTCATGGTCAGTGTCGGGGGCTTGATGATGTGGTGAAGGTAATCCAGGGTGATCTGGTCTAATCTGTCACAGATACACAGCTGAATGGCGGTGACCACCGAGTTGGAGTCTGAAAAAGGAAGAGGAGCTGAAAACTGGATTATGGCGGTACATTGGCGTAAACCGGCTGGGCTTATCTCTTAAATGCTCCAAAAAGCCCAGTTTTGGCTTCTGTGCAGGCAGGTCAGTCTGTGTGTATGTGAAGCAAAAGGCACTGGGGAGCGAAATGGAAAGTTTCGGGCATCCAAGATAATCTTTTGAGGCCAATACGACAACATTGCACTTCAATTTGCGCTATGAAAACTAATTATGGAATCATTCAGGGAGGGATAATTCTCCGTGGATAGTTTCCACTCGAGCAGTGAGTGACTACTTGAGTAATGCGCTAGCACCGCACTTGATGCCTAAACCCAATTATGGTGATTTTATACATAATTAGCGAATAGTGAGCTAGAGACGAAAATATGACTAATTGACGGTTATTTTGAGAATATGAATGTCTGTCTCTGGCTAATCTGAGCACAGTCATAAACCTGTAGCTACAGGCCTTCACGTCTGCACGCCTCTACACACAATGAAGCACTTGAACACTGCAAAAATATTCTTCATGAGTTACTGTCCAGTTAAAATATCTAAAAATCCTTATAAGATACCATTTAAAAGTTTTGGGTAAGATTGCTTAATGATTTTGAAAGAAGTCCCTTCTGCTCACCAAGGCTGCATTTATTTGATCAAAAAGACAGTAAAAATGGCAATATTGTTACAATTTAAAATAACTTTTCTATTTGAATATAATTTAAAATGTAATTTATTCCTGTGATGTAAAGCTGAATTTTCAGCTTCATTACTCTAGTCATTCTGATATGATGATTTGCTGCTGAAGAAACGTTTCTGATTATTATTATCAATGTTGAAAACTGTTGTGCTGCTTCATATTTTTGTGGAAACCATGATGCATTTTTTTTTTCCAGGAATCTTTGGTGAATATAGTTAAAACGAAAAATGTTGTAATGTTAGAAATGTCTTTACTGTTTTCTGTCACTTTTAATATTTTTTTTTCTGAATAAAACTAATTTCTTTGAAGGAAGAAATGTCATGACATCAAACTTTTGAATAGTTTTGTATATATGCAATGAAACAAGTCATATGCAGTGTTGCTTTTCAAGTTAATTCTTGTTTTAAGGATTTTTGGATATTTTTTCTGGAAAACAATCCAAAAAAGATTCAATAAAATCTAGTTTTTTGCAGTGTCAGTTCACATTTAAAAACCACATATGGGCAGATACACATACAAACTCATAGAAAAGAATTACCAACAACATCTCCTTAATGTCTCAATAGTTTGTCCTAGACGAGTTAGATTTGTTAAAACCTGCTTCTCCTGAGAAAGTGCCCAATAATCTCATGTTCCCCAAGTGTTCAAATCTCAATAATCACTCAAACTTTGCTCAAATTTGCCAAGTCTGTGATCAAAACAGACTTAAATGTGATTTTAAAATTTATATTGACACTTTTTTTTTTCCCCCTAAATAATTGTAGGTGACAAAATTGATACCCAAAGGGTGAAGCATGAAACTTTCAGCACCAAATGCATTTGTTTAGTAAAGTCAATGTTCGTTGGTGTGCCTAGATGACCATAACAACATTGACTCAGCCAATAGTGTGGTTTTTTATTATTATTATTATTATTTTTTTACAGATGTTCTGCCCACATTTTGAATTTTGCATTGGATTATAATGTGTCTCAGAGTTAAAGAAAATGTCCGTAAACCTAACGGATAATAATTGTTAATGGTGTTGACAGTGGCAAATCAGAGGCATTTAAATACGTTAAATAAGTCTTTTAATAATGGTAATCATTCTTAAGGACTGAGATTTATCCAGCTTAATCCTTTTCTGTTTTTCTACTGATTTTTAAAAAAAATATATATTTTTTTTTTACTTCCAGTGAGTGAAAATATTTGGAAACAATCATTATTTTCCCCATTCAGTGCTGCTAATGGCACATCTTTTTTTTTTCACTTAAGAACTTGATTATTTCACCCAATCAAATTCTGAACAATGAAATGTTCTTCGAGAACACAAATACAAAGAACCACATTCAGTGACAACAAGCGTTCTTTGCACTTTGCGTTCCACGACTCTCAAAACTCCTGACAATTACTCACATCTCCTTCCTCCAATCTGGCCTCGAGACCTAGCGGATTTCGATCTGTGCACTTACAATGACTCTGGCAAGCATAAACAAACAGTCGGAGCTACTCACGCACACTTACAAGCACAGGCTCCCACATCCCTAACCACAATCCACAGGGTGGAGGACCCGAAACACACAGAGAAAGATTCACAGACTGTGTGGATGCTCTAATGTTTATGTTTTGCAGATTAGCAATGATGAAAGAATTCCTTTTCATGTCTGGACTTGAAGAACCCTCGTACACACACCCCGCCCGAGCGCCACACACACACTCCCGACTCCCTTCGCCAAGCGAGACCTCCCCGATGAACGCGGATCTCCTCTTCTGCCATGATGGACTATCGGTACTGGTGGTCATGTTCTTTGATATGTCACCCTCATCCTTTGTGGCATCTTCTCATACAAGTTCATGTGAAAGGCTTCTATTGTTCCCCAGCAGCGTGACTGTGGTCTCTCTTGCTCTCGGTCTCTCTCTGAGCCATATGTTTGGCCTGATTTTCCTTTTCCCCATTTTTTTTTTTTCTTTGTGGTGACTGGGATTATGATGTGATTTATTCATGTTGGGGTTCCCGTGCCAGGAGCCTCTGCGATCTCCCCCACTTCCCTTATGAACAAACCAGCACCTGCATATGTTGTTTTGGATGCTGGTGTGCCCACCAAGCTTTTTTAACTTGCTTAACCAGCAAAACTTCCTCGGTCAACCAACTTCACCACAAACACCATGCTGGTCAACCATCTGAAAGTCTTTCGGATGAATAGCATGGCTATGACCAGCTAAACCAGCCCTGAATAGTAGGTCTGCACAATTAATCGGAAAAATAATTGCTGCCGCAATTAAATTAATTGTTAATGGTGTTGACTGGCAAATTAGAGGCATTTAAAATAGTCTATTAGTCTATTAATAATGATAATCATTCTTAAGAACTGAGATTTAACCAGCCTAATGTGTGTTTTATGTTTTATGGTGGGAATTGAAAAGAACCTTAATATTAACATTCTGTCATTTACTAACCCTCATGTTGCTCAGAAGCTGAATAAATTTCTTTCTTCTGTGGAACACAAAGGAACATATTTTGAAGAATGTTTGTCAATATAATGTCAATGGGGTCCAAAAACCATTATTATTATATGTACTATAATAGTATTTATTAAATAATTTGATTTTATTTGTATAATTTCAGTTTTCATTTACATTTTAGTTTAAGTAATTTTGTGACATGTATTTGTCATTTTAATTAGTTTTTGTTATTTAAAATGTTTCTTTTTAGCTTTAATTTTTTTTTTGTTTCGTTTTAGTAATTTTAGTTCTTCAACTTAAATGATTTATTTCAGTACTTGCTAAAGCACATTTCCCCTAAAGAGAGATGGTGAAGGAAAAAAATTTGAGATGGAGGAAAAAGTATTTGTCAATGCTTTTGCATTCCCTGAGAAACTTCGCGTTCGCTCGCAGAGAGCTCAAAAGTTTCTCAGGGGAACTCAAAGGTTTCATTTTTCCTCCAATCTCATATTATTTTTCCAACACCATGTCCCTTTAGGGGCTCCGTACATATCTCATTTTTGTTTAGGTTTTTAAAGTTTTAAGTTTTCATATAATTTTTATGTTTTGTATTATTTCAGCTTTATTTCATTAGAAAACCTTGCTAGCACCGTGTTGGACCCCCTTGCCTTCAGAACTGCTTTAATTCTTCATGGCACAGATTCAACAAGGTTCTGGAAACATTCTTCTGAGATTTTGGTCCATATTGTCATGATATCATCGCGCAGTTGTGGTGGATTTGTCTTCTGCACATCCATGATCCGAATCTCCCGTTCCAGCACATCCCAGAGCTGCTCTACTGGATTGAGATCTGGTGACTGTGGAGGCCATTTGAGGATAGTGAACTCATTGAAATGTTCAAGAAACTAGTTTGAGATGATTTGAGATCACCAGATCTGAATCCAATAGAGCATTTGCGAATTGCATTGAAATAATTCTTATTAATATTATGATTAGAATCTGATTATAATATATAATTATTAATATGAATTTTATATATGACAGTAAAATTCTTATTTTGTGTGGGAAAACTGCATGCCATATTCTTGACGTAAGCTACACACCCTAAACAAGCTGGGAACTGTGTTGCTGAATTTATCACTGTTTTATGCATCAGTAAATCAAGACACTGACAAACTTCACATTAGTCCTCTTGGCAGCATGAAAAACAAAACTGTTATTCAAATTTTGAATAAATTACACACAAATCGAGCAATGCGACAATACTGAACCACTTCAATCCCGTTTTAATCAACAAAGCGGTCTCGTAATAAATCTGGTATTTACACTGCGTCTACACCTTGTTCTAGTTTTGCAGCGCCACTCTCTTGCAGTGTATGTTGGGTGTTGCGCTGTCTACATTGCAAATGATTGGCGCCACATCTATCGAATCTAACATCGTTCTGAATTACAGCCAAAGTGTCCAGTGAACTTTTCGATCCTAAGTTGAGGTTCTGTATTGCTTTATGGAGACTAAAATCAGCTCACCATGTGATTCACTCTTTCCCTCGGTCTCTCCACGATGGTGGATTTGGATTAGGGAATCCCATGGTTGAAAGACAGACATGCTCAGGCAATTTTTTTCCCAATATTTTAATGTAAGAGCGACTTCTTCCAAACAAAACAGGATTGCTGGCAGCTCAGCAGGCCTCTGGTCGGTTTCTGCAAAGTGAAGATCTGAAGACTCTCTCAAACTCTGAGTCATATTTAAACGGAAAGATAAGTTATGAAGACACTGAACATTAAACGTTGGATCCTCAGGGCATCTATAAATCACTCAGAGCCCTTTCACCTCCCGTTAAATAGCGTGAGGATCTAGGCAAGTTGTAATTTCTTTTTTTGTAGATGTTATTGTTTTCTTTGAATGCAGTGTAATGAGGCAATAACAATATCATACAAGCACAATGCAAGGGTGCATGAGTTTATTCCTCTGGATATGTATTTGAGCCTTTACTTCTTTTGAATAAGTGTTAATATTCAGAATTTTTTGAATAAAGTTTGTATTCTAAGCCAGAGGAACTCCTGAAGACAGTTGGGCGGCATGACCCAACTTGCATTATATACTGTAACACTATAATCATAATGATACTAATAATAAACTTTTTGTATAACTTTCATACCTTTCAATAACCATGTGGTAATGTATATTTTTGAATGATTTAGTGAATAAAGTACAAAATCAAAGTGCTCAATCTCATTATTGTCTTTTTATTTAGAAACCAACCAAAAGAAACATATTCATAATGTGGTACAATTGGCACTTTCTGTTCATCAAACAATCCTAAAAGAAATGTATCATGGTATGCACGCAAATATGAAGCAGCACAACTGTTTTCAACATTGGTAATAGTAAATTGTTGTTGTTCAATCAAAAAAATCAGCATATTAAAATGATTTCTGAAGGATCATGTGACTCTGAAGACTGGAGCAATGATGCTGAAAATCAGCTTTGATCACAGGAATAAATGAATATATTTAAACAGAAACCAGTTATTTTAAATTGCAATACTATTTCACCCTATTTCTGTTTTTATTTTTGATCAAATAAATGCAGTTTTATAGCAAAAACAGCTTTAGCTTTTAACAGGACTTAAAAGACCCAAAATAATAAATATGATTAAGTATTATGACAGCTAAACTTCTCTGTATTACTCCCCTGAATATCAAGTTTTTCCTCAGCATGACTCATGAGCAGAATCGTGATGATATAATACGTTCATACTGCGCAGGCCAGGGTCATATGTCACAGACTGTTGCAGCCAGACTCCGTGTCATTTTCTTGAGTATTATCTGTCTGTGTTCATCTTTGTAGTGGGCGCCTCGCGTTTTTGTCAGTTGGTGTATTGAGTGAGAGAAAATCATCTTACCATTTACTCTTAGACTACCTGCCAGAAAACTTTCCGAGTAGGATGAGAAGCCCACCTCCCTCAGGCATGTGATGTGAGTTCTTATCTCTCGGTATAGTCTGTGATTGAAGCCTTACTCCAGCCAGCGCAGGAGGGCTGATCTCCGTACTCCTGCGACCGTTCGGCTGCGGTCTGTGATATATGAGCTCCACCAGCTGCTGACACTCAGCCTGAAGCAGAAGTGCTGGGGTTATTTACACACACTGCAACTTTTGAGCGCCGCGATTCACACCCGCGGAATGACATCATTGGATTACTAAGCCTCTGTGAATCTCTGTCAGTTTGTGTACAAACGAAAGACAGAAAATCTGTCCGTCGATAGATTTTCTCTGCCTATCTACTGTCTGTCTGTCTGTCTGTCTGTCTGTCTATCTATCTATCCTCTACCTATTTCATTCTATCTGTTTGTCTGCTTCATTATGTCTGTCTCTGTCTGTCTGCCTCATTCACGATCTGCCTGCCTGTCTGCCTCATTCTGTCTGTCTCTGTCTGTCTGCCTCATTCACGATCTGCCTGTCTGTCTGCCTCATTCTGTGTGTCTCTGTCTGCCTCATTCACGATCTGCCTGTCTGTCTGTCTGCCTCATTCTGTCTGTCTCTGTCTGTCTGCCTCATTCACGATCTGCCTGTCTGTCTGCCTCATTCTGTCTGTCTCTGTCTGTCTGCCTCATTCACGATCTGCCTGCCTGTCTGTCTGTCTGTCTGTCTGTTTATCTGTCTGCTTCATTAACTATCTGCCTGTCTGTCTGTCTGCCTAATTCTGTCTGTCTGTCTGCCTAATTCTGTCTGTCTGTCTGTCTGTCTGTCTGCCTCATTCTGTCTGTTTCCATCTGTCTGCCTCATTCACTATCTATCTGTCTGTCTCTATTTGTCTGTCTGCCTGTCTGTCTGTCTGCCTTATTCTGTCTGTCTGTCTGTCTGCCTCATTCTGTCTGTCTGTCTGTCTGTCTGCCTTATTCTGTCTGTCTGTCTGTCTGTCTGTCTCTATTTGTCTGTCTGTCATTTGTCATTCTGTCTGTCTGTCTGCCTCATTCACTATCTATCTGTCTGTCTGTCTGCCTCATTCACTATCTATCTGTCTGTCTGTCTGTCTGTCTGCCTCATTCACTATCTGTCTATGTGTCTGTCTGTCTGTCTGTCTGCCTCATTCACTATCTATGTGTCTGTCTGTCTGTCTGTCTGTCTGTCTGTCTGCCTCATTCACTATCTGTCTATGTGTCTGTCTGTCTGTCTGCCTCATTCACTATCTGTCTATGTGTCTGTCTGTCTGTCTGTCTGCCTCATTCACTATCTGTCTATGTGTCTGTCTGTCTGTCTGCTTCATTCACTATCTGTCTATGTGTGTGTCTGTCTGTCTGTCTGCCTCATTCACTATCTGTCTATGTGTCTGTCTGTCTGTCTGTCTGCCTCATTCACTATCTGTCTATGTGTCTGTCTGTCTGTCTGCCTCATTCACTATCTGTCTATGTGTCTGTCTGTCTGTCTGCCTCATTCACTATCTATCTATGTGTCTGTCTGTCTGTCTGTCTGTCTGTCTGTCTCATTCACTATCTGTCTATGTGTCTGTCTGTATGTCTGTCTGCCTGCCTCATTCACTATCTGTCTGTCTGTCTGTCTGTCTGTCTGTCTGCCTCATTCACTATCTGTCTATGTGTCTGTCTGTCTGTCTGCCTCATTCACTATCTGTCTGTCTGTCTGTCTGTCTGTCTGCCTCATTCACTATCTGTCTATGTGTCTGTCTGTCTGTCTGCCTCATTCACTATCTATCTATGTGTCTGTCTGTCTGTCTGTCTGTCTGTCTGTCTGTCTGTCTGCCTCATTCACTATCTGTCTATGTGTCTGTCTGTCTGTCTGCCTCATTCACTATCTGTCTGTCTGTCTGTCTATCTGGTTTTACACTGTCTTTGGAAAATGACAAAAAGTCTGCTTTGGCATCAGTGTGAATATTTTGAAGCCAAACATTTTTTTGTGTATCTTGTATTTTTGTATTTGTCTAGAAAGGGTGCTACCTTTTTGCTCTCATCAGCAAGTTCATTAAAAATTAGAAATAAATTGTGTGCCATACACTTATTTTATTATTTATTATGAAACACTTTGTCTTTCAGAAAAAGCGGATTCCACACAATGAATAGCTGTGGCTTGGATCAGTAGAAAGAGACTCAAACACAGGCAAGCGAATCTATTCTTCTTACAGTGTCGTCCCTGATGTCTTTCTGTGCGTAAGGGCCCTCATGGTCCTGCCGTTGACCCCTCTGTGTGTTCCTGTCCAGGAGCTGAACCGTGGCCTGAGTGCCCTTATCTGGTCAAACTAGGCAGCGGGGGAGTCTTTGAAGCCACACTCATGTAGCGATGCAATCAGCCAGCAATCTGTAGGGTCTCTGCCCCGTCATCCACAGCAGCATCCTCTCGGAAGCCCTTTCCAAAGGCCTCGCTGGACACGTTTTACAGCAGACGAGGCCGGGGAATCGCACCGGACGATCGCGACAAGGTCCCATAATGTTTTCTTCCTCTAGTTTCTTTTTAGATATGTTTTGTTAATCTTTTCCTGATAACCTGGTCAACCAAACTCCAGGGAACCAAACATGAATTTTCCAGCCTTGACAGGAAAATAAATAAATAAACCAGTCTTCTCTTTTGGACTGGTTTTGCAGAAGTGAGAATAGAGTATAAGAATGATAACGTACAGTCAGACAATCATTAAAATGAACTCCAACCGGATGATGAAGGTCGATGCGAAGGAGAGGGGTCTTGTAGCACACTTTATCTCACTTATTATATGACTGCAAAATAAATAAATACATGAAAATGAAATATTGATTTGAGTTGCAATGTTTTATTGCAAGAAAGTGAGTATAAATACATACATGTAATGTATTTTTTTAATGTTGCAAAGGTTGTTTTTTTACTTTCTATTCATCAAAGAATCCTGAAAAACAATTATCACAAAAATATGAAGCTGCACAACTGTTTTCAACATTGATAATAATAAGAAATGTTTCTTGAGTACCAAATCATCATATTAGAATGATTTCTGAAGGATCATGCGACACTGGAGTAATGATGAAAATGATAAAAAAAAACATTTTATAATATATTCAAATAGAAAACAGTTAAATTGTCGTAATGTTTCACAATATTACTGTTTTTACTGTATTTCTTTATGAACATAAGAGACTTTTTATATTAAAAAAAAATCATGCTTACCCCAAACTTTTGAGTAAATTACTGCAAACATCATGGAAATGTATGAATTTTAGTTTAGAATGTTTGTGAAGTTTAGAACTCCATGACTGACCAGTCAGAATCAAGCATTCTAAAAACCTGTGTAATAAATTATTAAATATTTCATATATATAACCAATTTTAAAGCTGTAAACAAGGCTGTACAAGACTGAGCAGTCCTAGAAATTCATTTCAAACTACCTTTGTCAAATCAAACCAAATCGATTAAATGCAATTAATAGCATCTAACATAAAAGTTTGTATATATATAATATATGTGTGTGCAAATATATACTGTATATATATATATATATATATATATACTTTTGTGTTAGATTAATCAATTGTGTTAGATTAACAATTAATCGCCATGAAACGATTTCACAGCGCAATTTCAAACCAGTCTGCATAATAATAATTTGATATTTGACCGTATGTTTTGAATGGCTTTTGGATAATTTATGGTTGATATAATTCTGATAATCAGTAAATGTAGTAACAATAAAGAACAGTTAATGCACTTTTGTGTTCTGAATTGGGCTTCACACCATCTCTGCAAAAATGATCCCCCACTTTCTCAGTGCCTTCGTTCTTCGTGTTTTCTGTCTGTGCTCTTTGAAGTGCCTGTTTTAATTTGGAATCTAATGGAATCTGTGGTAGGATGTCTATCAGCTGTGTGATCAGAGATCCCATGGTGCAGTGCGGCATGCCCCCGCACTCTAGTGAGTGGGAGCGCAGATAGCCGTGAAACAATAGCAGTGCCCACAGGGCCTTCTATACATTCATTTCCAATGTAGATTGCGCCAGCCTCAGCGCCATCAGGTCGTTTTAATATTAGCCGTACAAAAGCAGTTAACCTTTTCATTCTCCTCCACAGTGTTACAAGAGGAGCTTTTACCATTACAGAATCATTTGAAAGGTCCACTGGGAGGTCAGTTATTCAACCGCAATATGCACTGCGTATTAGCGTCACAAGTAGCCTAACTCATTTTGGCTGAGTGTTGAGATTGTTTGGGAAGATCAGACTTGATGGCCCGTTTCAAAGCAGGTGGTTTCCTCTCCTGTGAGACGTCTGCGCCGAGAGGTGCGCTCAGGGGCGAACAGGTTATGAGGGAGCGATGATAAAAGTCAGGTTGTAAATCAATTCTCCATTTCTATCAAAGGCATATTTCATGCGCGTGTCTAGCATTTAACTAGCAGTGAGGTCATAAAAAAAAATTCCATCTGTATGGAAACTACACAGGATATGCGGTGTGCGCTCTTAGCCATTTATTAATACAATATTCACAGACATAGGAAGTCATGTTCAGACGCAGAAGGGTGGAGGGGAAACCCCATCGCTTTATGTGCCGGCCCTTCTCAAAAAAGAGCTCACTAATTGTTTTTAGCAGCACATTTGCATGGAACAACTTTAGGTTTTGTTATATTTGCAGATTTAATCATTGCTTGTTTTCTAATATGAATCTTGCTTTATGAAAAATGTATCAAACTTAGTTTTTGCTTAAAACAAGAAAAATTGCTGCCAACAGGGTAAGAAAAATAATCTTGATTTAATGAAAGCTTGTTTCTGCCATGGAATAAAAAATTTAAAAAAAGAATGAATTGCTGCTTTTTATCTTCGCAATTGAGACTTTTTTTTTCTTGCAATCGCGAGTTTACATCAATTCTGACTTTTTTCTCAGAATTGTGAGTCTATAGCTCGAAATTCTAACTTCATTTCTCACATTTCTAAGTTATAACTAACAATTCTGAGAAGAGACCAAATTGTGAGAAAAATTGTAATAATAAAAAGTTTTAATTTTATTCCTTGGCAGATCACCTTTGAATTTAGCTTATTTTTCTTACCTCATTGTCAGATATTTTGGATATTTTGAGAGTTTCCTACTTCAGCAGCACGAAATAGACAACATCACTGTAGTCCGATTGCAGAACAGTCTTATGTATCGTTTCTTTCTAGTGAATCCTCTTGTATTTCTTGTTTTAGGCTTGTTTTTATGATTTTTATTAGCCAGTGTTATACCAAATTCTGTGACCTATCAAATCTCTGACCGTCAATGAAATTGCATTTATTTGTTCCAAATGTTTACTACTATTAAAAGAATCATCAATGGAAGCTTAAGGGATTGTTTAGAGGAAACCATTATTCAGAATCAGAACAGTGCCAATTAAAGTGTGAAATAAATGCAGAATACAAAATTAATTTAAATTAAAACACCAGGGTGGAAAAACTGAAGCTAATGAAGCCGTTACGTTTGGCGTCTTCACTCAAATGTCATATCAAAATTTGACATAAAGTTCAAGTAGAAAACCATTATTAGAGCGATAAATCCATCGCGGGGAAACAACCAGGGCAGATTGAAGAGACATGCCCAGATTTGGTGGTGGTAATGATTTTTTTTAAAGGCCGCTCCTCTGTGACTCAGTGGAGAAGGGCTAGAGCGAAGATTAAAACCCATGAAGATAAATAACATGGAGTTAGACTGGCATCTTTAATAACGAAGAGTAGTTTATCGGCCTTATCCGACAGCAAGACCAGGCTTCACTGCTGCTTTGATGTACGCACAAGCCTTTCTCTCCATCACAAACACAAGCGCATACACACAAGTGAGCGAACATTGATCCTGATATGAATTGATATGCACGAAATGTGTCTCGTATGTGCAGGCGAATTGTTTTGAGCAAAGTAAATATGTGTGCAGCTTTTAATTACATCACAGCAATTATGATCCGGTTTACAGTGAAAGTTTATTTGTCGGAGGAAATTTGCCCTCGCTCCCGTTGCCGTAAAAGTGTGGAGACGTGTTTGTTACTTTTCTCTTAATAGGCTTGCCTTTCAAGGTTGTCGACCTTGGCTCTGATGTAAGACCCAGACACCCTCACATCAAAGCACATAGACTTTCTTTAGATAGATTTCTATCTCCGAGGAGGCTAGTGACTAGGCAGCAATCAATGAAGCATTTCTCTTTGATCTTTCTGCAATGATGCCAAATTTCATTGAGGCCAGTCACTTTCTAGATTTCATTATGTACCATTACATTCATCTACTTTTATGATTGCAAAAATTTAGAGGCCATATGCAATAAAGCAAGATGGTGTATCTGATAAGAGTTTTTTTCCCCCCATTGAGGGCACTTGAGTACACCTGTGTGGCTAGCCGACCACTTTCAGACACACACACACACACACCCTTTAATCTGGACTCGAAGACACACGGACATGTTTGTGGTGGATGTTCCTCATTTAATGCAGGTGCACCCGGGGAGAATGGGGGTGTTATCCCCAACCAAGACATCAACAACCCAGAGCAGTTTGTTCGCGCTATAGGGGCCACCTGTGGCCATTGACTTGCCTATTTTACCTCAGACCACACATACCTGCGGCGCTGATGGAAGCATGGTGGAGCTCGCAGGTGTAGATCCATCTGATTGGCTCTTTATGGTTTCTGGTAAACCTGTGAAAAGCCCAGCCACCATGCCAAAAAAAACAAACAAACAGTTTAGTGTACTTGCCACATCAACCCCATAAATATCTGTTTATTTAGGGTATATGTACATGACAACGAAGTACTAAAAACCGAAACGTTTTTACTTTGCGTTTTTCACGCACAGACGACAACATTGTGGAAATGATCCCGTTCACATGGATCCGCAAAAACGATTAAAAACGCTGTATTATTCATACCAGGCCAGTAGATGGCAATATCACTGTGTAAAGAAACACTTCGTGCCCTTAGACTAAACACATAATACACATGCGCTTGACTTCAGTTTTCACAAGTTCACGGTTTTGTAGTTTATACAGAGACAATAACGGTATCGTTTGCAAAAACGTGCACTTTGAAATCCATTTGCATTTTCAAGCCCCTAAAAAGTTTTCCTTTGAAAACAGTTGTAAAACAGTGTAAACGCCCCCTAAATTTCCCCTAAAACGGTTTTCATGAAAGGTCAATAATTGGGATTATCTCTTTTATGTGACCAGACATTAGAATTTCATCCAGAAGATGATAAAATGAGTGGAAATATATACATACTGTACATACATGCATATATTTCTTATAAATGTTCTTTTGAACTTTCTCTTGATTAAATAATTGTGAAAAAAATGTATTATGGTTTCCACAAAAATATTAAGCAGACAATGAAGACTGGAGTAATGATGCTGAAATTTCAGCTTTGCCATCAAAAAGAAAACAGTTATTTTAAATTGTAGTAATATTTCACAATGTTAATGTTTTTACTGTATCATTTTTGTCTCTTGTGCTCTCCAAGGCTGCAAAAAGTAGTGCATAGGCCTGTATATAAATATTTTGGAACATTATAAATCTCTTAACTGTCACTTTTGATCAATTTAATGCGTCCTTTAAAAAATCTGAGCTTAATTTTGAATGGTAGTGTATTCTTGACACTAAAAGTGACACATTAATATGTATATATAATGCATGTAAATGCCTATATCCTATATATTTATAGATTTGAGCTTGTTCTCAAAAGCAGATAATACCATTTGATACAAGCTCATGGATGTACACACTGGGTGTCTGAAGTTTGTAACTTTGATTTGTTTTAAAAAAAATCACTTTCTCCATCAAAAAAAACCCCTAAAACCAACACACATACGAAACATTCACAGTAGTAGTAATTAAAGGCAGGTTGTTATTCCCCACTTTTCCACACGTTGTGTGAAAGAGCTCCTCTAATCTTCTGTCCCCTGCAGGCTCCTGGCCTCACTCTGCGCCACTGTTTCAGATGCTTCTGGAGCTGATGTACCAGACACACACACACATACACAAAGCACACAGGTGGCTGGCCCGCTTCCAGAGCACCGATATGGAAGCTACCTCTGAATGAGTCACTCGTACACACACACACACACACACACATAAAGGGAGATAATTCCCCTCGCCCACATGAAAGAGGCATGCCGTGGGCCGCTTGCCAGGTCTCGGCTACCTGGAGACAAAGGAACAGCACCTCTGGGTGGGTGTAGATGCTCATCCGGGAGCGAGCATGCTGACGGATTGTATCTACAACGTGTGTATGTGCGGCCATGCGTGAGTGTACAGACATGTGCAGGATACGGGGTGTGCTGCCTGTAAGCTGTGTGTGTGTGTGTGTGTGTGTGTGTTCCCAGAGCGCTGTTCAATCACAACCTGCAATTAATGTGGACAATATTCAGCTTTCCCTGTGGGCAAGACCCCACTCCCCTCAGCCTGCCATTGATCCCTGCGGTAGGGGGGTGGAGGGGGTGGAGGTGTTGGGGGTGGGGGGTTGCCAGATTGTGCAAGTCAAGCTAGTTTTGTGGGACGTAGGATTGTAGGCGTGAACAGGGAGAAATCTCTAGTGATTGATTTACTAATATGCTTTTAAATGTTTTCTTTGTTGATAGTGGAACAAAAAATATATTCATAGTTTCCTTATTTAAGTAGTTTATGTATTTGTATATAATATATCAGAATTATGTATATAGTTAGTTAGTTTGCTTGCTTGCTTATTTACTATATTATTATTATTGTTGTTATTGTTATTATTATTAGTTTCCTTGCAAAACCTCACCACAGATTTCGTCTGGCCCTGATAATGTTATTGCTTAAACTTAAAGTTTTATTTATTTAGTGGTTGCTTATTTATTTATTATTTATTTGTTTTCTCAATTTTACAGTTTGTTTGTTTGCTTGCTTATTTAGTTATTATTAGTTTGTTTGCTTCTGTTTTATTTAGTCATATTTTATGCATTAATTTGTGTATCTTTATATTGACCTGAAAAAATAAATCGAAATCTGCTGTATAAATAGTGTAAAAATGTTCTGAAAAATGTATAGAATTTAGTATTTTGATAAATTCAGATGAATAAGTTGACGAAACTAGTTGTATTGGCAGATTGAAATAACGCATCTGCTTTACTGACTCTGAGTAAGAAATACTGCTTTTTCAATACTGTGCTTTTTGAAGAATGGCCTTTTATTCAGAAGTACTAGGTTTTAATTGGATGCTCCTTTGTTTTTTCCCGCAGGAAGTGACATCATACACAGCAGTCCCTAAAGATCGGAGCCGTCGTGATGTCAGGTGAAAGCTGTATTATTAGCAGAGCAGGTTGTATGTGATTAGTGCTGTGCAATGTAAACCTACAGTGAGTTTCTAATGATGTGTGTTTAAGGAGAGATGGAGAGGAGGAGAATACGGGGAGGCTTATCTGTGCTTCAATGTTACATTCCTCTTAATTAAAAGCTCTATCAGTGGCTTTGAAGTTAATGAGTCAGTTTGGTTGGGGGGTGAAAAAAGAAGAAAACAGGGCCAGAGATATTTCAAATCAAGGATTGCCCATCTTTGATTTAACTCTTATCTCATGTTCTCCATGTGTTACTTGTTGGTAACATTCACTCTTGTTCACTTTAGATCAGTTAAAAGATTTATTTTTTATTTTTATGTGTACAAACGCATTGCAGTGAGAGAAATGTGCCTCCTACATGATTGCAAAACTCCAAAAATACACCCATATCTGCAAGTCACTGCAGTTTCCATCTAAAATTACTACTGGAGGCAATAAAACACCAACTACTTATATAGTTATATATATATATATATATATATATATATATATATATATATATATATATATATATATAAAATTATCGATTAATATAGAATTATTTCTGCGTGGTTTCTTGCACAACTATGTTATAACTTCAAAACGCTTTTACCATAATGCATAATTAGAAAATGAATACGTTTTGAAATGCCTGAGCAGAGTCTGTCGCCAAAGTGGTTCGGTATAATATCCTCCCAGAACTCTTACACGACTGCGTGCACAAACAGCGGCATCCACCTCAGTAACCAACATAACATGACTGCGTTTATTGCTCTCTGAGGCACTCGTTATTTAATATAGGCTATATAAAAATGACTATATAAAGTGGCTTCTCCTATTGCAGCAACTTCCATTTTTGTTTGTGATTTTTAGCACCATTTTATCAGGAAGTGGCGATTTTGTTTTCTTCCACTCACTGGATTGGATGGAAATTTATTTATTCGCAAATTCCAATTTTGCCCACGAGTTAAATTCGCTCTGTACATCTAACCTGAAACTTTGTTTGTTTACCATGGTTCAACCTTTGCTTGCTGCATAGATAGTTAAGCAGTATTTAATTAATAAGCAAAAAAAAAGACCTTGGCATCACATAATGAAATTGCGGCTCAATTACTGTCCATATTTTTGTGCCTGTTTGCCGTGTGTGACGATCTATAACATTTCATTCTGATGCAAATAAATAGTCCCTTGTGCCCATATGCTGCCAGTCTTTTAAATGCTAATGAAAAAGTGTTTAGAGACCATGGTTTTATTCATTTCACACACAATATGAGAGCTCGTTCGAGAAGAGCTTTCAATAATCAGACGCACTCGGCAAGTGGATGTTTGGTTGCCACAACTGGCATCATAAAGCGAGGCCTTCTGCAGTCTGAAACGCGCTCTAAATTTAGCAGCACTGTCTCTCTGTCTATGTCGATGCCATGTCTTTATAGACAGAACGAAAGCTTGCTTTTATTCCTTTGGTTTTCCGCTTGCTTCCTTTTACTGTTTCCTGCTTTCAAAGCCCTCCACTTCCAAAGCCCTCCACTTCACCTCTGAAACTGCAGACACCTCACCTAGATTTCCAAAACCTGGATGGTGTTTTATTGTGCTGTGTTGATTTCTTTATTCCCTCAAGTCGAGGGAACTTCAAAAGGCGCAAGACACCTTGATGTCACCAGCGATCGGTAGCGCTTCTCTCTACGGGACTGTCTCCGAGCATGGAGCGATGAAACTTTTATGATTTGGATGAAAAAAAAATGACATGAGATGAAATAAATGATCCAACTGAAAGTTCTGGAACAGGAGTTGGTCTGTGTTGTCTTGTGTTTTGTAGGCTGTTGTTCAAGGCCAAAACGAGTTGTTGTTTTGCACCTAAACAAACTGACATGTAGACAGCCGTCCTCGAAATCGCTCCCCTTTTCATTTGCAAAATGCCAAGCACTCAGCAAAAAAGATTTGAAATGAGCACAAATGAAAATGAAGTCGGAATGTTGGGCTTTTGAACACTGCGCTATTGTGGGAACTCTTCAAAGACACTGGCCTTCGCCAGCATTCATGCCCAAATCTTGGAGCACTCTAAAGCGCGGGGTTTTGTAAAATTGCTTCTTTGTGTCTTAAGGTGTAATTCTCTGTTGCATCTTGAGAGACATCCATATCTGAGGACGTGGAGGTTCTTCTCGCTCTCAAGGCTTTGTTCTGGATACACTTCCCTCTCCGCCCTCCCCGCCTATACGACATCTCCCTACGGGTCCGACATCAGCGTAATTGAAGATCATTACGCAGCCACAATGCATCTTGACAGAGCTTGGGCTTCATAATGGAGTTGAATAGTAGGGCGCACTTCAACGCGTGCCGCTCGGGAAAATGAAGGCCAGCAGCTGAGGAATATTCCGACTCGAAATGAAGGCGCGATTTCCCCGTGTATAACGCCATTGGTCGAGCAAGGGGGCGAAATAGCTACTGATTATTGGCTTACGCACGGCCACTCAGGTTGCTTTATTTATTTATTTTCTGGGGGGCTTGTTTTGTTTTGTTTTGGCTGAAGTGGGGTTGGAGATGGGGGGTTGCCTCCACACTTCAAAAGAATTTGTAACAAACCTAATTCATCTGAAGCGTAGGATGAGCTGGTAAGGAAGATGAAAGATGAAAGTCTGTTGGCATGGAAACTGAAAGCACATCAGTGCCTTGTGGTGAACAAAAGGCTGCCTGTGTTGTGTTGCACTCGTGAGAGCATCTAGAAAGGTTTTAAGTAGTAACATAGAATTGCTAAGAAAATTACCCACTTATGATTATTTTATCAAGTTCGGTTTGGACTTGTTTTGTACATTACAATCCGCCCTCTCGCAATGGGATTTAATTTTCCTCGCCGCACATATTGCTTATGCTGAATCATCTGTTCCGCATTTGAATGTAATTTGTGCCATATTCAAACTAATGCTTTTGCTTCTGAAGTACATTGAATAGGTAGGACACCAACAAATCAACAAATACCAATCAATTAGTCAAAGTAGATCTGTTTGACATTTTTCTTACTTTGATTGATACTGTCTGCCTGTCTGTCTATTTATCCTTCTTAAAAAACATTGTAAACCAGCTGGTTTGTTGGTCTTAGACAGACTTGGTCTGTTTGAGGGGCTTTGGCAGGTTTAAAGTCCCTGTGTGCTGAAAATCCAGCTTTTAATGTTGTTTACATGTCTATATGGTGTTTTTAATATGCTTTAAGACAAACAATGTACAAATTCATAAGTTAACACCATTGCTGAGTATTTTCTCCTAAAAAACTCCTGGTGTTTCTGACGTCACAAACTACCTTGTAAACAATCAGGTCAACGTGTGATCGTCAACCAGTGGATCTCTGAGCTGCTGTGAGTTAGTGGAGGCGGGGCTAATTTGCATATTCATAGAACTGCATATCGTAAATGGGTAAGGGTTTAGAGTTACATTCAAGCTATTGTAAAGCATGAAGACATTTTTTTCAAGGAAAAAACCTTTAAATAATTTTGGTGATCAAAAATGAGTTTTACGGGATGAAATTATTGACTACAGGGGCACTTTAAGTTTTTTTTCCATCCATCCATCTATCCTATATTTCTAAAAAAGGCATCTTATTCCAGCCTAAGCTGGTAATTAAAATACTGTCAATAGTTGGATGGTTTACTAGGGGTCCATCCATCCATCCATCCATCCATCCATCCGTCCATCGAGACTAGTCTGTTGGTGGGTTTTTGAGGGGTTTTGAGCACTTTTTAAGTTGTTAGACTAGGAGACTATCCTAAACCAACTAAAACCTGCTCAAACCAGCTCGGGCTGGCTTAAAGGTTTTTTCCATCTATCTATCCATCCATCTAAAAAGCATCTGATTACAGCCTAAGCTGGTTTGCTGGTATTAGACTAGTCTGCTGAAGAGTTTTCAAAGGATTTTGATGTCTATCTGTCTTTCCGTCTATTTATCCTGCTAAAACATAAAACCGGCCTTAGCTGGTTTGCTTATCTTAGACTAGTCTTTTGTTTGGTTTTAGAGGAGTTTTAGGACTTTTTAAGTGGTCAGACTGGGACACCATTGCCGGGGACACACTTAACAACTAGCTGAAACATTCTAAGACTGAACTAAACACACGTACAGACTGTTACCAACGACTTGAGCAGATTTTAAACACTGACTGTGAACACCGACTGAACGCAACTGTCTCTGAACTCGGCACGTTTGGGCATGATCATTTGTAAGTATCAAATTACATTCACAATCGGCCTTACAGTCGTTAAGTGTGTCCCTGGTTTATCCTAAACCAACTAAGACCCCCAAACAAGCTTAGGCTGGGATAAGGTTTTTTCCATCCATCCATCAAATATTTTATTCCAGCCTAAGCTATCTATCTATCTATCTATGTATCTATCTATCTATCTGTGTGTCTATCTGTCTGTCTGTCATGTCACAGGTGTTGGTAGTAAGAGTTAATTGGAGAGTGAATGTTGTGTAGAGGGGGATTTCCAAACCTCAGGGCTCTACTGCTGTTCTCTATGCACTGAACTTGCTCTGGAGCTATATCTCATTCACACACGCAATCTGTGATTTACAGTGAGCACACACTCATACTTGCATAAAATGTCTTTGGTTATATCACCCACAGATTTGCACAGTTGTGCTTTAGTGAACTCACAGAACTAAGCATGCACTTTGTCATTTGCTGTCCATAATAATTCAAAGTCTTTTAATGACAAAAGATATTTTAGTTAGCCCTGAAAAACATAAAGAGTTTGTTGTGTTTGAGATAAAGTTCCTGTTCTATTCCCAGATTCCTTCTAAAAACAACCACAGATGAAACGGCTATTTTAAGAAGTTCCTAAATTACAACTGCTGCATGAATATGTCAACCTTCACTTTTTTTCTAACAATAAGCTGCCCAAACACATTTACTAGCCCTGCACTCATACCTTTTCATGTTTTCTAACCAGAGGAGGAGTTTGATCTCTCCACAGATCCTGCGATGTCACAAATACGCATGAGAAGACAGCAGCTTCAAAGACCATCACTGGGATTTTTTTTTTTTAAAGAATAATGAAATATTCATTTTAAAAGTGGGATAAAAATACAAATGAAATCAGTACAGAAAGGGAAAAGAAGTCTGTGACATAGCTGTCAGATTTGCATCAAATATAAAAAAAACCTTTAAGCATCCACCTCATGTTATTTGTTGATGAGTGTTTTTTGTGCTGCTATGAAGCCAATCTGTGAATCGAGTAATTTCTTCTGTTCACTACGGTTTTGTCATAGAGAGTGTGATTGTTCTAAGTTTTTGGCAATGCTTGACAAAGTCAAAAGGTACATTTCACACCCAAACATACTGTAGGCATAGATATGCATATGTACAAGTATACAACCAGATCTCTATCTTGCAATTCACTTCATCATTAAGCCTGTGCTTAACTTTGCAGTCACTTTGATTTGCCCAGTTCACTCAAGATGATGGGAAAGATGCTTTCTTCTTCTCCAATTAAAACTTTCTCTCAATCCGTTGTTCGTTACTGCACAGCAATCTTTCAGTTAACTGCCAGCAATGTGCTTTCTTAGTGTTGAAAAACAGTGAGTGAAGAATTATCCTCTAAAAGCGAGGATCAATTAAAATGTCCCTTTTTGGTGGTGAAATAGGCGACAGTTCATCTTAACTGCTCATAGAACCAACTGCAGTCTTGATCGCAAACAAAATAAATTACTTGAAGCATTTTCTTGCTTTCTTTAACACGATAATCTGCTGTCAAGTGGATCTGATTCTCTTCGCCAAATTTGACAGCTAATTTTGAATGAATTTTCACAAGCTTGCGAGGGATAAAAGCTGCTGACAATGGAAAAGGCAACCCTTCTTTTCCCCTGTCGTGTTTCCAACCAAACCTTTTAATCTGGCTCTTGTGCGAGGGCTCAGTTTTAAGCTCAGCAGAGGGCTGGGATCTGTTGGGGATTCGACAGGGAGCCTTAAACAACACCACCGGCAGTGGACGAGATGACACTGGTGCACCAACACTGCAAAAAAAATGAACCTAAAAACAATTTGCGTGAGGTGAATTCATTTACTCATTTAATGTTTTGACTTTAACTTAAAAATGTTAAGTTGCCATGAATTAAAATTTGCCATAATTGTAAAACAGTTTCCTATTTAGATGTAGAAGTAACTTATAATATAAAACTTCTATTGCACTGGATACATTTCAACAGCCTAATAGGCTACATTTCCTGGATCCCATGACCTTGAGACCGTGGCATTAGGGTCATTTGTAAATAGCACACACATAGCCTAACTATATGGTAAATGAAACACAACAAGGGTAAACAACTAAACATTTCAACTTATTTTGACATAAAATGTTTCTAAATGTGACAGCAAATCGTCGTAACTGCAGATAAGCTAGCAAACAGTCTAACCTACATATTCTATGCCCCACATCAAACCTGTCAATGGCAAACGGATCATAATCACAGCCATTTTTTAGTTTGAATGCGAAAATGCGCATGTGTGTGATGTGCTGTCATCTGTCAGACTCGACAATGAGCCGTTTTGTGGAGAAACGCAATTATAAGCAAAAACTTGAATTTGTTTTGTTATTTTTGATTAATCAATGTCTCCGCTTTTCTAATTTATCGCAAAAATAAAACAGTAAATACCTTGGCGTTCTTTCATGTGCTGTGAGAGATATAGCTGCCTTGAAACGGCAGAACGGAGCTAGCGTGAACCGATTGTCTCATCTTTTCTACAACACGAAATATGAATGAACATCCGAAGGTATACGTTGAAACATAGAGTAGCTACAACTTACTGAAATGTATCATGTCTAGTGCAATCGCCCAGTCAGTATTTTAATCGCAGAAATATGTCAATACACCACGTGAGCAAGTCAGACTTTAAATTTAGACCTACCTCAGGAAAAGTTTGTTAGCCGAAAAATTTAAACTTAAGAAAATATGTGACAAACAAAAAGTCAATATAGGCTACTACTAGCCTATATAGTCCGTTTTCAGTGTCACATGATCCTTAAGTAAACTGAAAAAAAAGAAAAGAAACGAACACTTTTATATATAAGGACAAATTAAATTTATCACATGTGAGAGACATTTAGAATGTCAATACTGTTCTTTTGAACTTTCTATTCAAAATATTCATATCAAAGGATCATGGGAAAAAGTGTTCACAAAAATATTAAGCAGCCCAACTGTTTTCAACATTGATTATAAAAGTGTTTCTTGTGCAGCAAATCAGCATATTAAAATGATTTCTGAAGGATCATGTGACAACTGTAGTAATGATGCTGAAAATTCAGCTGCGATCACAGGAATGAATTACATTTTAATATATATATATATAAATAAAATAAAAACATTTATTATAAATTGTAATAATAATTCACAATATTACTGTTTTTACTATATTTTTGATCAGATGAAAGCAGCTTTGGTGAGCATAAGCATTCTTTGAGAAACATTTAAAAAATCTTATCCAAACTTTTGAATGTTTGCAAATGTTTATTCATTGTACCATTTTAAATTATGTACATTTATAAAATAAATGGTTGGATTTTAGCATTTCTCATGTATAGAGGCTCTGAAGACTCCTTCCCAGACATGCATCCTACATTGTGGATTCAGGGTCTCAACAGTGTGCTTTGAAATATCAACGCCTGCCATTGGCACCCTTGTCCCGAAAAGTGGGATCTCCCATCATTTTTTTTCTTGTCAGTTTCCTTGGAAATTCCGAATGGGGTGTTTGTTGGAGATTTGAGGGGTTTGAGCAAACACTCTTTTCAATTGTTTTGGTGGTATCGGCCTTTACATAGGTAAGCTCTGCGCTGTCAGCACAGGCCAAAGCTAATCCATAACCCTTTAGCGGAGCTGATCGCATTCTTGTGAAGCGAGCCACACCCTGAGACCCCCCAGAAAACAAAAGGGAGTTTCCATATGCCTCATCTACCACCAAGATTGTCTGGCGTACATTTAAGCATTTTTCTTCCCTGTCAATATCATCTTTTCCCACATATTTTTCTCTTGCAGGACCAGCAGTCACACGTTGAAGACGCGACTCTCTTTAATGTTGATCCAGGTGTTTGAGGGCTCACTGAGGGGACCGACAGAGAGCTTTTACAACCTATCCCATGATTCCCAGCTCTCTGACTCGTGGCCGTTGCTCTATTTTCTGGACGAATCATTTGGGTCCAGGTTCTGTTTGGAACAACGGCATTATTCAAAAGGAGGTGGTTCTGGAGCTGTCAAGGTTTGAAATGCTTTCTGGGTAAATAAAAACCTTAAATGATACTCAAAGACTAAGAGTGTGTTCACACTTGTAGTTTGGTTCTTCTTGGTTCTTTGGATCCAGACCAAAAAAAGGAAAATAATACATTTAGTCCTAGTTCGCCTAGCATTCTCACTGTCATTTTTAAGAAGACAGAAACTAAAGATACAAAAAATGCCGTATTTTGCGACGGACGAACATCCAAAACGTATGATGGCATTTTGAGCAGCCTTATGCCCGGACCGAACTGAGATTGAGCACTTTAAAATGTTGTTCTCATTGGGCTGTCTCTCTCCTGTCGATTGTCTCGATCCTTTTGATACTCCATAAAGGACTTGAACATCTGCGCCAGAGCAGTAACTGCAGTATCACCAATTGAACAATTATTAAAACTATATAGTTATAGTCATCATTATAGTTATCTTCCTTAATGTGAACTGGCCTTAACACTGACAAAAAAAAAAAAATACCACACCATGGTATCTTTTTAGTACCTTTACCATAGCACATGAAAGTAATATTGATTCAGTTGCACTGTGTATATCAAAGTTCTGAGATTTTTGCAATCAGTACTACCAAAGTAAGAGTATACAATGTTAACATTTTCGAATGACTGACCATTCGTCCGTTCATTTGTTCAAAGGAAGGAACAAATTATCAAACAAATAAACACGAGAAAGAACGAATTAATGAATGAGGATGCCTATTTCTTAGCTCTCACGGTGCTATAAATGTAATTCCAAGTACTTTTGGGAGCTGGATTTCTTTGTTGTTATTTCAACCTTTACTTTCAGTTTATTTGAAAATCATGAGATCTCCTTTGGAAAATATGAATTTCCTTTACTCCTGAAACCAGATTCCCACTGAGGGCTAAGACATTATCATTTGGGGCTTTAGCTCTTCCTCTGTTGTCCCTCTATCCAGTTAGACTCGACAAGCCCATAAAACCTCTGGTGAGCTGTAGGAACTGCGGCCCATGCTGGGTAGAGTCGTGTTAAGCTTCACTGAGAGTATGCCAAAGTGACGCTGATCAGACTCTTAAAAAGACACTCGCAGCGGGAATGTGAGTGTACGTGTGTGTGTGTTTGTGCGCGCCCAGCAATTGCTCAACACTAATCCCTCCATCATTAAAGAGAAGACACAAGTTGTCACTAAATGAGGCCCTGATGTCAAACTCAGGTGTGGAGGTGGGTGAACAGGGGAGCAGCGGAGAACGGGTTAGGAGGAAAATAGTGAGGCAGTGAAAAAATTGTGATCAGACGAGAGAATAATTCTTCCGCTGTGAGTGTTGAAGAGGTGAAATGAGTGGATGAATTCATTAAAAGGAATCTCAGAGGAAAATTTGTTTTTTATGCTCAGAGGTTGCTCTTTTATAGATAATGGTCTCAGATGTTCCTCCTAAAAGTCCCCAACAGAAAAAAATGACAAAGATTGTAAAGTTATAAAAGCTATTTTTCTTCTTTTTTTTTTTGGTTGTATTATTTAATTATTTATTTATTTCAAAATTACTATGAATAGCAGTTCAGATCATTTGATCTTTGTAAAATGTATTTCAATTTGCCATAATTAACCCAAAGCTCTGGCTTTTCTTTCTTATTTTTAACTAAAAATTCTTCAGCCACCTGACTAAAAATGGGATAAACATGCCAACTTTCAGTTCTGTTTACAACCTGCTTACTCATTGTGCTTTTACATAAAGATTATAGAGCTATAAAATAGTAAAAAAAAAATAAAAAATAAAAAGTTAGTTTTTAAAATATTTATTTATTTTAGAAAAAATGTATGTGGATAGTACAGATTATTTTTCACTGGGACATATTTGATGGTAAATTAGTAGGTAAATCAGCACGTATTGAGGCATATTTTCTTTAATAATATGAGAACAGGAGAAACAACTGAGAAAAAAGAGCAAAAGTTTCTCCATTTAATCCCATTGCTGTCTGGGAGGCTGAGAAAGAAATCTCATTTGTGAATTTTCTTTCCTGAAGGATGCAAACCCTGCTAAGCAAGAGGTGGTTATACGAGGCAGATAAGCCGTCTTTAATAATCTTTAAAACATCCCACATAGATTTTATATAACAGTTTGGACACTTGGGAAAATGTAGACAGCTTTCAGCACACTAGTATAACCCGAGTTGACCAGTTCTCATTCAAATAAACCATGACACCTTTTGCACTGCATCGTTGGGTTTATCATGAGCAAGCAAATAATGAGAGAGATAGAAATCCTGTATCTCTCTCTCTGGCCATCTCTCTCTCTCTGTCTCACCCCTCTCTCCGTCTCCAGGGATGCAAATCCGAGTTGGCACATCTCCCACCCTCACCGTAGCTGTTCACCTCCTCCTCTCTCCGCTGCTCTATGCCTTTGATCTGAGTCCAATGCCCACACAACCCATGGGGGTCAACCGCTCTCAACCCTTTCACAGGCTGGCACACTCCTCCTCCTGTTGGCACCGCCATGGCCTGGCTGCCGGAGTGCATAGTGAGTTTCACAAGAGACGAAGATGATCAACGCAGCCGTTGCATTGTGGGGTAATTAACCCAAAGCTGTGGGTTTCCTTCTTAACAGGGGTGATGTATGTTTGGCCCATGCTGTTTGATCAAAAACGATGTTGATATACATTCTTGATGCGAAGGGATGACGAGATACTATCACAAAGAGGGACCGTGGCTTACAATTTGAATACTTGCGAGGCTAAACATGCCATTTTCAGTCCTGTTTACGGCCTGCGTATTCTTTGTGTTGTGCTGTCCCAGTATTTCACACTAAATTTTGTCTTTATTTTCTCACCTTCAGATCATTCTAAACCCATAAGTCACTACCCCCCCCCCCATTGAACACAATGAGAAACCGTTTCATTACAAGGAGAGTTCATAGTGACCGTGTGTCTGTCAAGCACTAAGAAGTAACTGTGATTTCTTATCAAGTTAAACCTTGCACAACATGTATAAAGGTTTCATTTTTTAATCTTAATGTTATTGTGAATGATATTTTAAGAGTTGAACCAAGACATATCAGCTATGAGGTGAATCGTAAGATTACAAACTTTGATTAGAAGCAAAAACGTTTTTTGAAAATTGGACAAAAATGTAAAGGTACAAGACTGTGTACTCAACGGCTTTAGTGAGGGAAAGAACTACAATCCCATGAAGCATTGCGAACAGCGTAATCGAATTAAAAACTATGAAGAAATATAAATCTACTCATTAACAAATGCTGATTATATGTATATACATATACAATATATTTTAAGTTTATTGCAAATATATGCATATATGGCTATATACAACCATTTCAGTATTTGGAGAGCAGAGGGAGATTTATGCATTTTGGCCATTCATTTACACGAAAACGCCATTTTGGGGGCCTGAAATCATAAACTTTTGAAAACAGGTTTCAATGTGCAAGTTTTTTAAACCAATACGGTTATCGCCACCATATGAACTACAAAATGCGAATTTTTGAAAACGGTGACGTCATGCACATGTATTACATGTTCAGTCCATAGGCTCGTAGTTTCTTTACAAAATGACATTGTCAACTGCTGGCCTGGCATAAATAATACAGCATTTTTAGTCGTTTTCGTGGATCCGTGTGAATGGAGATCTTTTTGACAACGTTGTCGTCTGTATGTGAAAAACTTTTCCGTTTGTAGTACATTGTTGTCGTGTAAACACCCTAAATCTGTAGAGAATTATAATCATCAAAAAATAAATTTAAATTTTACATGCTGTATTTCAATCATTTTACAGCTCCTACAAAAAGTTAATCACTTTACCTTCAACGGTTTGCTTTTTGTAACACAAAACATTTAGTTTTGATAGCCTGCAATATATAAATAAGCAATATAAATTAATAATTTTCATATTGTGGAATTCAGATGTAGTTATTTGGGTTTAATACAATATTATTATTTTGTTTTGTTTAGACTCCATGTTGTTTCCGACTTTAAAGTATGTCGTAATGATGAATGTCCAACTTGAAGGTGTGAATTTCCCGGGTGCACTCGAAGGCAGCATTAAATTGAATAATTTACTTTTGATGTCATTCAATTTCAATTCAAACTGGGGTCAATTCTATAAAAAATTCAGCTCATGAATTCAAGGGAACAATTCCTCAGCTGTGAATTTTGCCCAACCCTCTTCAGAATATCTCCTTTTGTGTTCCACAGAAGCAGAATGCAGGAAATGACGTGCGAGAGAGTAAATAATTTTCATTATTGAACTCCGGTTGGCATGGTGTATGCGCTCTGTTGTCTCACACACCTCCTTTCAGCGCTATCTATGTTCTTGTCATCTCCGCTAGAGCCTTTTCTCTCTGATATTGCTCATCGGCAATTACTCCGAGCTTCTGCCGGCGTCTGTTCTTCAGAGACGGCGTATTCAAGCGCGCTCCATTCACATGCAGATGTTTCCAAAATCCCTGTCTTGTTTTTGTTTCCCGTGACCCATCAATCAGCACTCCTCCCATCTGTTTGTTACTCGCTGCTTACTGGCACCCTTTTAGCGCGCAACAAATAAAAACATCATAATATCCCTCTCTTTAGCTCTCTTTCTCTCACTTTCATACCCTCAGGCTTTTTGTATTCATATGACTTTCAGGGGTTAAAAAGGATGCTGATCCTACTATAAAACCAATATTGTTTCTTTCTTTCTCTGGACATCATGTAATTGATCACATCACAGCGCTTTTTCCCCATGGTTAATGTAGGCCTGTTATAAAGAGGGAAAAGTTGTGGTAACTTAGTGATCTCTAATTATGTCATGCCCCTCACTCAGACTGAGTTGGTGGGAGATGAAAAAAGGGAACACTGGATGATTGACAGCACCCCTTCCCTCAGGAACTCATTAGGCTACGGACTAAAAGCTAGTGGGCACACACACAAGCTGGTCTTGCTTCCTCTAGTCCTCTTTTAGTCCTACATTCAATCAGATGGAAAAAAGAAATGCCTTATTTCAGTAAGCTGCAAGAAAAAGGAAAGGAAAGGAAAGGGGGGGTACAGTCAAGCGCTTGTTTCATCTGTTCAGAGGTTGCTTTAAAACCCAGAGTTTTTGGCCTTTTCTTTCAATTATAGTTTCTTAGAGATTCTTTTACTCTTCCAGATCTTGCTTCTCATGCGTTCTCTTTTTTTCTTCCCTCTCTCTTTCTCCTTCTCTTTTCTGTGTTCTCTTTTCTAAGGCTGGTTTGGGTCTGTTACAAGGCTTCTGAGGAGAGTTTTGAAGTGCTCGGCCCTTGGAGAGACTCGCAGAGATGTTGTACAGTTCACAGAATTCGAGAAGTTTTTTCCCCTGGGAAAAAAAAAAAGTTTGGTTGCAACGTTTTATAAGCTGTACTGCTAGGGACTGTTTAAAAGGGAACATCAGCAGGAATATCGCAGATTTCTCCATGATCATGCTGGCCTTTGATTTGTCAAAGTCGAATCAGTACCATATTTTAAGACAGCATCTATAACCAATGGTCCCGACCAGCTTGTGACAGTTGTGCTTCAAAGAATACGGATGTAAATAAACTTTGAGAGCTTTTTTTTATGACATTTTTATGATCCCTTTTCATTTGCTCTGTTTATTAAACATTTTTGGGGGGTTTGTAGTTTGGGAAGTAATCAAAACTGTTGATGAAATTGATTAACTAAAAAATAAACAGATTTTAGAAATGTACATGCAAGAATTGAATTGTAATAATATAATATAATAATACATTTTACCATCTTGAAGTATGTTAGTCACCAACTATTTTGACTTTTTTTTTTTTTTGGCAGCCTAGTCAGTATAAGTGAACGTGACCAAAGTAAGAAAAAATTAATTTGATAAAATATTATTTAATCTTTTTATGTTAAAAAAGTGTTTTAATTAATTATTTTATTTAATATATTTTTTCATCTTTATTTATAATACTTTATTGAAATGTATTTATATTTAAAATTAAAAATATAAATACATGTATTTTTTCAGTTTATAATATATTTTTGTTTATTTTATCTTATTAGTGTAGTTGCTCTCTGCCATTTTAACGTCAACAGAAAAATATTCGCTTAAAAAAACTAATAGGACTATAATAGTTTTCTTTAAATATAATGATGATTTAGTTTATTTCAATAATAATTCATATTTCAATCGAAATATATTGTGCCAAAAAGCAGAGTTCCATTTGATGTATCGTAATAAAGAAATTTGTGAAATTAAGCAGATGCCAACATGGACAAGTTGCGTGACCTGTAAAGTACTACATCTTCGAAAACCATGAAAAAAAAAACTCCACTATGTATAAGAAAATATGACACAGTCTATATTAAATACAGGTTCTTCCATGGTTCAAGGTGACTCATATATTTTGTGCTGTAAAACATAGGTAATAATGCTTATTATTTTATTTTATATAGTATAAAAGTAAAATCCAGCTCCTGAAGCAGACCAGTTGAGAACCGCTGCCATAAAGCCAGTTATGATTGTGCTGATGACATCACAGTGGCCCCATCGGGTCTTTGACATCATCACGAGTCAATATGCATTCAAACGAATTCAGCGAGTAGCTACGCCGGGTGCTTAGGGGCTCAGCCAGCGAAATCATGCGCGATGCTCGGATGGATATATTGTAATTCTTTCTATGTTTTAAGTCCGTTTCAGCTTGGGAAGATAAAAGGCTCAGTTTTCAAGGAGTCCAGCTATTAGCCGTCTCCAATTAGAGAGGGAGGGTGTAGTGTTCTTCCACAAGCCTAATCCCCTCTTAAATTAAGAGAGCCCGCGCCAGAGCCACTCAGGGCAAAGGATATGGTCCACTCACTAACTGCTTTTCATTATACATGTGCAAAACACACACACACACACACACACACACACACACACACACACACAGAAGAATGAGTCTCATTTCAAAGCTACTGTTGCCCCTTCAGTGGGATTTGTACACTCAAGCAAGACATCTCTCAACCCTTATTTTCCTTCTCTCTGACCAATTTATTCAACAGGCTATAGATTCATACCCAAAACAGCCATTCATGACTCGGCCGGTCTGTTTCGGCACACACAATATGCAGATTCGTTCTGATTTGGTGAGATTATGTTAAAACGCATGGATATGTTGACGTTTTGTTCACATTTTCCATGATAAAGTGTGTATTAGCGTTCATTTTGAGCTTCTCTGTTTGTATGTTTGATTCCAAATATATATAATCGTTCCCATCTGCCATTTGAGCAAACGATTAGCTCGCTTGCGAGGAACTCGTGTATCTCAATGTTTTGGGAAATTATGTTAGAATTGAGGGGATTCCATCGCACTCAATAGCATTCGGCACAGGAACTGGATTTACCGAGCTGGAATTAATGACTGTTTTGAAGGCTTTCAAAAAGTTTTTGGTGCTAATCCAACAGTTTCGTCAAAAATTAAGAAGAAAGCTAGAAGATCAATGGAGTTTGTTTCACGTCAAATCCCTTTGCTTAATGTCTCATTTGAAGTTTGGAGTGAGGAGGCTCATTCACTGGAAATCAAAGAGCTGCCATCTACATTTGGGTTTCAGGGGGATCATAATATGTTTTAGGAGTTTTAGGGGTTTCAGTTGCAATCTAAATATGAACATCAAGATAGATTGCTTGCCATGCACAAACAATGGGGATCCCAAATATTCCTCAGATCTAATGATGGGCGAAACCGCCAACAGAATGTGCAATTGCTGCTGCGTCTCTGCCGGAGAGTCATCTTTGACATTTTCGAGCCGTAACTGCACAGACTGCTGGGAAGGAACCACATCACATGGCCAAGCCAAACACAATTGGAGGGAATCCATGTCAACCGAACTAAAACAGAACAACTCTCATATAACTCTTGTAAAACACATCTTTCTGAGGTGTAAATAAATAAATTGTGTTGGATGGTTTGAGTTACCGCAGGTTTACTAAGGAGTTGAGTCCACAAAGAGACACGCTCCAATCAAAGGGCTCTCTGGCACGCTTCGGGCCGGCCGCACTGACTACGCCACTGCCGTACCCGACCAAAGACTTTGAGCGCCACGCCACGCGAAAACCAAACCTAAGATAAGCTAAACGTGGTCTGGCCTAAAGGCTTTTGTGTGGCTTTGAATACTTTCTGTCGCTCGCTCTCTGCGATTCCATCTGGCTGGTCTGAAGCGATGGGGCACACTCGGAGAGCCCCTCAGAGGGTACAAAGGGAGGATTATTCCAGCTGCCAGTCACACTAAGACCCTCAGCCGCCCGCTCCCTTACCACGGGCAATGTCTTCAGCCCTCATCCCCGTCTCTCACAAAGGGACATCATTAACATGGGACAATGGAGCCTTCCAACAAATCACCAGCATCAGCCAGACACTCATCCTCCCAGAATACACACTGAACCCTCGTTAAAAATGGGGGAAAGAAAGTCCTGGAATATTCAGATTAGAGGAAGATTCCCGTAATGTGATTTCTGATTCTATCACTTACCGTGCAAAAAAAATGCTTTTCAGACGCTTAGTTGTGTGCTGTTTTTGACAGGGTCATAAGGTGGAATGCACTTGGGTAAAGGTGAGCTGAGCACACTTGAGTGTGTTTACATGCACCGATTATGCCATTTAATAACCCTTTAGGGTCGTGTTAACACCTTAAACTGTGTTTATTTTTCCGGTGAAGATTAAAACTGTTTGAGCAAAACCAGATTGCCCCAAGTTTTTTGCTCTGCATGTCAGCACCTTTACCTTCTTGCGGCTTAAGCCATGATCTACGGACACTGCAATGGTTGTAATATGACGTCGCACCACGCCTGGCTACAGCTTTGAGATTTAAGATGGGCCAAGTGACATTCCTGGTGGTCTGGAGTTTATACATTATTTAGTTTTTTCTCCCTAACAGATTTTGTAACTTTATTTTATAACAAAAGAGGCAGGTCTTACTCTATAAAGACACGGCTTAATGCTAAGGAGCTAAAAATAAAATAAAAAATATGTTTTTTAATAAATAATGTTAAATAAAGACAAGTAAACGGTCAGTAATAAAATAAGACTTGGACCTTATAGACCTGTGGTCTGTGGATCCAATTTCCTCCCAAGTCCTCACCCTCGAGTCTTCTTCCTCCTCGCCGGTCCCGTCCGGAAACCTGCAGCCTGTATCCCTGCCTGACCTCCTAGTCCCGTCTCCATCGCTGGTCATGGCCAGTCCCCTGGATCCGTCGGCACCACTGGTATGGTCCAGCTCCTCGGCTCGTAAATTCAATGAAAGTCTTCAGGATGTGCTGGAGGAGACTTTACAGAGTGCTGGACTCTTGCATTGTCAATACAAGATCTTGACCAAAAATGTATGTGCCTCTCGATGGAAATAACATCACAACATTTATTTCCACCAAGAGGTGCATCAGTTTTTGGTCAAGAACTTTTAGATCTTGATGAATACACACTCCATCAATTAGAGTTAGAAGAATTGTTGCCAAACATATAAAATGCTAGAAACATAATAATCATATATATATATATATATATATATATATATATATATATTTTTTTTTTTTTTTTTTTTTTAAGGACAGTAAGCAGTTGGACATTGATCAGGAAAGGATCTTGACTCGGGTTGGCTGAAACACTGACTTATGGCACTGTCAATATACCTGTAAAGTATGAATATACTAATCCACAAAGAATTTGCTTTTCAGCACTCCCAATGCCCACCATATTTATTTTGTCCAGGCTTTTTCTTCTTTTTAACTTAACTCATCTGTGTGAACATGCACAAATGAATGTCTAAATGTGCTTTTCATTACAGTCATTTTTCAGTCATTAGTTTAACACCCAGCATTTTGTATGTTCATTGTATGTGATATAAAATGTATAGAAAATTAATAATGATTTTTTTTTTCATAGTTGACCCTCTGCTTCGTAAAGGAAAAGAAAGTGAGCTTTGGTCGATTTTAAAAACAGCACAGTGGAGCTGAACAGAAAGCAAAATTGCGCTGCATGCGGATGGGGTTGGATTAGGTTGGATTCATTTTGGACACCCCTGGGATCCAATCCACTAGCTCTCCACGATCCCCTCAGGGGCCCAGCGTATCAGGGGCAATGATCCTGTGTCAGATGGCGATGGAGGCTCATGTGCACTGGGGTATAGAGTCTCCTCCGATGGGTCTCTGTTTCTCCAGTGGTCTGTTAGCAATGGGGCCATTAAGAAACTCATTTTTTTAAGACTTTGAATCAGAATTCAGGTAAATTGATATCATATTTGAAACACCCAAATATATCTAAATATTAGCTTTGATATTGACTTAAATTTCCACAGTTATCTGTCTGCCATTTTTCATCTGAAACTTAAGATTAGAAATTTAAGTTATATTTAGAGCCATGATAAAATTTAAGTTATATTTAGAGCCATGATAATAATCATATATTGAATATATTTACGCAGACTGCTTTAGACCACACTCATCTTTTCTTGATTCTTAATGTATGATGTGTAGCTATTCTGTGTATTTCAGGAGTTTCTCTCAGGGAAAACATATGATCCTTTTCAATTTCGGATGAACATCATCAAACAAACACCAATGAGTATCTTGGGATAAACTGAACGTTTGCGTTTGTTGAATGTATATTTTTTAACATAGTTTAAATGAGTTTAAAAGAGATATCTGTGTTTCAAGTGTTTCTTTCGGGCAAAAACATACACTTCCATGACGGATGAAAATCCTCAACAACAAACACCAATGCTAAATCAGTATCTTGGGATAAACCGAATGTTTGCGTGTTTAAGGGTGCAGATATTTTCCAACCCTGCGCTGTCTGCTTTTGAATCAGTTCTCTCCAGAAACGCTTTATCAAAGTCATGCCGTTTGCTAAATGCTCAAAAGATGAAGAAATTGAAGGAGACCACTGGGGAGGAATGTTTATGGCAGTGAGGCGAGAAATCAAAGGAAGGACACGGCACATGGGAGATCCGAGAGGTGGTGAGACGGGATGGGAGGAAGGACGATGGGTCGATGAGGAAGAGATAGAGAAAGAGGAAGGCCGAACGATGAGATGGAACAGAGGCCCATGGGAAACAGGAAGGACATCGGACTGCTTGATCGGCAGCAGAAACACTGTAAACAAACTCGCCGAGGCCACGGGGTCCTCCAGAAATGCTCCCTGTTTACCCACGAATCCCTCTTGTTGAAGGAACGATTCATCGTCAAATGAAAGGCAGCAAATATTTACAGAACCCCGCTCAGCCTATGCTGTGGTGTTGTGTGAAATCATGAAAGGACCCTTTGATTTCTAGTATTCCCTTGGCCATTGATGATAGGGATTAAACAGACAGATGGTTAGGTAAGTAATGACTAGACAGGGAGTGTAAGGGGAGGGGCCTAATTTAAGAGGTGGGGCTGGGGGTTGGAGGGTGGGGTCAAAAACTAGCAAGCAGACTGTACATTTGCACAGAATTTCACCATGACTAACAAGATTATAATTTCACAGTTATGAAAAATGGTAATTTGGCACAGCATAGGATACAGCTTTAAGGAACATGATGCAGAGGTTGTGGGGGTTTGATCATTAGTCCAGTAATTGGCTTCTTTGCTTTTCAAAAATGTAGCATTGGGTTTTCAAGTATAGTAAATATAAACTCCAACTAAAGTTTTAGTTGTGTAAAAATGTACACGATTACCATTCAAATGATTGGGGTTGGTTAGATTTTTTTATGTTTTTGAAAGAAGTCTCTTCTGTTCAGCAAGGCTGCATTTATTTGGAATACAAAAATACAGTAATATTGTGAAATTTAAAATAACTGTTTTCTATTTAAATATATTTTAAAATAACTGTTTTTTTATTTAAATATATTTTAAAAAGTAATTTATTCCTGTGATGCAAAGCTGAATTTTCACCATTATTTCAGTCTTTAGTGTCACATGATCCTTCAGAAATCATTCTGATTTGATGATTTGATGTTTAATATTAATATTTTCGTGGATAATTTTTTTGATGAATTGACTATTAAAAAGAACAGCATTTATTTGAAATAGAAACCGTTTTTAACAGTCTTTACTGTCACTTTTGATCTATATGCATCCTTGCTGAATAAACGTATTGATTTCTTTAACAATAATCTTACTCACCCCAAGTTTTTGAAAGGTTGTGTAAATCAGACCGATATGATCTATTCACTACTATTTTCAGAGCGTTTCCTTTCCAAAGCAGTTTAAAAAGGTTTTTATTTTGTAGGTAGCAATGAGTATTTAATCAGCATTGGACTTTCAACAGCATTTGTTGGTAGGATAAGATATTAAATAGACAAAAGTAAGTAAAAGTGAGTTTCCCTGTTGCAAACAGTGAACAGCACATTTATGTTATTATATCTCTCTGCTATGCCTTCAGTGTTTTGGATTGAAGTGTTTTACGAGTGTCTTCTACACCACACACTTGCTGACAGAGATTGTTGCTTTGGAAGTGTTTGAACAGGCTCTTTTAACCCAAAAAGCACTCAGTCAATTTGCCTACCTGAATCAGGACTGTGTCTGGGAAATCCCTCTGAGACAAAGGTAGGGTTAGTCTTGTGTAGCCAAACGTTTGACTATCGGCTTACTCCACTTTGAATATTTATATGAAAATAAAACTTTTTTTTTTCTTTTAAGATTTGGTCTAGCCATTAGCTCCTTAGAAGCGCTTATCTTCTTTTGCACTTTTTCAGTTTCACATGTGAAGAATGGTGTATGGCGTTTTTTATTTTGCTTTACATAATTGCTAGAACATTTTAGAGCTCTGGATTTTTTTTAAATTAACTTTTAAAGAAGAAGATATTTTGCAGAATGTTACTTTTCATACAATGAATGTCGATGGGGTCCAAAACAACATTAGACCCCATTATGGCTTTAATTTTTTTTTCTGAAGATGAAGGAAAGTCAAACAGGTTTGGAACGACATGAGGTTTGACTATAAAATGACAGAATGTGACATTAATATTGCTTATGTAAGAATGTGATATAGGATTGCGTGCTGTGTCTGTTTATGGTTTCCTGCTCATTGTTAGTGTGACGAGATATTGACAGTGATGGTTCTTGTTTAAATGCCATTGGAGATGACCTGTCTGAGAGAGAGAGTGTGTGTGTGTGTTTGTGTGTGTGTGTTTGTGTGTGTGTGTTTGTGTGTGTGTGTGTGTGTGTGTGTGTGTGTGTGTGTGTGTGTGTGTGTGTGTGTGTGTGTGTGTGTGTGTGTGTGTGTGTGTGTGTGTGTGTGTATGTGTGTGATTACAGACGGGACTTTGGCTCTGTGACTCCTCAGTAAGGCGGTCATGACCTTTGACACCTTCCCAGCAGGACTTGACCCAAACTCAATGTGTGCTTCAATAACGCGGCAGGATGAAAAGACAGATACAGCATTCTGGGCTACTGGTGGACTTCCTATCTTAAGACAAACACAGGCTGTGGAAATTGCACAGGGGTTGCCTCTACGTGTCGGCTGCACAATAAGTCTTTTGTGCACAGGGGTAAAATAACTGTCTCTTTTAATGTATTTTAAAATGTAATTTATTCCTGTGATTCAAAGATGAATTTTCAGCATCATTCCTCCAGTCTTCAGCGTCACATGATCCTTCAGAAATCACTCTAATATGATGATTTGATGCTCAAGAAAACAGTGTTGAAAACAGTTGCTTCTTCTGGAAACTGACACATTTTTTCAGGATTCTTTGATAAATAGAACGTTCAAAAGAGCTGTCCATTTTGTCCAACAGAAATGAAGTATAAGTATTAATTTAAAGTAAAAATTAAAATGTGACAACTTACCCATACCTGACATTTATGAAAAATACCCCTATGTAGGCTAGAAACATGCACACACCATGGCAGATATTCTGCATGTATCCCTCAGGTAATATATGTATTGTTTGTAAGACTTTTAATTTTCATTAAGTATTTTGACAGGCTTGCCAAGAGTGAATTTGTGTAGGTGCAGAAGCCTCCAAACTCAATAACCCAGCATAACAAATTTCCCCCTGTTAGGTCTTTTCCCCTCCCCAGCTGCATCCAGAATATGATTTGATTTTAATAACAGTATGTCTCCTTCTCGCCGTGTTATAAATCAGCAGATCACAGGACAGAAGTGGGGCTGAACGCTCAGCTCATCCCCTCCAGACACTTTCCCTTCCTCTGAACATCACCTGTATTCCCACCAATAAAAGAGTAGCAAAAGCCATCTCTCGCCTCAAAACCTCAGCCACCTCTAACTCTTCTTCTTCTGACTGATAAATGGCTTTCTTTCGCCCCTCTCAACTTTAATTGTATGCTCTTTTCATCTTAATGTGATGTTTGTTTCCTGACGTTTATTAGGCGGTGACTGGGAGCTTCACAGCTATAATTTTCGATTCAGGGGGGTTTGTCAGAACTGAAGCAGGTGGAAGAACCGCTGGATCGGCTGCCAGCTTTATCGCGGATGCAAAGAGTGAGGTTTCACTGAACTGTGCTGTATGTGATTGTCTCTGTCATTCTTGAAATAGTGGTTCCGTATCAAGGTAAATGCACTCTTTTTAAAAATCAACATGAAATCAAAATTGATCAGTTTTTAATACCTTTTTATTGTGTTATTGTGAATGATTCATCAGTGCACATTATTCCAAAGATAAAAAAAAATGCTTATCTAATCTTTTATGTCTGGATGCAAAAATGTCAATAATACCTGCGTTGTGCCGCCCTGAAGTACACGACTTGCATCCTGCGATCCTTGGTTCGTCTGAGACATAAATGACCTCATGACAGGATTGGCTGATGACACACCAAAAACACATGCACAATACCTGGCCCTTTACTATTGACTGTTCTGAGCTCAGCTGTGATGTGAAAAGAAATGTGAACTAGCAAAACACAGTATTCCTTTAGTGTGTAATGTTGCTGTTTGCACATAAAAAAAAGGTCTGCAAAGTTACAAAGCATAAAGTCACTCCAAAGGGAGTTACTCTATATCAGTGCGCACTGTTTCTGAACTCCCTGAAACGCCTCCATTGTAGTCTCAACTTTTCGTCCGGGAACAAACACGTATTCTTCACTTAAATATTTCCCGGGCTAAGGCATACGCAAAATAAAGCGGCTTGGTTGAGTTAGTAGTGTATTGAAACTCGCAGTTATGGTAAGGCACGTTACACGCTGATAGTGGTTGACCAATCACAACACACGGATCCAGCCGACCAATCAGAGCACAGCGTGCTTATCAGAAGAAGGGGCTTCATAGAGACAGAAACTAATAAGAGTGTTACTGACTGGGAAGGGAGGTGCTGTCAAACATGTGAAAAATAATGTGTTTTTTGAACATTCAACCATGAAAACCTGTAGAGCCCTAAAAACAAAAGACTGGCATAATATGGCCTCTTATGACTATGACTCATCCAGACTAAAAATTATGATTAAATACATTAGCACTTTTTTGAATGATCTACGGTCAGTAGCGTATTTAAACAATTTGAATAATTTAAAGGCCAAATCAGCAAATTTTCCCTCCGTTATATAGGTCATTCCCATCGTCAGATTACAGTTAAACCAAATTATTAATCCACAGTTCCTGATCAATAGCAATACATGCATGAGCGTCACAGCAAGAGGGCAAACTTTTCTGAACTTCTCTTCTTCTGAACCCAACAGTAATTCCCGTCTAGAATTATAAATTATAAATTATGCTGTGTTATGGATACATTCCTGGTCCTTCAAGGTTATATAATATTCAATATGCAGTAGAAGAGTGAGAGACAACTAAATTCAGGTCAGGACACAGCAGGACACTTTCCTTTTCATGTTTGATCCAGAGGGGTCACTTCTGCAAACTCATTAAGACAGAAATGCAAATGATCTTCTCTTTCACGATATTTCTCTTTTTTGAAGAAAAAAAAAGAGGCAATTATTGCGCCTATCTACTGTAAAAGAAAAATACTAGGCAAGAGCTGTGCATTCACATGTAACACTGCTCTTAACTATGTTTATGTAAATGTATGTTTGCTAACAGTTGAAGGTCCAGTGATGACGCAATGTTCAGCTCTTAAATGATGTATAAGCAGTGTACATTTTTCTTTGAAGTCTCACTGAAATGTGGATAGTTTTATGTTTTATGTTCTTGTCCTTGTGATGAGGTCAGATACCCTCATGTTATGAAATAAGCTGATTTGGATTTTTATTCTAATTATTGATACACAGAGAGCTGCTTTTCAAAAAAATGAGCTTTGACTAAATTACTTCTTTGTGAACCAGGAAAATGCATTCAAACTCTTCACTTCATTATTTAACATTGATTTATGATGCCTCATGGAAATATCAGTTTTTCAGATGTTTTTTTCTGGCCATCAATCTAGGCAATTTGCCAATGTTGATGACAGAATTACAAAATATTTTGTATTGTAAATTGAATTAGAATTTTATTTTCTGCCACTAAAAAAAACATCTGTCATTTTAAAATAATAAATGTTTTGCTGGCTCAGGGCTGTGGAATTACAGCCTTAATGTATTTCATATGGCCTTACATTTAAATAACCATGCATTAAAATAAATCCACACAGTTTACAATAACAACACATCTGTCCTGCTATGCATACATTTCATTTAAAAACTGAAAGGTTCGATTGTTATCCTGGGAGCCAGTCTCAGTGAATGAATGCGCGAGTGTGTGTGTGTGTGTGTGTGTGTGTGTGTGTGTGTGTGTGTGTGTGTGTGTGTGTGTGTGTGTGTGTGTGTGTGTGTGTGTGTGTGTGTGTGTGTGTTTAAGGCTCAGCTTTCCGCTACACTCTGGAATGCGGCCAGTCTCTCTCTCTCTCTCTCTCTCTCTCTCTCTCTCTCTCTCTCTCTCTCTCTCTCTCTCTCTCTCTCTCTCTCTCTCTCTCTCTCTCTCTCTCTCTCTCTCTCTCTCTCTCTCTCTCTCTCTCTCACTCACTCACACTCTCTCTCTCTCTCTCTCTCTCTCTCTCTCTCTCTCTCTCTCTCTCTCTCTCTCTCTCTCTCTCTCACTCACTCACTCACTCACTCACTCTCTCTCTCTCTCTCGATTCCACATTCGGGTTCCAAATCCAAAGCCTTTGATCTTTCTCTCTGTGTCTGCTTTACCCGGAAGAGAACCGTCGCTTTCCCTCTCAGCTGGGATGAAGGAGCGCGTGGAAATATTGGCGCGTCTCCATCCTCACACCATATATGGTTATACAAAGAGTGGGATGAAAGAGGCCGCCGCCGCCAGATCAAAGGCATCCGTGGCTCCGCCCACTGACCCCTCCTCCTCCTGCTTTATAAAGATCTGCCTCCTACTCCAAACTTATTCTCACGTAAGTCGCAGAAACACCTCCCAATGTTTTTCTTCCCCTTTCTTGCTTTCTGCTACACTGAGGGAGGGCTCCTTGCATTTATCTGGGTTTATATATTTAAATATTGCTTGCAGATTTTGCAGCTGTTTACATGTGCTTTATTCATTTTAACAATTTCATAAAATCTGCTTAATATGTTAATTTGACTAAAATGGCTAAATTAATGTTTTCAATTCAAATCTGCTGCTAACGAGATCTGTAATAGCCTAAGAATTTTTAAAGCACTTTGCGGGCAAAATTGTGCTATTGATTATTACGTAATTGTCATTGATAAATTAAATGTAGCCTATTTCTAACAAATATTTAACGTAAAATAGCAGATAATTTTTTTGTTGCAAAGGTTCATATTAGATAGAAATAATTCGTTATGTCCATAACATATTTTAGAGTTCAAAAGTGACCCCTAATAAATTACATGGCATATCAAACATTGGATGATTATACAGTGTATGTTATTATAAATAAGCTTAATTGCATTTTTAAAAAAATGAGATTACCTTGAGAACAACGCGATTTACGCGCTTTTATCCTCTATTATTATACAACTGCATTAAAAACGATTCATGTGTTTGCATCTTTGATTTCACCCTTTGCAAGCTAATGCAGATCAATGATTATAGGCCAAAAGGTGTTTCTTTTTTTGTATTTAATGTTATTATTATTTATTTAAATTATCATTTATTATGGACATTTAATAATTGCAAAAACGTGTCTCAAATTTGTATATAATATTCTAATATTTGTCTCCTGTTTTTTTTAGTTTATACATCCAAAATTAGCACAAAGGGTGCTGTTGATAGCTACTCTTTACTAGTAACACACACAAAAAAAATATTTTTATTGTATTTGAATATTGAATTTGTTGTGGTAATCAAATGTACTTGTTCAGAAATTATTATAATAAATAATTATATTAAATAACAGTTATGTTATCCGCCATCCCACATATTTAATTTCGATTCAAACATGTGGAAACAAAAATATAAATACATAAAACATATTGAAAACCACAAGATCATTAGGCTATACAATGTTGTGCATCTTTGTGGGTCCAGCATTGGAAAGTGTTTCAAACATTACGATAAAAAAGCTCGTGGATAACCTATCGAATTAAACAAAAGAACCAGCTGATTTACATGAAACCAGTCATCCAACATTCAATACCATGTTCAAAAATGACTTCTGATGTTTCCTGTAAATCCTAAATATTTTACACCGCTTGTATGATCCAGTAGCTCTTTTCTAATTGGTTAAACTGACGTTTTTACGACACTGTTTTCCCCAAAAACGAATCTGAAAAATGAACCTACACATTTTTTCCTGCTCTCTGTCCATTTTTGTTGGATGAAATGTATAAAATCCCCCTTTACTTTCCTCTGGAGTGTCAGTCATCAATGTGCGTGTGTGTATGCGCGCGCGTGTGTGAGGTGTCAATCACAGCGGCGGCTTCTCTTTCATCTCTATAGTCAGTCAGAGATCAGGGGGAGGAGTACAGCACTACACTCTCTCCAGTCCAACATTACTCTCAGTCTCTGCTGAGCTCATTTCTGAAGAGGGACACCTTTTTACTCAAACAAAACGGGAATGACACACAGCATCTGAACTCCAGCACTTTTTCTTTTTGGAGTTTTTTTTTTTTTAACATACAGACCGGTCCTGCGTTCATTTGAACTTTAACTTCTGACGCTTGCTTTAAAAACACACAAGGAACTGTACTTTAACTTTTTTTTTTTTTTTTTTTTTTTTTTTTTAAACATTCATCGCCGCTATATTTTATTTCCCCCTCTGGATTCTTAGGTGTTTTACCGGTCGCGCGCTCTTGCTGCTTTTGACCAAACACTCTCGCGCGTGTTTGGAGTGCGCGCGAGCTGAAAGTATACGGGGGTTTCTGTTGCACGCGTTCGCTTTCCGGGCGTTTGTAGGGTGAGGAGGACTTTCAATCACCCGAGAAATGCCGCAGTTGTCAGGTGGAGGAGGCGGTGGGGACCCGGAGCTCTGCGCCACCGATGAAATGATCCCGTTCAAAGACGAGGGAGACCCGCACAAGGAGCAAATCTTCGCGGAGATCAACCACTCCGAGGAGGAGGGAGACTTAGCGGAGATCAAGTCATCTCTGGTCAACGAGACAGAAATCAGTCCCAACAGTAACAATCACGACGTGAGTAACTTAACATTACTCCTCAGACGCACGTGAAGGTCTCCGTCAAACTTCGTGTCCAGCTGTTGGGAAGTTGGGATTTGTTTTCAAAATTAAGTGTTATGTTGATATTTTAGTGTGTGTGTGTGTGTGTGTGTGTGTGTGTGTGTGTGTGTGTGTGTGTGAATGAATGGATGGTTTAAATGGTAGAGCTACACGTGTTAAAGTCAACAAACTAATTTTGACTCACAGTCCATATTTAAGCGAGAGAGAGAGAGAAAACACTATAACGACCTCCGATGGTCAATTTTCTTTATTGATCACAGAATGATTCAATGTTTCAAATTCAAATTATCATTAACAATATTCATTTTTAACCCACAGTCGTTATTTAATTTTCAAAGGCATTGTTTATTAATATTTTCTATTACTAATCACAATAAATATTTTATATAGTATATTATTCCATAGATTTATTTGAAGTTGTACTATACTTATTCAGTTTATTCAACAATTAATGTTGATCTGTTATTTAACAATATTGTAAATATAATATTTCAATACTATAACAATGCTAAACGTTCTTTTTATTATTATTGCAATTTTTCTGATTCATTATAATTATCCAGGAAAGTCTGGTGATAATATGGTGCAATATGCACATATTTTAATATTTCTAAAACAGCTCATTATACCTCTGATTGGTTTATTGTGATATTATTTTACAATATTCTGCAATATGCTTATTTTTATTAATATCATTTTTTAATATATATAGAAAAATCAGCACATCCCATTTATGATGGCGACAAATTAATTTGCCTGTCCTTTTGCAAATTACATACTGCAATTTCACACAAAGAAAAGAGTAAATAATTATCCAAATGAATTTTGTGGGACAGTTGTCAGATTAGTGTGCTGGTGTAATCTCGTTTCAGTTTATTTTTGTTTCTCTGCTTTAATTTTTTTTTCTAATTTTTAATTTTTATTCCTCTTACTACTTGGTCATGTGAATCATGTAAAATGAACTGAAGAATAATCAGATGCTTGACTTCATTAATGAAATGTATTTCCTCCTGGCATCAACAGCATGCAGGGTTACAGCATGACACGAGAAAGAACAAACTGATGGGCTGAATGTTAATTGGGAAAGCAGTGCCGATCCTCGCTCTGCTGGAAGGCACCCAGAGGGAGCTGAACTCCAAATGGAGTTTATTTCCCGGCACTTCTGATTCATAATGCGGAGTGAACGAGAATAGTAGCGAAGCCTTTCTTTTTCCTTCCTTAAGAGACCAACCACATTTGTGGTCAGATTCCACAGCAGAGAGAAAATGACTGAGTTTAATCAATGTATAAAAAAAACTAAAGTTATCTTTTCCTTATGGATGCCTTCTGCCAAAAATAGGATCAAAGCATGCCTTATTTTGTCAGCTTTTTTTGTCAGTTTTTCTCTAGATAGCAGGAATCCTGGAAAAACATAAACGCGTTGCACATCAGAATTTAAGCTGTTAATATCTCTCTCCTAATTTTTGAACAGGCAGCTAGACAGTCCCAAATAACACCAGACTCTTACCATGAGAAGCACAGGGACCATCCGGACGATGGTAAGTCCTATGGCTTAGTATAAAAACATGGCGTATTATTATTATTATTATTATTAATTATTTGATTCAGTGATGTACCTTTTTTTTATTCTCAAAGCTATATATATAAAGCTCTTGATATATATATATATTCTGTTTTTTAAAATTCTAATGAATACAGGATATTATTTGTAATAAATATGCTGGTAATTATTTCGATTTGTTCATTCGCTTCACTGATCACGATGGCTTTGTGAAGGGAATTTCACAGCCCACAGTCTGTTTGTTGTTGACACGTAATGACACGTGCCAGGGAAGTGCCCCATCTTCCTGTGACACGCAGGCCTCCAAACACACCGTCTGAGACTCTATTGTCAAGAGCAGCATGTTGCTGTGATGGCCCGGAGTTCATTTGATCTCTGTTTGCACCCGGGTCTTTTTTACGCCGAGCAGGGCGCTGGGGTCACAGTGAAGTGACTTGATTGTCTTTTGCCCTTTGTTCTCTGCTTGCTGTGAATTAGGATGCTAATTTTCAGCTAAACACTTCAGTTGCCTCAAAACGGCTTCCCCGTTTTAGATACCTTTTTGATTTCCTGTTTAGCTTGGATTTTGTGCATTTTTAAAAAAAATTGGCATTTGCTCAGGAAGTTGTTAATTGCAGCTTTTTTTGTGACTGGATCACATCAAGTATTAGCTAAAATAAATGTAAATCTTGCCTAGGAATTCTTATTAATTCAAGTTGAATTTTATTCTCTCACAGGAAAGCACCAGGACATGTACAGCAAAGGCCACCCATACCCCAGTTACCCAGGATACATCATGATGACCAATATGAACAATGATTCCTACATGAACAACGGTTCTCTCTCGCCTCCCATTCCCAGAACGGTGAGTGTTTTCCCATGCCGTTCAATCCCGAGCCCTCGCCGTCCACCAGTGACATTTTTCATAACTTTTTTTTAATCTTCCCTCATTGTAGCGTGCAGCTTTGGGTTATGACGTTAGTTGCTGCTTGGCGGCGTGTCTGTGACTAATGCTGTGACCCATATCCATATCTGCTCGTACTGTCTATACTTTTCAGCATGGCAGATTTAAAAAAAAAAAAAAATTTGTTTTGAAGGGATTGTTTTGAAGGGACGTGCACTCTTATGGATAAATGTATAGAACTTACAGATGTTTACCCTCTTGGTTATTCTATAAAACGACCGCTGATGGAAGGAGGGGTAAAAAGATGGTGGATACGCTAGCAGCTGTCCACCCTAATCCTGTTTGGTAGTTTTTGTGTGGCTAAGACTCCCTGTTTGGCAGTGTACTGGTGCCTGGAAGAGATGGCCGCTGCAGGCAGTCTGTGAGCCCGATGAGAGAGAGGGCTTCCTCCGCTGAGCTCATCTCATCCATTGTTTGCACAGCTCTGAATTCAGCTCCTTTATCAGTCTGCGGCCGTGCGATTATGGTTCGGTTTTTGCTCGGTTTCACCGCTGTGGTGACGGACACCAAACAGAAAATTGACTTGTAATTGATCGAAGCATTTGGGATAAATGGTTATAACTTAGTTAACATTTTTTATTGTTTGGTTCTTCTTAAGCAGATACATTGTTACACGACAAGATGTGGTTTAGATGCACAGACACAAAAAATGTCTTTGGGTCAGCAAGGTAGTCACTGGAATATCTTTTGTGGTTTAAAGCCTTTGCTTGGAAGGTACAAAAAATCCACATATAATAGCAGATTATTTCCACTCATACTTTTACAATGATTTTGCAGAGTTGTTGCAGAATGTGCGACCATTTGCAACTTACCTGAATTCCTCTTTTTCACTCTGTGTGCAAATAAAACCACAATCATGCCAGATCCTTTTCTTCGAACTCCTCCGTCTGTTGTCTCTTTCTCTCCTTTGCGGTGGCTCAAATATTCGGACACAGTATCTCCAAGACCTGGGATCAGTTTTCTGTGAGATCAAAGGCATCTTCTTTTTTTTTTACTCCCTCCCCCCCCTTCATTCCCCTGAAGTTTGGATTGATTTCCATTGGCTATGACATTCCAGTGCCTGAACTCCCTCCCAGTCATGAAACAGACAATATTCTGGTGGTCAGCATTTTTTGAGTGTGTGTGTGTGTTGTTGCTACCTGGTGAAACGCCAACCGTATGAGTACAATGTTCTCCAGCCCCCCAGCAGTAGTGGATATTGGTATCATAGTGCTTAGTGATCCATGAAAGCTTTACATGTTGCTCTAATCTGATAGATGACATCTGGAAATGGCATCCAGGGTTCCTTTGAGATGACTAACTTGGGGTCAGCAGATAATGTTTCCAGGTAAACACTGGGGCTGCATTGTCTCTGGTGCCTGTAGCTTTGAAGTTATAATATTTTAACATTAGTATGAAATGGTGAATTGGGAATTAAGACAACCTAGGCATTTCCTCCTTTTGAAATGATTTCCCTCGCGCCAGGACGTTTCATGTAGTTCCGCTTATCTTTTAATCAGTTGGAGAGAAGAATGGGGTGATGGGGTCCTGGATTTCATTGAATTGTTTAATCTGTTCTTCATCCTCTTTCTTTCGTTTCTTCATGTTAAATTGGATTATTTAAAGTTCGAGCACAAAGTTTCATCTCACTAAGTGTTTGAGATGTTACATGTTTGACCTGTGACCCATAAGTTAGTTAATGCCTTTATCTAGCTAAATGTCCTGAAATTCTTCAGAATATACTGATCCAAAGGCTTTTTCACGTTTCGAAACTATAACAATAGGGGAAATTAGTGATGTACTCAAAAAGCAAGCAAATATTATTTGTAATATTACATGTATAATAGGTGGCGCTGAATATCAACTGTATAGTGGTTTGCACACAGTTTTTTTTGTTTTAGCCGCGATTTCAGATTCAAAACTTTTCTATATTTGGTTGTGAAGTTGCTATCATTTGGTACAAACTATGTCATTGGGCAACATTGTAAATAGCATATTATTTCAAAACCGTGTTTGTGACAAATATTCACGTTTGGTGTGCAAAAGTCTCAGAGAAGAGCAGATGTGAATTTAGACAATTTAGAACAAAGACCATTAAATGCATGAAAAATAGGTTAAATTATTATTTAAATAGACATACAGTATGTTGATTGCAGTGAGGCTTTGAAGGATTATACCTTACTTTCAACTAGCCTGTTTTGATGGTTAGCTTGCTCTCCATATGAATGAATGGCTACTGTAGTACATTTGCTGGAGCTACTGGTGGAGCAACTTCTGTCCTTGTGCCGTTTACCTCCCCCATCCTCTGGCAGTGGAGCACGGGAAGAGCGACCCAAGATATACACTCGCGCTCGGCCTGCTTTGATGTGGGATGTGACGGATCTCTTGGCGTGGACATGCCGTGGAATCACAAACCCCCCCCAAACCCTGGCTTTGCCTAAAGAGATTTTACACAGCTGGATCATCTACTCTCACTCTTTTACTGCACCATAAGAAGAAACTACAGTTCCCAGCAGCCCTTGTGTGTGGTTTTTGTAACAATATTTCTGTAGCATATTTGTCGTGCACTTTCATAGTTTTCAGTATAAGCATTATTATTTACATCATAATCTACACTTTTGCACTTCTAAACTCACCCAAATGCCTTCCTGATGCTCTTAGCACGTACTTTAAACGCGTAAGCTGTCATCCTTTGATGAAGGCAAGCAAAGCGAACCGCCCCCACACAATGGGTGATAAGGGGCAAACAAGTAGCCATATCATCTGCTGAGCAGGTCTGAACACCAGCTTGGCCTAGACCTTGCAGATTTCAGTAACCCACGGCCCTTTGAAGTGAACTGGTACAGACCCAGGGTTTTGAAACAGAGGGCCATTGATACTCTGTTTACATCGGCTGGTTACCACAGTCATATTGAATCCATGTGTCGGATGTACAAAGCAAAACAGGCTGGCAGTGTTATTAGGTTAATTTTCAAAGGTTTGCCTCCATGGGGCGTTTTACCAACCCCAAAATATTAATGTCAAGCGACCCACTGAAATTCGTTAATTGCAATGTCTTCATAGTAGGAGACTATAAAAACTTTGAAATTCTGTCCAGAACGGCCAAATGAAATTGCTTTTGTGTGTAATCGAGAAATGCTGTCATGCATATATTGTATTACGAACATGGTTGAAAAATTGCTTTTGTTCCTCTTTGTAAGTCACTTTGGACTAAACCATCTATTAAATACATGAATGTAAAATTCATCAACTATTTTTGTAATATACAATGCCAATTTTATATCCTAAAAATGATCATTTTTGAGCTGACGTTGAACAGGCTTGAACACGCAAGTGTAATTTCTTGACCTTTTAATGCACATCTATTCTGCAATCCAGCAGTAGCACCTGTTGAGAGGATCCTTAGGGCACGTGTAAATGAAGTGCAATGTTGTGTTTTGTCTTCGCATCACAGTTGTCATCACTTTTCCTTTGTTATGTCTCCAGGCCCTGCTGTGACCTCCATCACCCTCCAGCGGCCTCTTTAAAGCCTGCTTTATTTTGACAATATAGCTGACGCTCTTGTAGCATTTTAGTTGTTTTTCTTTTGCATTTCTTTTCATTGAATGTTTGTTGCTTCATTTTGTGTATTATCATTCCCAGTGTCATTTGAAGCTCGTTTTGTCTCGAATGACTTAAAATCCTTATGTTTTTCTCATTTTACAATTGTTTGTTTGAGAATCGACATTCGATGCGTGTCAGTAACCCTCTTCTATCAAATCACACTAGTTGTATAACTGTTGAATATTGTGTAGTACTGGTAATTTTGGCACGTAGAAACACCAGAACAGACAAGTCGAGTGTCTTCGTCATCTCAAGAGAAATTCATCAGTGACAGTGATTGAAACCGCATTGTGTTTGCGGACATGCATGCACGCATCTCTGAACTTCATTTGTACTGTTTTTTACTGATCAATAGAGGCTCTGTGCCACTTGGTTCCACTTTTTTTCATATTTTTTCTGAAGCTCATTATTTTTATTTTCTTGTCAGGCTGTTTGTGTATGTGGGGGCAAAAGAGCTTCACATGCTCCATGGATCAGACGCCACTGAAATATTCATGCTCCCTGGTATAGGAGTTTGGTAAAGGGTTTCTCTGAGTTACAGTACAAAAGATGACTTGCCATCAGGCTTTATTAGTAAGGCTGTATAATGGATGTATGGATACAGCCTCTTTTTTTCCCCTTTCTTGCATGTACTCACTCCCTCTCTCTGTGTTGCACACCAAAACCCTCTCTTTCGGCATCTCGCAGTCAGTCAGTCAACTCATGTTTGCAGCGGATGGGAGGGGTGGGCTTTGCTATCAGCTCTTTTTGTGTGGTCTCGGCCATAAAAAACACCCTGTTCTTTGAATGTGAAAAGAGCCTGTCTTTAATTTTTGGGGAACTCATAAAAGTTTGTCGCTCCTTTCATATCTGCTGCGGAATTAAAAACAAATGCTTCCTTTTTCAATCCGCCTTTGAACTGGCCAATTATGGAGTTGTGAAAATAAAAATCACCCTGTCAATCTCTCTCGCTCCCTCTCCTCCTATTTTACTCCTTTCTTTTCCAGATTTTTCTGTTTTAACTTCGCTCTCTTTGATTTTTCTCTCCTTCGCTCCCTTGTTTTTGTCTTTTTCTGTCTTCCCTTCTCTCTCGTTTGTGTTGAAGGTGTGTGTGTGTGTGTGTGTGTTGGGGAGGGGGGGGGGATCAGTGATGTCAAAGTCAAAACCGAGAGCATTAAGAAAACTGGCGAAATGCAATCCAGCTGCAATCCGACATGACGCTGGAAAAAGGGGGCTGTGGAGCAGAGAGCTGCGGCGTATTCCCAGGGCACACAACTGCTCGCGGCCTTGGCTTTGATCTCTTCAAAGCCTTCTGCCTCCTACTAGATGAAGAGTCTTGGCTTCGTTTCGTGAGCGTTGGAGAGAGAGAGAGAGAGAGAGAAAGAGAGGAAGGGGAGGGTGAGCGAGGGATGGTGAGGGGAATTAGAGGGGGTTGTTGTGCATGGAAATGGATGGGGGGGGGCGGCGAACTGAGATGAGGAACGTAGAAAAAAAGTGACAAAGATACACTGAAGGAAGGCAAGCAGGAAGTTAAAGGTGTCCTCTTGCCCTATTCGGACCAAAATCAATCAGATTGTGGGAGTAATTACATGTAATTCAGCACAAGTCTCAGGGGGTTTTGTTACCTGAGGGACTCTGACCCCAGAACCGGAGCCCAGGCAGGGGAAGGGAGGACCAGCGGAGGGAGGGGGAGAGGTGTTGAAAAGCAGGCTGCCCTGTTGCCGTCCAGCAGAGCAGAAAATGGGAGCACAATGCAGTGATTACCCTTGCAGATGTCCCCATATTTATGCGGGCGATGTTTTGGTGTGGCGTAGGCGGTGGGATTGCTACGGAGCTAACGAGGCTCGGCTATTGTTGTGGAGCGTGTGCCTGGTTCTGCCAACACACCCGCCCCCAACCTCCAGGCTTTCCCACATTAGACTGAAACGGGCAAACTATCCCGCCCCTGGAGGTGTCCAATTTGTGCAAAATACACTTACTTAAGATGCTGATGGCAACATAAACACATTTTCAGTGACCCAGAGAGCAGGGTGGCCTGTAGCCATCTGTTATGGCAATATATAGGCTACACTGGAAAGAAAATGGTGTATAAACCACTTTCACAAACAATTACTAAGAAATGGCAAGTAGCATATTGGATTACATGTGATATTTTGTAGTAGAAAAATTGACTTTTTTGTGTTCATTACATGATGAATTTATTAAAGGAAAATGAGATTTGTTGAAATTTTAAATTTATTTTTAAACGTTTATAATATATTAAAAACAGTAAAATATACAAAATGCTTGTTTTTATGTAAAACAAGTTGGACAAAAATCATTTTAACCTTTTTATATATATATATATATAATTTAGTTTGTTCGATTTTTTTTTTTTTTTCTCTCAAAGAAATTACTGTTATTCAGCGAGGATGCATTAAATGGATCAAAAGTGACAGTAAAGACATTTATAATGTTACTTAAGATTTTGATTCCGCAAAATGTTTTCAACATTGATAATAGTCAGAAATGTTTCTTGAGCAGCAAATCAGAATACCAGCATATCAGAATCAAATGAAGGATCATGTGACACTGAAGACAGGAGGAATGATGCTGAAAATTCATAAAAATAAATTATAATATATATTTTAAATTGTAATATTTATGCTTTTGCTGTATTTTTGATCAAATAAATGCAGCCTTGGCAAGCGTAAGAGACTTCTTCCAAAAACATCTATTTTTTTTTTACTATTGTATACATACTAAATACATACTCTATTCTTGTTTTGTTTTCTCCTATGTTTATGTACTCATGTTCATGCCTCGATCATGGTTTACACAAACCGTAACCATTACCAGTGCCCCCTCATCTCAGCCTATTGTTAATAAGGTTCATCAGACAAATTGACTGCTCTGCTGCTTTGATCTGATCTTTCATCTCTGATTCTGGCCTTCTGCATTACTGTTACTGATCTCAACAGACCTGCATTGTGATGTTTTTTTCCCTATCGCTAATTGATTTGAGCCCATGTGGAGTGTTCATTTATTGCTGAAGGGCCCTTCACAAATATATAGAGCCTGTGATATGAGACTGCACGTTCAAATACACTCTAGAACGGGCATTTCTGTATTTTTTAGAACGTGCTATTATTCACCCCCTATTTTGTTGTATGATATGCTCAGTCTAAATCACTCTCGTTCTGGTTGCGGATGTGAGGCCTGAGACGAGTAGCACTTTGTTTACTTTCCCCGGTTGTTTGATGCTGGATGATGAAACCTATAAAAATACTCTGCAAGACTGCGTTTGTTCATCTTTGCCTTTGTGAACCTCGTACTAGCTTCTTGCAACCACTGCAGCGCTTAATAATGACATCTGTGCCTCTCAAAGGATGTGCTTTGGTAATAATAAAATTTAATTGACATCTTGGTTCAAGACCACACTGTACTGATGTTAAGCCTGCAAACTTCTGGAGAAACTTGACTATGTTTGTTTCTCAAGACCTTAAAACCCTTTTGATTTGAAATGTTTGAAATTAGTTTTGTAGATGCACGTCTACAAAATACTTTTGGGAAGTGTACATTCTTTATCAAAACGAAATTTTAAAGTATTTTGTAATTATAATGCATGTGGCTTTTATGATTATTAATTGAGAGACTACATGGAATTTATACTGTTAGTTATAAAAGTATTTCTCACACCATTTAAAATGATGCAGTGATGGCAAAAGTGATTTAAAAATAGTGAAACTTTAAAAGAAAAGGTGACCAGTTATAGGGCCTAAGATGGACTTTCATATATTTTAAATTGATGTCTTGATAGTGATTTATATTAAACATCAAAATAAAAGAATTTCATTAAACATTTTTGTCAGAACAGAAGTGTCATTTCATAGTTTTGATGACAGTTATTTTAAAATGTACACTTAGGAAGTTTGAAATTTTGCAGTGTATGTTTTTGACTGGCTGTGCGTAGAATCATAAAGATGGCTGAAGGGATCATCGAGTTACCAAGATTTGGATATTGAAGTTTTGAAGCTATATTTCAAATGATCTAGCATATAAGCATTTTATGTGAACACATGTATTAGAATATCTCTTTGATGATGTCCGTTTCAGTCCTGTCGAGAATAGGCCTTAGTGATACTGGCCATATTGTTGACACAAATAACAGTTGTAAGACATTTAATAAGTACAGTGTTTTCTACAAATTTCTAGGGGACAAAAAATAGTCATGAATCATGAATTGCTACTTGCTATTGCTAGTCGTTTGCGTTACAGAAAGGTGATATCTCTCAGTCTTGAGAGCATTTCATTAGAGAGTAATTTGTCTCTAATTTGCAACATGAGTCATCAGTGTTTTTCATCTGTTTTAACAGGAGAGAAACACTGTAAATACATATTTACTTGATGTTTGCACATATGACCTCCAAAGCTAACAGACACCGATTAAAAGCCACAAATGTCAAATTCATTAAATATATTCTGATTGGCTGTGAGTTTTTTGGGGGGTTTTGTAGGTTTTGGAACGCTCCATCCATTATGGTATAAATCATATTCCTGCAGAATACTCTAGATAGGTTTGCCTGGCATACAATGATATTTTATATTTATACCTAGTCTTTGATCAATATTAATGCACCTAAGATGGCATACATTCATGCTGCTTATGCAATAGATTTAGTCTGTAATTATTGGAGCCATTTTGAAGATACACGTACTGCATTAGAATTACTGACTGATGGTTTCTCAGCTCGTTCTGTATCTACACGCCCATGACTTGATGTTATTTATGAACTCATTTTGAGATTGAACATTAATTAAAACCCTGTTGTAGCACATGACACGTTTTATTTACACTTCTGTTTTTCAATCTGTCATTTAATGGAGGATGCACAAGAATTTTCCAGACACAGGGTTCGGCTAATTTTCGGAATCCTTTTCATAAGACCAGATCTTGGAACTGTTCCCTCTCCTATCCCATTATCTCCTATTTAAATTGCACAAAGTCAACAAAACAAAGATCTCATGCACGTTTGCATACTCCGCCGCGCGTCTCGCCTTGTTTGCACACAGCCGATGTTTTGTTTGCTTTAGTCGGGACAATAGCCACAAAAGTACTCCTTCAAAAGTATCGAACCGGGGGAGGTGCCTGTCCTGTGTGTGAGCCGACTTTCAAGAGCTTGTTGAAGTGCTCCCTAGTCATGCGTGGGTTGAGAGAAGTCATTTGTTCTTCAGGGATTATAGTGCGAGTGTGTGTGCGCTCTCAGACTGAGGGTTTTCACTGGCTGATGCTAAATTGAAAAGCAGTTGTGTTGAGGTTAACTAGCTAATTCCCTCACAATGTGGGGAGGCCACATTTATATGAGAGGTTTGTGCGTAATGCGGTATTGTCCTACCTACAAGCAAAACAATGCAACAAAGGCTTTACGTGATAAAAGAGTTGAAGATGTAGGGTTGTTACAATTCATCCCTCTGTCTTACTGAGACTTATTCAGTCTTGAATCTGACAGAATAGATTTTGATCTCTTGCAGTCTTTGTGACGGAGAACTGCACAACTAACGATTTCAAACTAAATAATAAGAAAATTTATTTAAAAAAAGAAAAGAAAAAAGAAGTAATTAGTGGAACATGAATGACAGGCAACCATACGGCTTGTTTAAGACAGGTGTACTATTATTTTTCTTAGTGATCAGACTTAATTTTCGTCTGGTGGATAAAATATCTTATAGACTTGCAATAAAAGAGAGACCTATTATATTTAGTGAACAGAGTGTCATGATTTCATATGCCTCATGATTTCTGTGATGCCAAAAACATGGATGGAATGCAGAATCATATTAACGGAATACTGTGACTGTACTTTAATGTTATTTACTGTACTAAATAAAAGCATTGTTACTATCTTTCAGGTCGAATTGTTATGTAGCTCCTCTTCTTATTCAATGGCAAAGACATCCTTTCCATCCCAAAAACAGTTCTCATTATAATTGTATGTAACCTATATGACAGACTTGCTGACAAACATGTTGCACTGTGTTTTCCTTTTTTGAGTGATTCCAATCATATTTCATATTTAGATGTTCCAGGCTTATAATTATTACATCTAAACATCTAAACTTTAAAAAGAAGGGTTACGATCAGGCAAAAGGGAAGGACCTGCGTTAATATCAGAGAAGCTTTCCAGCGCTGTAGAGACCTTGAGGAGCAGGAAGGCCTTAAGGTTGCTTTATTTCTTCTCGATATGTGAGTAACGTTGGTTTTTCTGTGTTTCACAGAACTAAGACATGCTGTCTTTTACTTGATCATAACCCTTGTTTTTAAAGCTATATACCCCTGGCATTTTCCACTTTTGTATTTTACCTCTGCATCTCTTCTGTCTATAGTCGTTCTGCTAATGTCTGTCTTGTGCACTGAGCTCTCTCTCCTCCCTCTTACTGCTGATTGGCTACAACAGCGTTTTTCAAATCTCTTACTGCACCTTGAAAGGCAGAGTATGTATTTTCTGCAAATACATTAGTGGTTAGTGCCATCAAAGGTAATTGTGAAAAATAATAGTTTCCAAACATACAGAAGACTGCATTTATCTCAAGAAACAAGCAGTATTGACTGTTTCTTAATTTCATCTCATTCATTTATTTTATTGCCGTTTCGTAGAAATTTTACGCAATTGGCAGACACTTCTTACTGTGCATTTCATTATGATTTATCATTTCATGCATTCCCTAGGAATCAAACCCATGACATTGACATTGCTACCTGTGGAAAAGCTTACTTAGCACATTAGCACTTTAGAAAATGGAAAACACTTTACCTTTAAATCTAACAGTATGCCTGGGATATAGTGGGTTTATTTGGGGTGGTATCCTAATTTGGCAATTACACTGCACATTTCATCCCATTGCTGAACACTGGAAACACAAGCTCATGCAAAGAAGTTTAACCTTTCGCTACGCTCAAAAGTTCAATTATGGCGAACCCTGAGCTGCGAATTTGTATCACGTAAAGACGTGTGTCCAATAGAAGATCGATATGTGATTCAGTGATCTTTCAACTGAATTAACAGAACGCAATCTTTAAAGCTGCAGGTTTGCAGAAAAGTGGAGTAGATTGTATACTTTTACATTTGATTTATAATAATTGTTATATGTTGAGCTTGTTTTTTAAAAAAGACGCCACAGAACGTGATATCAAATCATGACCGTTGCAGTGCTCAGAGAAAATGTGTGCTCTGCGCATGCAACTATTGAATGTTTATGATGTGTGCGAAGCAGAAATCCACATCTTCTGCTATGTTAATTTGCTTTCAACCGGTGTAGACTTCTGTCTCTTTCCCACCCTCCCCCTGCTCTGCTTCCTCCTTTCTTCTCATCTCAATCCCTAACTCTGGGCCGTAAAGCTTAGGCTTTGTTGCTGAGAGTGTGAAACTAGGTCACTACCCAGCATCTGATGTAGCTCCATTCACTACAGCCCAGCACTTCTGATGTTGCAGGTACAGTCACACGTGCACGCGCTCACACGGTAACAAACACACGTGTGGCAGAGGATCACCGCTTCACTCAAACATTAACCTGAGTCTGCGAGGGAGAGGATTGTTCCACCCCTCCATCACAAGCTCCCCCACAGGTCTCATTCTCCCCTCGCTGCAAGTTCCTCCCAAATCCAGAGTGGCAGCCATTTATGTGCCGTATACCTGTGTGAATGTGCTGGCAAACACCGTCCTTGGCAAATCCCATTCCTTCAAACGCCTGCTCAGAAATTTCTTTGAGAACTTGATACATCTTCCACCACTTCCTTCTTTATTTGTGTCGTTGAAGAAACTGTTTTTTTTACGTTTTGAGGGAAGCAGCGTTTGACTGGCGCTTGCTTGTGCAAAACTCACTGCCATGATGCTAGGTTGTTTTTGGTGATTGCTGTGCAATTAGGTGTTCTGAGCTATTATCGTGAGGGTAAACTATTACAGCAAATGAGGAGTTGAAATGGGTACATACATTTTTTTTTTTGTTAATGATTCTGCTCTTAACCTTGTGGTGGGACCGATTATTTCTGTAGAAAAGACTATTTATCTTTTTTCTTTTTTTTAATGCATCTATTTTAATCTCAATTTTATATAATTTGATCAATGTACTTATTTTAAAGTATTATTAAAATAAAAATGAATTTAAATAAATGTTTAATTTAAAAATATATTTAAATAAAATAAACCAAACATTTAAAATATTAGTTATGTATATTAAAATAGAATAAAACATAAAATAAAAATTTAAATGTATTTTTCATTTAAATTTCATGTTTTTATTTTCTTAATTTTTTTTTCTTAAAATGTGTTTTTATATTATATTTGTATAAATGTTTGTCTCATTAGTTTAGTTGATTTCTGATGATCACTTCACGGACTGTGATGTGTTTCCACAGTTATCATCATTGAAATCTAGTCAAATTTTTACAAAACTGAATACACATTTATTTGGCTATATATTGTTATATTACCTTGTCAGTAAATGACAAAAAGCAAATTAACGCTGCTGTGAGGGTGTTGCTAATACAATGACTGAGGGAGTGATAGCAAATTTGACATCTTTCTCTCTTCTGACTGCTGTAAATTAATCTCTCAATATTTTTCCCCTCTTTTGGGGATTTTTTCTTTTGCAGATTTTTTTCTTTTGCTGTTAGAGCACATGCTGTCTCCTCCCATTCACCGCTATAACCCAACTGATGACTGGTCCATTAACAAAACAGTTCTGATTGCTTGAAAAAATAGTCTGCCTCTACTCAAGTGTGTCTACTGTACATTTAGCAGTCCTTTAATTTGTGCTTTGCTACTGAGCGGTTTTATTTTTCGTTGTCTGTAAAGCTAGCACTAGCATTTTGCATAGCAGCGATTGGCCAGTCTGATTATGTTGGAGTATCAGCCTTCCATAAATAACCGAGTGAGAGTGAGAGCGAGAGCTGGCTCAGTGTGAAAGAAAGGAATAAACAACTGTTCATTCACATGCTTTCCAGACTTCCAACAACATTGTGAGGATCACGAATGTGTGTGTTTGGCATGTAGAAGTTGCGCTGGCTTTTAAAGTTTAATGTGTGTAGCTGTGGTGTCAGAATGCATACTAATTGTCAAGTGTATTTACATAGCGCTTTTCACAATATAAATTGCATCAAAGCAGCTTCACAGTATCAATCAAATAAATACTGTGCAAATACAATTGCACGTTGTATGTGTGTTTGGCCAGTGGATGCTGCGTTGCCCGCTGACCGGTCCACTTCAGTGGAATGTTTGACCTTTTGGTGGCGCTTTGAAGTGACCAGGTCCTGCTGTGAAAATGAGCCCTGCATAAAGCCTCAAGGTGAACGTGCAGCAGGATGCTGAGGACCCTTATATAACCTCCACGCAATGCAAATCTGTGACGATATTACCTCACAACCAATCAGCAATGTCTATATAATTGTAAATGCAGTCTGTTAATTGTCGTCACGGCCCACACCCAACACTTTCCACTTAAACCTTTGTTTTCAGTTAGGCAGCATTATTGTCGCCTTATTGTCTTGATAAATGTTTTATTTTATTCTCAATGAGCTTTAAATTCCTCGTCTGTGGCGTTTGTCGCCTCAGGTTGGCGCAGGTCCAGCGCTTATGTATCAGATGTATTTGTTTTATGGTTAGAATCTGTCAGAATGTAGCACTGTGTATGCCGGTGATGTGGTTTTCTGGGCCATTAATGGGTGAGATGTTTGATGTTCTGCTCCTCTGCTTGACTATTGCAGATGACAGCTGTGCACTGCTGTCAAATTTCTGAATGCCATGCTTTGAACTTAAGCTAGCACATGGATTGAAGAGTTGGTATGGCTAAAAATTTAATTTATTTATTTATTTTTTATTATCATTTATTGTTATTAATTATTTTTGGAAATTATTTTGTTCTTAAATGGTACTAATTATTTTTGTACAGTCCATTACATTTATGGTTTTGTTCAATTCTTTTTGTTGTAAAAACCCAAAGGATATAAAATGTTTTCTTATTATTTTTTATTTATTTATTTTTTCTGTACAAACCACCTGATCAAATGTAAAAATATATATATATTTTTTTTATTTCTTTTTATTTTAGATTATTATTTTTGGTGGGTGTTTATCCAGGTTCTGACAACAATGTTCAAAATAGACTTGTCCCTGAGAATGATTAAAATAAGGTCTGTCTTTCGCTCATTCTCTTGCTCACTCTCTTTCTTTTAAAGCCTTTAGGGCAGGCTTTCCTCCATTCGTTCCCGTCTCCTCTACCTCTCTTACTCTCCATCCATCCTTAGGTTCCTCCTCTTGTTTGTATTGTTACTTTGGGCATGTGGCATGTGCCATGAGAGCTCTCTTCATTAATTGGGTTTGGTTACATTAAGCCCCAGAGCCAACAGGCCACCCTGCCAATATCACATTCCAATTATAACCCACTGCTCTAGCCTCTCTTTATTTTGGGCATCTCAGCACTGGCGTTGCTCTCTTACTGGGGCTTTAAAGGGGCCAATATATCGAATTGAGTGGGCAACGTGTGTGTCTGTCTGTGTGTCTCTGTGTGTGTGTTTGTGTATGTGTGTTTATCTTTGTTATTTAAAGGTCATGCATTCCACCAATGGGATGCGAGTATGAACACCTGGGCTAGGGTGTGTGTTTGTGGGCGAGAACTGTTTTGGCTGGTAGTACAGGGTGTGTTTCTATTCAGGAATGGACTGTGTTTTGTCAAATGTCTCAATAGTCACAAACCTAAAGCACAACCGCAGGTTTTTGCTTGTTTATTCAGATTTTCCTGTATAGTGCTAAAGAAATGTTCAGGGTTGTATACGTTACATTTGTGAATGTCAATTTACTGTTTACAATTATCAGTTTACTATTAAGTTAATTTCAACTCTCTCCTCTAACAATTATTGTTATTTTATTAATTTTTTTCTGTACGACACCACTGGATTTATTTATTTATTCATGTAAATCATTAAAAAAAGTATGGTTGTAACACCAGGATTCTCTTTTTTTTCTTTTCAACAGCAATTATTTTTTATTGCTTAATCTGATTTTGATTTGGGAAAGTTAGGTATCTTACCCAGTGCTTTAAAGGACTTTTCAGGGTTAAATCTAAATTACCATTGTGTCAATGTCAATTTATCACAGAAGATAGATTCTGTCTAAATAAATTTAGACACAGATTCAACTCATTCGTCTTTCAAACACTACTAAAATACACACCGTTTCAAAAGTTTATCCACAAGACTTGTACATGCTGACATAGGCAAGACTAGTGTGATAGAATCGCTTACTGACCTTGCCTTATATGTGGATTAATTGAAATATATTTTATGTGGTGATCATTATGCGTATTGAACCCAGAACGACCTGAATATATGGCTTGTTTGAACCTACCTATGCTTGCATTGCATTCAATCTTTTTTCCCTTTTATTCATGTGTGGTCATCTCTCTCGTAGGTGAATAGTATAGAGGGATTTCACCTAGATTTGTAGCTGTATGGCAATCTGTCGTTACCACTTAAGTTGCCAATTCTCGAATGTTTGCAAAACACCTTGCACTCTTTCACTCAGCCGCTTTATTGTAGCCGTGGGCATGAGGAGTCCTCATTGCATTTAAATTACAGTAGAGTGAAGCGATTATTATAACCCCCCCCCCCCCCTCCCATGAACACCATGGAAATGAGATAATTGAGTAGAGGAGGTTGGTGGTGCGAAGAAAACCCTTGTTGGCAACATAGGATGATTGCAAAAATGTGCCTCTACCTAAATTTTGGCAAAACTACAAAAACATAAGTATTTAACTGCAGTTTCCAGCTGAAATGAACACTAGTGGCAGTAAAACATCAACAATTCTTATATTACTACTTACAGACCTGTTAATATAGACTTATTTTCGCACAGTCAAGAACACTTTGACCATAGTGCATGATTTGTAAACAAATCTATTTAGACATTTGTATCACATAACCAGCTCCATATGTGTGGCTTTTCTGTAGTAAACTTGCTCTGTAACTCACATGGTATCGTATTGAACTTGCGATGCGAAGCGATCGGGTACGAATCCCATGAAACACCGGTCATGATAAACAAGCTCAAAGTCTTGTAGAAGCAGCAGAAATAGCATGGTTGTTTCAACAAATGTGTTTTATCTCAACGCTGGTTTTTGTCAACACTATTAGTTTGGTTTGGCAACAGGATTAGTGTAGTTGGTACGTTATTTTCAAACGTGATGGCGCATTAACCATTTAGTGCAACTCTACAGACATTTCCTTTCTGAACTGCCGCGATATGAACAACAACCAACATAATAAAGCGCTACCAGATCTGTTGTGGATAAAAGTGGAAGTGCTTTTAGTGCTATTCACTGGACATTTCACCTTGAAAGTGTTGCGAAACACGTAAGAAGCAACTTAATGTAATTTTGCAGAAATGTCGCCACAGGCATTTTTTTTGCAATCCGCCTCGTTGGGTTTTGTGTTAGGAAAGCCATATCTGGATTGTAAACCTCAACCTGGTCTGAAAGACAGAAAAGGGGTTATCATCTAGACCTGATCATTTTCATTAGCTTTCAGTGTTTAGTGCTTATTGGTTGAATTAGAGGTGCTTTTTTGGAGAGGATGTTGAACTGAACGGTGTCCATTTTGTCTCCCTACTCATTGCACCCAAGTTTGCCGTTTCCCGCACTCTTGCTTTTTCCTCTGGATTTTCTGCAGGCCCTCAGCCAGCTTGAGTTCTGCACAATGAAATTTCTTTTAAACCACATCTGAGGGGCTCTAGAGGCAGGGTTGGCCAGACCTGCTTATAAAATCCTAAATGGACATGCTTCTTTTCAATCGGCACCGCCTCTCTGCAAATATGAATAGAAAAACCTAAGCCTATTATTTTTCTTCATAATAAAAGAGAGAATGGGGGGAGGTACGTCCGTGCCATATCCTGTCGCCCTGGCCTGTGAAAAATCTGGCCCTTGAGAAATCCTTGGGGATAAATCTCCATGGCACCATCCGACCCAGGTTCCTGTGGGCATTCAGGGTGTCCGGCCACTTCCTGGTCGGGTTGGGCGAAAGTGTTTTTAGTTTAATATGCAATTGAGCTGGGTTGGGAACTGGGTGGCGCAGCCTGTGATCTCAAACCACCTGGAAGGATTTGAATGGCCTTAAGTGGCGGTGAATCACTCTGCGTGACTTTTATTTAAGACCACAGAAAGCCAAATGAACCAAACCCTGCCTTCGTATATTAAAGGCAACCACATTTTTGGAAAGCTGAATGTATTTTAAATATGACATTTTCTTTCTTTCTCTTTTTTTTGGAAGAGTGAGCATTTTTCAAGGTTGTGCCTCGGGGGCCCCTACGAATTGGCACTGCAGTCTTGAGGTTCCCTGCTGGAATTTTAGCTTCATGCAATGCTCCGAGATGGCAGTTTATTAAGAAGTTGAGAGAAATGGGCTCTGACAACTGTGACTGAGAGGACATAAAAGAGGCCCCGATCGAATAAGGTGGAACGCAAAGTGCCAGCTCCCACTTTTCATGGCTGCCGTGAGTCGAGGACCCCGTATTGACATACTGGAGAGTTGTGATGTCTTTTGTATGATGCTTGCGTTGAACTCCTTTCTTCAACTCGGAACTGTTTTAAGTTCTTCCTCCGCTCCTTGGTATCTCCTTTTCTCCTTTACTCTGAGACAGAGACTAGGGGCTTAAATGAAAAATATGCCTGCCTCTTATCTCTCTCCCAGAGGAAAAGCCAATAAGAGCTGAGAGGCGTAAAATGAAGAGGGGTAAGGATGCTATCGTGCAGTCTTCCAGTGAAGGCCTTTCACAGTAGCTACTGCCCCCAGTCACATACTAGTAATGAGGGCGAGTCAGGGATAAGGTTTCCTTAAGGTAGCAAAAGAGCTTTTTGAAAACTACTAGTCCAGATTAGCCATGACCTCTGACCATCAGTTGAACCTGTATTTAAACCACATAATGGAGTGAATTATTAACAGGCTAATTTTACTTTTTTATTTTATTATTTTATAAAAAGAGCAAAGCAGATGTTTTACTATTGTTTTTAATTTATTAGTTATGTTATATTTTTATGTTATTACTTTATCTGTACAGCACCAGTGTATACAATTTGTTTGTTTGTTTCATTTGAAGCATGTGAATTCACTTATTTAGATGATATCAGCCATCATACTGATAAACAAGTCTTAATAAAAAATTATAATCTGACAGAATCTGACCCATCATAAACCTTGTCAGCCTGCCTCATGAATATTAATTGGGCACATAACGTTTGCCCAGTACCAATTTCAAGTTTGTTTGATTGACTGCAGATGTGAAAGGTTGGCAGAGGCTTGTTCTTGGTCTCAAAACGACATTCCAGCTGGCTACAATTTGTTTCCTTTGTACTGAAGTAAAGCAAAGTTTATATACGTTTAAGTTATTATTACCCCAAAAGTGGGGTCGAAATAACCTTCTAAAAGTGGTTAAATATAATATTTGCTACACCAAATAGGACATGCTCCTTGTTCAACATCCTTGTTGGTCTTGGAACAACATTTCCAGCATATTTTAGGGATACTCTTAGAGCTTAGGGCTTCAATAACACAATCAACCTAACATTTTCCTTTTTGTTTTACTAGGGTTAGGGATAGGACTATATTTGTTTTTCCAGGACCAACAAAGGATCCAAGTGCATGTCCTACATCTAGCATTTTCAAAAGCATTGAGTATTAAAGAAATATACAGTTTTGTATTATCAGCACCAAGACTCCCAAAAAATGCCTTGGATAAATGTATGCGTTTTGGACGTGTTTGGAACTCCTAGTGTTGGCTATCAGAGCTGGGATCTTTCCAGAGAATGCCATTCATCTCATCGTCCTCCCTGGAGCATCTGAGAGACTCCGAAATTACACCCCCATCCAAACGCACATGGACACACTCTTTCCTCCCCATGGTTTTACAGCAGTACGTCTGCCGAGGAAATGGCACCCTACACCTGCCTCTCTAGCCAATAAGCTGGTCGGAAACAGCAACCTTTGCTCCCAAATTAGGACAAACCACTCATTCATGCCTGTAGGAGTTTTGCCTGTGGCATGGGTGGACCGCTTCTTACCCGTGCGAGACGGGAACAGTTGTGGAGATTCAATACAGCTGAACCTTAATTAACTTTTAGGGAACAGTAGGCAATCAATAAATTATTTTTTGCACTTTTCTTTTTTTAAGGGATTTCATGTTTGTTTTTGTATTCAGATTGATTTAATAGGACATTTTTAGTGCATTTGTTGAAATGTGATTTGATTATAAGCTGCCTTCAAGTCTTCCTGGGAATTTTCCACTCACAATGAACAAATGTGTGTTCAAGTGTCTTTTTTTAACAATTTTTTTACTTGCTAGTAAATACAGGACAGTTCTATCCTGCTAGTGCAAATTAATGAATGGTGAAGGATGTGCATGTGTAATGATGCTTTGTTTTTCATCATTCTCATGCTACCACACTGATCAATGGGAAAATGAAATGAAATGAAAGCTTTCTTGCTATATCAAAGCTACAAAGTGTTGATTTAGTATCATTGAGATTCTATTATAGTCTACCATTTTTAAAAAAAATAGTTTTTATATTAAACCAAAGATTTTTTTCTCTCTATAAAGTAGTCTATTTATTCATTTTTAATCTGAGTTTTAGTACATCAAGTTCAACTAAATGAAAATGAAAAATGTTGCTATGAAAAAAAAGTTAGGTTCGTTTATTTCTTTTATTTTATTTCTGTTAACATTTATAGTATTTCAAATAACACATATTTTCTTTCATGGTTTTATTTTAGTTAAATATAATATCCATGAGCTACACAAATGCATATACAATTAAATTAAATTAGTCAAAATTCACAATTGCAACCACCAGTAGTAATTAGCTTCCACTTTGATTATTTTATTGACAAGCCCCCAACTTTGACTTTGGGCTCAAAGAAAATCCAAAGTTTGGCAGTTACGTCTGTAATAAATAAACTATTCTGGACAGAAATAGATCATATGCAGACCAGGTAAAGGAGAAGCTCACCAATTATCAGAAAAATTGCTACATGTTCTTGTACACTGTGTACTTGATGTCCTTGGTGGTGTGCAGAGCACTGCTTTGTGAGTCAGCTCAAAGAAGTGTGTGTATGTGTGTGTGTTGAGTCCGCTGCTGACGTGATTAACCCTGCTTAGTTCCACCGCAGACGGCCGGGGCTCTGTAATGAACTCCCTTATTCACTGGCTAATGATTCCCTTTGATCTTCAGCCCCGAGACCTCTGGTCTGCCTCTGCCCTGTGGCGTTCCCATCCTCCCTCCCTGTTTCTCATTCTCTCCTCCTCTAACCCACACCACACTCTGTCTCTCCCAACCCCCTTCTTTATTTATTCGTTTCTGCCCCAAACTACTGCAGTAGACAATCCACACATCAGCATTGGTGAGCTGGAAGTGTGCATGCTCAACTTTTTTGGGTTGTTACCCATTTGTTTGAGTGCCTCGGTCACATTTGATGATGTGTTACAATATCATTTTTTTTTTCCCTCTGTGTTTTGCAGTCAAATAAGGTGCCGGTGGTTCAGCCGTCCCATGCCGTTCACCCCCTCACCCCTCTGATCACATACAGTGACGAGCACTTCGCCCCCGGCCCACACTCGGGACACCACCCACAGGACATCAACCCCAAGCAAGGTAAACGCATGCAAACCGCACAAATACGCTATTGTTGTTCATCGCAAACTATTAAAGTCATCTAAAATCACAATTTAGCAGCTATAACTACGTATAACTACTCTGCCATTCGTCTGTACATTAAGTATTAAATGGTTTTATTTTTATTTTTGTTCATTATAATATCCATGAGCTACACAAATGCATATAAAACTAAATTATATAGTCAAAATTCACAATTGCAACCAGTTCCAATTAGCTCCCAATCCCAATATGATCCTTTTAATTGACAAGTCCCCAACTTTGACTTTAGGCTCAAAGAAAATCCGTTACGACGTTGTGCACTTATCTCATAAATAAACTATTTTGGACAGAAATAGATAATCTGTAGACCAGGTAAAGAAGATGATCACCAATTAAACATTAAGTTGGGCTAACAAGTAATTTAACATGAAAATGTAAAGACATCACTGTCCCTACAGTACTGTCCCTTTAAGTCTGTTGTTATGTGTTGGAATGTTATTTCCTGGTGTTCTTAAGCACTATTTCTCTAATATCACTGATCCGAAGAGACATGAACTATACTCTTACACTTTAGTAAGATAACAATTCATTGTTAGTAGAAGCCTATTTCCCCCAAGTCTGTAAAAGGTGGTAGGGTTGCAGTTTTAAAGGGGCGTTGAGATTTTTGGCAGGCGTTGTTGCACGCGAACCCAACTCCATATGTGCCCCTTCCGGCTAGCACTCACCTCTGTGGCAACCAGCGAGGGAGAGGGCAGACAGGATGTGATGAAGTGGAGGAGGTCTGGAGAGCTATAAATAGCCTGAATTAGGCTGCACGCCACAAGCAGATTGGCCAATGATCCAAAACTTGCTCTGTTTTCATACACAAACATGGAGTCACTTATTCATCAGACATAATACGCCGAGGGCGGAATGGATAATACACTTACACAAAGAATATGTGAGAGATTAGCCTTTTCAAGATCTTTTTCAGTAGGAATTCAGGTAAATGTGCAGTGTTTAATGTTTCAGTCTTTTTACTTAGCATAGAAAGCACAGATAGTCGGCGTGAAATCAAAGTAAATCAGTTTTACCAGTTAAATATACATTCCTGGTGATCCTACTGTGCATATTACTCCAAAGTAAAAACTAAATGTTTATTTTCATTATCTTTCTGAAATGATTTCCCTTTTCTGCTGGCTTATGTCATCTAGGCCGTGCATGAGGAAGACAATGATGTTATCTAGTACTTAGCACAGTAATTTAAAGCCTATTTTAGCCTTTTACAGCAACAGACCACACATTCTGAGCTCCATGTGAAACAAAAATTATCAGTTGGAGATGCAACGGGTGTTTTTAAACGGAAGGTTCTTGCTGTTTGTGTATATATCCCTAGGGCTTTGTTGTCTTCCACGGACACCCTTTTGACAGTTTAATTTAGCCCTAGGGCCTTACTTCACTTTTCCCTCCTCGGTTTAAGTCTTTATACATAAACACCGTCTTGACCTTGGTCCGAATGTGTGTTTGTGTGAATGTGCATGCGTGTGTTTGGGGTGAAGTTGAGAAGCTTAGTACCGCAGGCCAACTGACATCCATAAGCAGCATGAATCATATCAGCGGGGCTTATTAGAACAGCGCAAAAGCATTCCTAATTATCCCATGATCCGCTTATGCACCGCAGCGGACCGTAAGGCCCAACTGTGCAGCACACATTGATGTCACACTGCTGTTTTCCAGATGTGTCTGTCTCACACTAACACACGTCACTGTCGTTTTCTCATCCGCTTCTTTTTGATCCTGAAGCAGGTATGCCCAGGCATCATCCTGGACCAGACATTCCCAATTTCTACCCTCTCTCCCCTGGGGGAGTTGGACAGATGACCCCTCCACTGGGATGGTGAGTGCACAAACGGCTACATTTAAAGAGAACGTCGGTTTTCGACAACTGTGAAACGAATGGTTTTGATGTAAGCAGATCAGGTTGTATTAGAGCTATTTGTGTAAAGTAGAGACCGAATATTCCATACATTGTCTACATAGACTTATTTTATTTTGAGAGCATGAATTTTCAAAAGGTTAAGAATAGCTATGAATACGGATGGTGAATGACACTTTAATACGGATAGTGAATGACACATTAACCCACACGCATTATTTTTCACTTTCAGGTTCTCTCATCACATGGTACCAGGCCCTCCTGGACCCCATGCCACGGGAATCCCCCATCCCGCCATTGTCAACCCGCAGGTGAAACACGAACCGCATCACGACACAGACCTGATGCACATGTGAGTGTCTCGTCCATTCAGCTGCAAGCTTTCTACAGCATGCTAAAAATACAATCAACGCCTTTATTTTCCCTTATCGCACATATATTTACACAGCACTGATTATAGGCCAATATTAGAGATTTTTTGTTTTCATTTATTGGTATTGGTTAATATGAGATATATTGTATTTATTTGACCATGCTTATTTCCGTCATTTAGTTAATCTTTAAAAACACTATTTATTTAAAGATGGGGTAAGCGATATATTTGCAAAAATGCAGTTTGTAAGTTAGTCCGACCGACACACAACAAACGTGTGTAGCCAATCAGCATTAGTATGAGGGTGGAGGAGAGACACGCAAGAGGGAGATTTGAAGAAAGACTGCAGAAATAGAGATGAGAGACAATACAAAAGCTCAGAAGAAATCACTGGAAAATGAAGGGTTATGATCAGGAAAGAGCTTTAGGACCCGCGTTAATATTAGAGAAACTGTCCAGCGCTGGAGAGAGCTAAGTGGGAAGGCCTGAAAACAGACACGGACGTTGCTTTGATTCGCTCTACATGTGAGTAGCGCTGGGTTTGAGTGTCATCGTTTGTCTGGAGCTGCTGTGCTGTTGGCAACTAACAACAAACCCTTGTTTGTAACTATTGTGTAATGTACGTTAACTTTTTTGTGCTTCCTTGTCATTCGTTCTTCATCTGCGCTTTATTTTTCATGAAGCATTATTTTGTTGCTTCTGTTATGATAAACAGACATCCACTCTTGGATTGCGTGTGTAACAGAGGCCAGCTGGTGAGAGTTGCGTTGTCGACTGCTAGAGAATGCTGTGTTTTTCATTATTGTTAATGCACTCGCCTCGCATGCTGGTGATCGTGGTTCGAGACCGACTTGGATAGGATTTGAGTGTGATTTTTTGGAGGCGGAGCAATGAAGTGAGGGGTGTGTTTGTTTTGGTTGATTTTGAATATCAACAATGTCCAACAGCGCTTTTGAAATATCACTTACTCCACCCTTTAATAGCTAAATGTTTTGTTGTAAGCTTGGCATTGAAAAAGGTCAAATGTGACCGAAACGTTTCATTTGATAAAAACATTTGATTTTATCTTGCTTTTTGATGTCTCTTGAGTGTGACTTTTTTTGAGTGTGCGGATTCCCTTGAAGTGCCTCTCTAATTTTATTTCTTTTGTCTACGCACCTCATATGGACTAATTTTAGGGCGCATTGAGTCCCTAGCTACTCCCCTGGTACAAAATATGAAATGTCTAATCAGACAACAGACAAGCATCATAGCATAAGAAAGAAAATATGAATAAATAAAGAAGTAAAATAAATAAATAAATAAAAATACATACAAGTAAATAATAAATAAATAAATAAATAAAATAGGGCTCAGTAGCTTCTGCAGCACGAACACAAGCATAGTTGCTGTTACGTGACGTAGCGGTATCTGACTAGGGTCAACACGTGGGGTGATGACATCATCGTTTCACAAAACATACGGATTGGCTGGTGTTCGCTGTACACACAAAAAACGCAAGGGTGTCATTTTTTTCTTCATCCACTCTTGACCTGATTTAAAGAAATAGCGCTTTCAGTCTCCCAAAACGCCGGATCCGTCTGGACGAAATGCCGATATGATAAAAATGTTTACGTATACAGCTAAACGCCTCTACGTGTGGACAAAGCCTTAGTCCGCTTAAACCTTGCCCCTCGCAAGCCTTCACTTTTGAGTGCAACGCCCACATCTCAAAGTCCCACCCTACATTTTTCAATAATCTGTCAATATGAATCTAAAGATCTGTTGCTATTTTTGTTTCATTGCAACTTTAAAACTCTTTGAGTTTTTCTGTTTTATTTTATTTATTCACACAAAATATAATAGAACTGTATTATATTGGCCATTTATCGGTCAGCTCAAATTTTTATTTTTGGTGCATCTGATTTCAACGATTATGAGTCGTGGAGTTGGCAATAGATATCAGCTCTAGGTCACCAATGGGAGTAAAACACTGGGACTCTCGTAGACTAGAGAGAGGGAATATGAAGGTTTGGTTGCCATTACTGGTGAAGTAATCTCTTTGCATGAAAGCACCCAACTGGACACAATTAAAAGCCGCTGCTAGCTTTTCGGCACTGGCTCCCAGATTGTTCTCTCATGCAGCTTTCTGATTGGTGGTTGGAATCAGACATTCGGCGCTCTCACACGCCATGGCGTCGCTGTGGCAGCCGCTTTCGCACCTCCCTCTGAGCGGTTTTCCCCTTTGTATTTCCCTGTATCACTTAATAATTCTTCCCCCCTTTTTTAACTCTTTCCTCCTCCTGTTTCTCCAGGAAATCTCAGCATGAGCAGAGAAAGGAGCAGGAGCCCAAAAGACCTCACATTAAGAAACCTCTAAACGCTTTCATGCTGTATATGAAAGAGATGCGTGCCAATGTGGTGGCCGAATGCACGCTAAAGGAGAGCGCCGCAATCAATCAGATCCTCGGCCGGAGGGTACGTATATGGTTTGCCTTCACGCCTTGGGGTCTCTTGCACCACGAGACTTCCTTCACGAAGGGGTCATAGTTAGCACATCTGTATAACTCAATATAAGAATTACGCCAACACACAAGCTGGCGGTTCAGAAATTGGGGCCTTTGGGCAGGTAGCTGGTTTAACTGTGTATTCCTCCTTCGGAATTGGAAAAAGAGGAACCGTTAAACATATTTAATGCTTTATGGCGGTTTGAGGTGGCTAGCCACAGCAAAGGACCGTTTTGCGGCGGTGTGGGGTAATTGCCCCCTGACATGGTTTGAAGTAAAGCGCCACTAAATTGGAACCAGTGTTTTGATATGAAATCAAAGTTTTTTTTTCTTCGTTTTTTTCCTTCTCTCATCGCTGCATATGTTAATCTCTTCATCATGTTCCATTCCACCCCCAGGCACGCGCACACACACACACACACACACACACACACACACACACACACACACATACACACAGATTTACACGTGCACACACACACACACACACACACACGCAACATTTGAGTTAACAAGGATTTTTAGCCAAACGCCAGCATGCGTTTCTTTGGAAGAAACTTAAAAGTGCATGTCAGTAATTGACTACTTTTTCCCCCCTCTCTCTAATCTCCCTCTGCACCGAACAGTGGCATGCTTTATCTCGGGAAGAGCAAGCTAAGTATTACGAATTAGCCCGCAAGGAACGGCAGCTCCATATGCAGCTTTACCCAGGATGGTCTGCCAGAGACAATTATGTAAGTGTCCACACTAACACACTGCCTGAGAGTGAGAGTTGTGTTGATTGCATGAGAGTAAATATAATGCTCGCAGTGAATGTCTTCAAAACTGAAAATATATGCATACTCGCTACTACAGATGACACGATTTACAAGTCTATGTTGTTTTTTTTGTAGTCTGAATGTTAATTTGACGAAAAACTGTTGTAAAACAAGTAGGTTTGTTTACACTTTAATTTAAGGTGTCTGTTTTAGTGTTATTATACATTCAAAGAACTGAGTAATAATAGTTAACTACATGTACTTACTATAAGGTTAGGGTTAGGAATTTGGTTGGTTTAGTTGCATGATATTATGCATAATTTAAGTTATTACTACAGTAACTACATGTAACGTGTAGGACACTAAAATTGTAAAAGTGTAACCGTAGGTCTAATACGTCTAATATTCAAAAAATGTAAATAATGCAAATATTCACAACATAGATAGCAATTTGTTGTATTTAATAAAAAAAATATCAACTTGGCCTTAACAAAAAGGCTGATCATTGTTTTACAATGACTACTATTGATGGTTATTCAGATAATTTTTTGAAGGATTGTTATCGGGACTCATTCATGAACCGTGAGCAGAACAAATTTGTGTAAATTGTTCAAAAAAGGCTTTTCTGTAAATTATTGCATTGAATGTGTTCATATAAATTTACAAACAAAGGGTTTTATGGCTGATTTACACATCCATTCTTCTTGAGTTTCATAAAAGAGGCTCAGAAACACAAGCAGAATTGTTAATCGTTTGTAAAAAAAATAAAAGATAAAAAAATAGATTGCGTAAATTGTTGCACAAAGTGATTCTTTACAAAATAATGGTTTGATTTGTTCTGCTCAAGTCTCAGAAATGAAGCTCAGAAATGAGCAGAATGTATTTGTGTAAATCGTTCTTGAAAATGTTCGCGAATAATGCCAATTTAAGTGATGTTGGTTTTACGACTGATTCATGAAACACAAGCCTGATGAGTTTGTGTAAATTGTAAAAATGCTCTTTTGCAAATTGCGTTGAATGTGACAGGTTTCATACAAATGTTTTTATGAACAATTAACTAAATTCTTCAATTTTTGAATTAGAATGTTTTTACACAACGATTCATTCATTCAGGTTATGGCACATGAAAGAGGCCACTTGCATAAGCGTTTCATTGTGCCAAAAATTTTGGATGTGATGTGTATATCCATTTTACTTAGTGTTTTCATGAGTAACTGATTTAGTGTCGCTCTGTCACAATCTGAACCTCAGTAAGAAAAGCTGGTGGTTTCCCAGAAAGGATATAATGCTAACCATTTACTCAATATTAACTTTGTACAATTATTTCTTTTAGTTTGCACATGTGTGGCAGATATCAAGGCAGTAGGCTTGTAGAATTCACCTCCAAAATGTATGGTGTGAAGTTTTAACCGGCATAAATCTCTCTCAATATGAAGTGCCAGGATGTGATGCTAAAACTAAAACCTGGCTTTCACACTAATCACCAAATGGAAAAGCAACAGGACTAAAACGAAACACTTCAAAGACAGATGAACTTTCATCTCCACTTATATATTAGTGGTGGGAGCACACTTGTATTTAATAGTGGTGAGGATTCTGAGCGTATCCCTGCTCTGTCATCGACGCTTCTACTGCTCTGGGCTTCTTGGTTCTGTCAGCCAGGGCTAGAATACACAGATTAGTGACTGAATAAGTGGATTATCAGACTTTACAGCAGGCAACCAAACCGTGGCTCATATTGGACTGCAAAATGACAGTGCGGCACTATCTATACCTATAGTCATCCTGCCAGGGGATTTTGGGTAAGCTACAAATCCTAAAGCAGTCCAGACTTCTCACTCTGGAGGAGTGTTTGTCGTGTCAATTGGAGCAGGGGCAGATGTTTTATTCTTGTTTAACTTTCTGATTGGTGATTAGAACATGGAATCCAGAAGAATTAGGAAGTTTTTTTTTTTTAATGATTTTATTTTATTACAGTTCAGCTTACTAAGGAGTATTTTTTTCAATTGACAAATGGCAGAAGAGTCATGGTTTTGTGGCGGCCATTTACATAATCCTCTGGCTGTTTTATAGGGAAAGAAAAAGAAGCGGAAGCGGGAAAAGATCCAGGAACCTGCCCCAGGTAAGACTCAGAAACCTTCTATTCTGGCTGTAATTTGTCCTATTTCATTAATGTACACACTTAGCTAATGTCACTTAGTTTGTGTAAATGGTAACAAGTGGTTAATGATGGGATGCCACGTGCTTAATATATGCTTTCACACAGTGAATTCAAACCATAAAAGAACATTTCTAAAGTCAACATGGACATTTATGAATTTATGACTCTGTTGTTTGCCTGAAAATCCACAAGTCTGCAGTTTTACTGTTCTGTACATTTCTTTAATTTGTAATTTTCACAACATTATGAACAGTACACCCTACCCAACCACTCCATCTTTCCATCTTCTCCTCACATTTAAGTCTTTAGGATTAGTCTGTTTTAAAGTCCACATGCTTCCTTCATTGTTTCTATCTTTTCTGGCTATTTGCCGTTTTATAAATGCATTTGCAATGTGTGCTTGTACAATGTATATCTGGCGCTAAATCTAGATAATTTAGACTTGTGTATAATGGAATTAAATGGATACGTCACCCAAAAATTAAAATGGAATCTGGCATCATTTACACTCCCTCATGTTTTTCAAATGGATATGACTTTTACTTTTATGGAACACAAAGGTGAACTTTTGAAGAATGAGCACTGGTGCTGTCTCGCTACTAAATGACAAAATGCCATTAAGCTCTCTTTAAAGTGTCCATATGACTAATTTGTAGCAATGTTTAATTTGTGAATGGTACATTTGTTTGATTCAGATCTTTTCAATAAATCGTTTAATCCAATTCACAAGTACCATCCTGAATGATTCGTTCAGCACATTATTCAGATTTTCTCCCTTTGTGTTCATTGGAAGAAAGTAAGTCATAAAGGTTTGAAATGACATGAGGATGAGTAAATGATGACAGAATTTTCATTATTGGTTGAACTGTTCCTTTAATGAACAATGCCTGATGTGTTAAATATGCCAACAAATTATGTTTGTTGGCCCTACATTGACAATAAAGACCAGAGATGGACTTATATGTTACTTGGAGGCACATCCTGGCAATTAAAAGCTCCAATTTCCTGCAGGTACAGGCCAGAGAATGAAAACGGCGTACATCTGAACAATGGTAAGAGCCTCTTCCGTACCTCTGGTCTGATTGAGTCATGATTTTCTAATGTGGGTTCTTGGCAATCAGAAATACATGAGACTAATCCTAAAGGCAAACCTTGAGTTCACCAATCAACCATTCACTGTTGTATTACGAAAGCTGTTGTTTGCATTGTGTGTGTGAGCGCTATTGTTAAAGGGTTTACTCTTATGAACATACTGATGAATTGTTGTGACAAGTCATTTTTCTTTCCGAACTCTGTTTAAGAACTCCATTACATCCCTTTTCCTGTACACTGATGTGTGGCTTGTGGCATTGGGTGGTGAGTTAGTATTTTCAGGAGACCAATGCTTTTATCAAGCTTACCATTTGTTTGAAAGATCACAGAACAGAATAATCTCAACAAAGTCGGCTCAGAACATCAAGTCCACACTATCAGGTTTCTTTCTTCATTCATTCCTTCCATCATTAATATTTGGCATGCCCCATTAACATACAATCCTGTGGCTCACGGCCATGTTTCACTGCCGCTTTTTTGAGAACATTTGGAAACTGGGATGGTTTTGAAAGAGTCGACCCAGATGTAAGCTAACTCTCTTAGCATTCACCCATATGGCCCCCATGTGTTATCTAGCCAGCCCTGTGAATGAATGAAACCCTTGCCAGCAAATTTGGCTTGCATTTTGCTTTTTAATTTTTTAGCGATTAAACCAGCAACTGGCCTAAAAGAATTTAGTTCTCTAAACAAAGAAGAGAATCCTCTCCGTCATGTGAAAGTCTTTCAGCATCGAGGACAGTGAACAAGAGAACATATCTATTTTCTCTCTTATTAAGTCACCCCACATCTTGTTTTTCCACTTTTTTTCGTCATGAAAGCTGTGCAGATGTGACAAATATGGTCCTTCCCAAAAACCTACAAGACAAAGGTTTTACGTTTGATCAGTTCACTACCCTGTGGCTCCCGAACACAAATTGGACCGTTTCACACTCTTTATTCTTTTTTTCTCTTTCTGTGGGCTGCAAGAGCTTTGAAAACGCAGCTAAAAGGCGCTCTATCTTCAGTTCAGTAATTAATGAACTGGGGATTGATGCTCCAGCTGATTCATCGTGGCAACCTGAAACTAATATACATAAAACAGAGAATATTGCCACTGCTTGTCAATTTATGCAGATCCGACAGACTGGGAAACATCAAAATTGTCTTCATTCGCCTTACAAATGACAAATGTACAATTTAATACTTTTAAATAAAGTGATAACATTTTTGATAATTGATGGGATCATAATAGCATGTACATAGTGCAAAAAAATCCTATTCTTAACTAGTATTTTTGTGCTTGTTTTCCAGTTAAAATATCCAGTTAAAAGACCCTAAAACAAGATAAATTTACCCGAAGCAACGCTAAATAAGGTATTTCTAGTGAATGAATATTTATTCTTTAAACAAAATGCACGTCTAGTGAAAAAAATGTAGTAAAAACAGCAATACTGTCAAATATTATTTCAATTTAAAATAACCGTTATCGGTTTTGAATACATTTTCAAATGTAATTTATTCCTGTGATCAAAGCTGAATTTTCAGTATCATTACTCCAGTCTTCAGTGTCACATGATCCTTCAAAAATCATTCTAATATGATGATTTGATGCTCAAGAAACATTTCTTATTGTTATCAAAGTTGAAAACCGATGTTCTGCCATATTTTTGTGGAAACATGACTTTTTCCCCCAGGATTCTTGAGCCCGGTTTCATGAAACTGCATATCTATACCACAAATTTAATTTTTCGTGCCATTTAAACGCTAAAAATAGTTTTTGCATGTATATTATACGCACTTTATGGCGTGTAATACACACGCACTACACGCTCCTAATCCTAGCCAAGGGATTCGCAAAAAACATTTTTTGGTACGAGAAATTAAATTCGTGGTATAGATACACACTTTTATGAGATCATGTTGGGATTCTTTGAATAAACAGTTCAAAAGAACAGCATTGATTTGAAAAAGAAGTATTTTGTAACACTATACAAGTGTTTACTGATCACTTGAATCAGTCCTAACAGAATAAAATCATACATAACGGTATTGTACATTCATTCATTTTGAATGGTATTGTGCATATACTTAGAAAACAATTAAAATCTTGATTGAATAATGTTTGGATATTTTCTAGGAAAACGAGTCAAAAAGGACTAATTAAAAACACTTTCGCAGTGTATCTATTACTAGATTTCACAGGAATTCAGTATGTATGTGTGAGACATTCAGGGTGGAAAACAGGGGATTTCTCAGGGAGAAAACTGGTAATTTGAGGTATTTTCATTGGTGTTTTCTATTTTTGGTATGAAGGACAGGCTCGGTCTTTATTAGATGGCTTATGACACATAATCCTTAACTCTCTGACTTGGAAAAAAAAATGCAAACATTTTAGGTTACAGAATTTTCTTCCTCACTCATCCCACTTTTCCTGCTCGTACAACATTTCCACATCCTCTTCTTGTTCTTAACTGTGTCTGTTTCTCAGATTTAGCTGTGAGAGCTTTTGTCTGACTAACCCTTGTGATTCGCAGGCTTTGAGATTATTATCTGAGCTGGGGCATACATGCCCTCAGGGTTGTTACTTTTATGCCACTGTGCATTTTTATTTTTTCATTGGGAACGGGGAAAGCCATGTAGCAATGCTGGTCTTTTAATGGAAGCTGGCGCTGAAGATGTAGTCTTAGTCATTCAAAGAAGCCAAGGTTGTGAGTCACGACAGTCTGGCACATTTCAACATGCTGCTTTGTTGCCACCTGGACATTGACTGTGTGTTACGATGACTGTTCTGCGGCGTTTCACTTTTGATTTTTTTTTTTTTATAGCGTCATTCTTCGCCCGAGTTTGAGGATGTTGGCAAGCCCTATACGAGGCTTACCGTACTATTGGGAGTGTTCAGTTGAAGGTTTGAAAGCTTTCAGTGTTCCAGAGGTTGACAATAGTGGGGCAGTGTGGGAAACCATTGGAGGTACTGGGCACTTTGGAGGTCATAGCCTGCTCTGTGAAGCAAGTGCTGCTGGACAGCTGTGCCCGAATCGGGTCGTCTTTATCCAGCTCTGTGTCTGTGATGAGTGAGGCCAGAAGTCATATGTCAGCCTTTGATGAAAAGGCATGAGAGGGAGAAACTGAAAGTCCCTTGTGTGCTGATGAGAGCACCCTGTCTCTCTTCTTAATGTTCACTCTGCCTCCGGCACATGAATGGCAGAATAACTGATACTCTTTGTGCCTGAAAACCCTTTCAATTTGTAGAAAGCTGGAGCGAAGTACCTTGAGTTGCTTTTTGGATTGGAAATGTTTGGGCCTCAACTGGACCTGCATGGGTAAAAACAAGTAACTAGAGTCAGGGTTAGGCAGAATTCAAAGAATATGTTCGCTTTCAATTCATGTGTACATTTTAATGTAATGGCCACATCACACAGGATGTTGAACTGGTATTTCAATTCAACTGACAAGAACAGAGATTTACTGAATTTACTCTGGGAAATAGGAAAGTGTTCTTCCACCCTACTCAACAAATTGTAATTATCAAGTATGATGAAATTTATTGACAATAAAAATTTTATAGGGGGCATTTTCATCTATATATCCATCTATCCGTCTGTCTGTCTGTCTGTCTGCCTGTCTGTTTTAAAAATTTCAGACCAGACTTTTTGACATATTTAGCATTTCTAGGAATAAAGTTCAGTTAATTTGTATAGTTCCTCAATCAAATTTTATTTTCTACCTCAATCCAAATTCAGGAACTGACTTCAAGTTGAAAATGAATTCTCAATTCAATTCAGCACAATGCTAAATCCTCAAGTATGAGTCACTGTCAATAAACTGGTTAATATCACTGAGGGCAGCGGAAACCCAGAGGTTTGCTTCCATGTATTGCTGCCAAGAACCTCTGCAGCGCTATATAAAGAGTCTGGGAGTTGCTGGTATGTAGGTGCAAGGAACAAACTTGCAGAAATTGTTGAATTCAATATGCGAAATACCCCCATCAGATCCTTCATATAGATCATTGGCTGGTTTCAGATGTAGCGCGCCAAGCAGCAGAGGAATCAGTAAACCTTGTGGTGTCTACTACGTTTCCTCTGTCGTTCTCGCTCTTCCACGCCCCAGCCATCGTCTGCTCTTTTCTGGAGTTCCTCTCCCAGGGAGTAAATCTGGCTCCTATTGTGAAAGCAGGCGTAACCCCCGCTCCTCATCCCCCGCTCCTCCTTTGAAGCGTCCGGGCGGTGGAGGGGAGCAGTCATTGTGCTGCTCTTTGATAGTGCCGCTCAGGCTTTGCAGGAGCACGTCGTTCCCGGGCTCCCATCCCACCGCTCCTCAGATGTGGGCAGACCCCACTCAAGCCTTCGTGTCCCCTACCCTCACCTGATGTTTTTTGTTGTTGTATTGAGGGTTTTATTGAGGTGAACACTCTTTCCTCTGGCTTTTTAGAGAGATCACAGCAGAAAGGCCACAGCCACGGTTGGTTTGCAGTTGTACAGACGCATAAGACTAAGAGTTTTCCCCTTTTTTAATGTTACTGTCTCAGGGCCAGAGGAAGTGCTGACTGAACCATGCGGTTTGTTTAAATCTGATTTTTCATCCAGGTGCTGTTTTTATTACTCAGGCTGGGGTTTTTTGAACCCGTCCTCCTCCTCGCAGATCATTGGTTATAGTGCCTGTTGAATTTTTATGGACTCCTTGAAGGACGCTGCCAAACCAGAAACTGAAGCCAAGTGCTACAACACAAGGTCACTGGTCCAAAGTCAGTTTGGTGTGAAAGTGGACCTTTTCAGCTGACTAGGCTTAACACAACCCAGATTTGAGCTCTTCGTCCATACTCCCATTCCCTGCCAGTGTTTCTTCGTAAAGCTTTGAACCTCATCCAGTTCCGCACGTACAGCTAAGTGTCTGTAGAAACAGTTGCTTTACACCAGAATAGAGATTTTAGGTACCCCACTAAAGCCTGGACACGTAGTTTTTCTGCCTGTTGTTACTTCTAACATTTCAATGTTCTCTTTGACCCTGAGCCCACGTTTGAAGCATGCACACTTTGACAGTTTAGTAATACTTCACCTGACCTGTAGAGGAGAGCACGGTTTTGTGTCCGCTTTTATGCTGTCAAACTCAAGATGTACAAATCTTTCAACCCCTTTGCACGTCTTTTGTTGTCATTTTCACCCTTGACTTGCTTTTTATTTTATTTTTTACTTTAAGTTTGTCCTTAAGACTCTATAAAAGTTTTATTTTATATAGATTTTGTATGTATATTTTGTCATTCTTAACTGTCAGATTTGTTTTTTACTTTATATTTAAAAATTAAAATAATTTTAACAATCCTTTCTGGCCATTTTTGTTTTTAGATTTGCAGACTTAAAAAAAAAAAAAAAAACTGAGTATTCTTGGCTAATTTCCAGTAAAAATAACTAAATACGTTATAATATGAATGTTTTATCTTACTGCGCTGTAATAAATAAATGTAACATGTTTTTAAATAAAAACAAGTGAAACAAATTTTTTACAGCGCATATTTTTTGTCCTTTTCCATTATCATTGACAATTTTTTTAAAATCAACTTTCCAACTGTTAGTGCTGCCTCCTAGTGAACCCACCAATTACTGCACATATACGCGGTTATAACATTTGAGCTGCGCACAGTGAGCTGCGCAGCCCACTTTCTCCAGTTTTTCAGAACAATATTTTTTCTTGCTCTCTGACCACATTAAGCCACCTTCTCTGGTTTTGTGGAAAAGGAAGGGTTAGACCGGGGGAAGGAGGTGTGTTGGTCCCAGCTGCAGGCTTTTTGATTTGCCCCGGGAGGTGAACGGGCCAATTGAGTGACACAGGGCCATGCCTGTTATCTTAACCTCCCACACTTCAAAGAACAGACTCGCTACCGCAGAGCGAGCCGAAGAGAAGGACGGAGAGAGGCTGGCCCTCGAATACAGAGGAGCGTTTCATTTCCTGCGAGCAGGGCCTCGACATTCCTCAGCGCCAATGGGAAGTAGCTCCTTGAATCCCTGCGTTTGTATCAGAAAGGACTGTAAAGCGTGGCCCGACGGCACCGTCCTAACCTCTCCAAACACCCCGACGCGTCCCCTCCCCTTCCAACAGGAGGCTGGCGGGGAAAGGCAGGAAAGCATGCCAACTTTTTTCATCTGTGGCCGGGAAGGAAAACGCTCTCCAGGAAGGGGGCGCAGGGCACAGGGAAGCTTTGAGATCATAGGATGAAAAGGGCGGGCAGGGGAGGTAAATAAAAGCGTCCCCGCTCACTTTATTCTGTGAGACTCTTTCTCTTTCCTCGCTCGGCAGCAGGGTCAGATCTCCCTGGAAAAGTAGTTGCCTTTCATCCACATGTGGTAAAGCCGTCCACATGGGTGTACGAGTGTATTTATGTGTGAAAGTGGTACAGGGTGAAGTTGTGGAGTAAAACTGACATCTCGCTGAAAAAGGTTGTGTTCAGCCTCCGCTCCAGGGAGGAGCCCGCTACTAGTCTTGCATTTTATCTGTCTCTCTCTTCTATATCTCTCTCTCGCTCCATCCATCAGAGGTTTGCTCCTGTATTCCTGCTTCTCACTTTGATCAGGAATTCCATTTGATGCACTTCTGAAATAGCCCCATACAGCTTGTCGACCAAAATAGTCTGATACATTTAATATTTCAAATCTCAAAAAGGGATTCTGATTGGACAAACAGTTTGTGATGAAAAACTTTAGGCTTCTGAGAACGCGATTCTTTCTGTTGGACGTGGGCATTTTTCTTTTCTTTCAAAATGACAGGCTAGGGGACGTTTTGGAGTGTGCCAATTTGTTATAAACTTGCTTTGTTTTTGCTCTAAATGTCCTCATGTGCAATACACAAATCATAATGTGTGGGAAAAAATCAGAAATTGTTGTGAACTTGATGTACAAAATGTAATATGAATTGTCACATTTTGATTATGATATTGATTTACGAATAAAATAATATGGTAATGTGCCTAATTTGTTGCAGGTCTAAAATGGAATGGGATATTCACCCTAAAAAATTTTTTTATTCACACCCATTGTTGTTCCAAACAAAACGTTTCAGTAGTTTTTTACGGAAATGGTGTTTTCACCACAGAATAGAAAATAAAAAAGGTAATTATAACTTTTTATCTCACAATTCTGACTTTTCTCTCGCAATTGTGAATTTACATCTCAGAATAATAAACTCAGAATTCAGGAGAAAAGTCACAATTAACTTTTAAAATGTTTTATTCTGTGGCGGAAATGAGCTTCCATAGTTTTGAAAGATAGGGGTCCAAAACAGCACTGGGCCGCTGACTTTCACTGTATGGGCCTAAAAAAATTAAGCATTAAGAAAATGTTGGGAGAATTCTCAATTGTTCCTTAAAGTATAATAATGTATAATTTTTTATATCTAACCACGTTTTCCTGTCCATTTGTATTCTACAGGAGAAAAACGGACTTCTTTTTCCTCTTGCAAAGCAAAGACAGCAGCTACAGGCCCCCTTTTAGAGATGGAAGCCTGTTAGACGACTCAACTTTTCACCCCTCCGTCACCTCTTGACCCCTGAGGAATATCCAGAGGGTCCCGGTCCTTGAATCTGCTCCTCGGCTGCAGGCGCTGCTGTAGAGACGTTGAACTGAGAACAGACAATCACCAACACAGGCCCTCACGCAGACCCGTGAATACCTTTTTTTGTTTTTTTGTTTTCTGTCCTGAATTCACTCCCGAAGCCGAAGGCGTTGCACTGATTATGTTCCTCGACTGTTTGTAAAGCGCACATATGGCCGCATGTACACAAACACACGTTCCTACACCTGTTCCTAAGTTATTCTAAGTTATTTGGCACCTCTGTCTCTTCTGTGTGTTCACGACGTCACTCCCTCACTTCCTCTCGTGCCCCGTCGCGGGGGCCCGACACGCCACACAACATTCTATCGCAACATTTTAGGGATCACGCGTTGCCCTGGAAACAGTCTCCGTAGGTTGCATTTGCATTTTGACACATTGGTGCAAAAAGGGTCGATGTTTTGATTTCTCCTTAACATCTTGGGTTCAAGTTTATTTTGAATGCTTTTTTTATTATAATTCTTTATTTTCGTTTCTCTGTGTATATTTTAAGTGATTTTTTTTATCATTATTTTTATATATATATATATATATATATATATATACACACACACACACACACACACACACACACACACACACACACACACATATATATATATATATATATATATATATATATATATATAAAATGGTATACGAAATAAGCTTGGAGACAGGAAAGCCATTTTTCTTGTTGAAGCGTCTTGCAGAAATAACATTTGAAAGTCTTCTTTTTGATAACTATTTGTAACTGATATTGACTTCTCAGTCTCTACTTGCGCAGATGTAAAATAATGCTCAATGTGTACTTTTTAAAAAGAGATGTCTGGATGTCACTGTTTCTTGGTATTTTTGCAGGCAACATTAGGACAAAGGTGAAAGAGTACAGTAGGTACCCAGAGGCCTATATTTTATTGATCTAAATTGACAAATGAAGCAGATATATCTATATATATTTACCCCAGCACTTGGCAGTCTTTCTTTAATTGCAATGTACCTCTTGTCTCTCTGGTAGGTAATAGAGTGGTCTTTTACCATGTTTTATTCCATGCAAACATTTCCACATTTTATTCTTTTTAATTATTCTCTTTTAGCATTCTCAGATGTTGTTTTTTTACATTCATTGTCATATTTTGAATCGTTAACTTGGTGTAGCATTTTGCTTCCAAGTGGTCACATTCGAACTGCTTCAACATGTCTTTTTTATGAAAATAAATAGGCATCTTTGACTGAAAACGATTGCAGTATGTTTATTTTATTATATACACTGAAATATTTATCGGTTAAGTAGAGAGAGTGCCTTTCTGCATCCTACAAGTAGCATTAGGAATTATAGAATATATCTGGTGGATCTCTGGGGAAACTTCAAATGGCTTCTTAACACCAACGAGAAATAAAATGCAGCTAGTGTTCATTTTAATATGCATTTTAATATTCATTTGGCCTTAAGTACATGATAATAAGGGATGATTTGCAATATAGCTAAAATAATTAAATGGCCATTCATTATACTCCTGACAAATGCTCAAATTGGGGGTCTACAATGATATAAAGCATCATTTTTAATCTTTAAGTCTTTCAGTAGGCACGCTGAATAAAATGGCAGATTCCCTGTGACAGACAGCACACAGAACTGTGAATGTAGGATGTTCTGCATAAATGTTTTTAGTATCAGTAAAGCTCAGTCATCCTTGACGTTTATGCTACTGCAGTGCCACCTCATGCATGAAACACTGCCATCTGAGTTATGGACATAACAAATAATGTTTTAAGTGTAGTTTTTACTAAAATGCTTGTCATTTCAGCCTATATGATTCACAATTATACAGTTCTAATTGTTTACAGTCTTTTGCTCTGTCTTGATGATTTTCTGTGGGTGTTGTGCTCATGTTTGGCAAGTGTCTTTTTTGGTCTCATCATTGATGTTTGTTACTACAACTGAATTGGCTATAGAGAAGAATGTATGATAGGGCGCCACCTACTGGAAGAAGATTAAATAAAAACATGACTGCCTTATTACACTACTACTCTCATGTACAGTAGTAGTCCTTATCCAGCATACTAACTGTATGTGTGTAAATGACTAAAACAAAAATCAATCAAACGCATCTAACATAAAAGTTTGTTTATAATCTGTGTGTGTGTGTGTGTGTGTGTGTATATATATATATATATATATATATATATAAACAAAAACTTTTATGTTAGATGCAATTAATCACGATTAATCGTTTTGACAGCACTAATTTATATATAGGCCTACATTTATTCAAAGGCAAAAAGCATTTTACAACGACTAAACGCTGGGTGTAGCATGAAGTTGTCTTCTGTTTAAATAGAAGTGTTAAAATAAGGTAAGTGCAATATGACATTATAGAAATAAGTTACCCAAGTACCCTACATACCCACCAGAAGGTCCATTAAAAAATAAGTAATCTTAATGATGTAATAACTAAACAGTGGTTTACACACACACACACATAAATACAACTGTTAAATTATATATCATAATATTGTTAATATTTGTGTGTACCCACTGAGCAAAATGATGTCCAAAAGACGTCTTTTCAACGTCTTTGTCACAAAAGTCGGACGTTGAAAAGACGTCCACTGAGGAGCCAGAATGAAAGTTTTTATGACGTCTTTTTTTGACGTGTTCTGGACGTCCGATATAGACGTTCATGGACCCTCTTCGTACAAGGTTAAAAACTAGTTCAAATGTGGCCATTGTGGACATATTTTCAACATCATTTATGGTCTCATTTAGACAATTTATACTGTTTCTGGACCAAATAAACACTCAGGATGCATTAAAATATTTTTATGTAATTTTCTTACATTGTTTAGATGAGGTTTAGATGTTGTTTCATTTTAAGGCACCATTGTGGTGATCAGTGTTTGCTTTAGTTGGGCTCTTGGTCCCAGTTTTTCTTACTTTAGCTTTTCTTTGGCAGTTGTAGCTGTGTGTTTGTATCACACCGTTGTTATAGCAGAGAAATCCAAGAAAAAGTAAGATCGGCTGTCATCAGCTCCATGTTGATGATGACGACAAGGTCACAAAATGAGCATTTCATGTTGGGTTTAGACTTTTGTCTTTATATCTGGCATTAATAACCACTAATTTTGTGGAAATGTATGATGTGGACCAGTACCATTAATGTGATCACTTATCAACACTTACACTTGATTAAACAATGTTATTGGAAAATGTACCATATAGTCACACACAGACATCAAGATTTTGTGTATGATTCACAACAATGGTGACAATAAAAAAAGCTTAATTCTGCAATGCATGATGGGTAGCTTTCAAAGTACAAAACATCCTTGATTCCCAAGCGCTTTTTTTTTGGTTGTCACCGTTGTTGTGAATCATATGCAAAATCTTGATATCTGTGTGTGACTACATGATACATTTGCTCAAAACATTGTGCAAACATGCTTTTTTTATTCACCTTAAAATAAGTGATATTTTAATGATACTGCTCCACATAATACAGCTCTACAAGATTAATGGTCATTCATGTCAGATATAAAGACAAAATTCTAAACACAACATTAAGTACTCACTTTATGGTTTTGCCATCATTAACAATGAGCTGGTAACAGCCATTATTACTTTTCTTTGGTTCTCTCTGCCACAAAAATGGTATTACACACACACACACACACACACACACACACACACACACACACACACACACACACACACACACACACACACACACACACACACACACACACACACACACACACACACACACACACACACACACACACACACACACACACACAGTTACAACTGCCAAAGAACAACTGACGTAAGAAGAACTGGGACCAAGAGCCCAACTAAAGCAAACACTGATCACCACAATGGTGACTTAAAATGAAACCAACATCTAAACCTCATCTAAACAATGTAAGAAAATTACATAAAAATAATTTAATGCATCCTGAGTGTTTATTTGGTCCAGAAACAGTATAAATTGTCTAAATGAGACCATAAATGATTTTGAAAATGTCCACAATGGCCACATTTGAACTAGTTTTTAACCTTGTACGAAGAGGGTCCATGAACGTCTATATCGGACGTCCAGAACACGTCAAAAAAAGACGTCATAAAAACTTTCATTCTGGCTCCTCAGTGGACGTCTTTTCAACGTCCGACTTTTGTGACAAAGACGTTGAAAAGACGTCTTTTGGACATCATGTTGTTTAGTGGGTAGCCTATTATTCGTAATCTTGGGTCTAATTATTGTTTGAACTAATTTTGTGAAAATAGGAATAGCCTAATATACTAGAAAAAAGTGCTGTCAATCGATTTTTAAAAAGTGACAAAGTAATTTTTCTGTAAATAATCGCAATGAATCGCACCTAACATGGATATAATTGCGCAACGAATCGCCAAATCAATGTAGAAACAAAAGGAAGACATATTTAAAATATTTGAACTGCCTATTCGCAGAAATCAACACGGTTTTGAATACAACATTGGGTTAATAAAATCACGTTTAAGAAGCTAAAAAGTTCAGTTAAATTATCAATTGTCGCTCACATACATGTAAATACAGTAATAAGTAGGCTAAGTTTGAAGTGTTTTGACTTGATGTGAGTTTTATCAAGCTGTCCTCGCGGTTCCGAACATAATGCATAATACAGATGATGTGATAAATGACGTAGGTGTGATGTCACTCAGTCTGGTCTCTGTGGGCATCGCTGTAATGATGGCTGTCTGCCAGAACCTCAAACACAAAGTGACCAGCGGCCTCAGAACAATCACCACATCTGGGAAGACAGAGACATGAGACAATGGCTGTTTGAATCGGAAAGTCGTGTAGGAAACTCTCCACTGTTCCCATGAAGTACCCAGACCGCGGGATTCCCAGGAAGGCCTCATCGTCCGGGGGAAAAGTGAGTTGGAAAGCTATAGTAGGAAATAATTTATTTGCAGCTGCCACTAAATTTTAACCTAATGCAATTAGATTAGCCATTTTAAAGACCTGCTAGTCATTGTATGAAGATGTTTATTATATTATTGTACTTATTCTGGACTGTAAAATTAGAGATGTAGGCCTAGTTTTTAATGGTAATTTAAGAAATCAATGTTTTGAATATTTCCATAGTTCCATATGAATAATATTGATGACAAACCCCTGTTGCTGGCCTTTTTTTTTTTGTCCAAGTTTGCAACAACTGGAATTACATGTCTAATATAAATGCATGCATTTAGGACTGAAAATATATTCATGAATTCTTCAGAAGGCAAAGTTCTTACATTAAAATGTGATGAGAGTCCACCGTAAGAGCATCTTGAGTTCACTGTAATGTGCCTTATGTAAGAAACTAAGATTGTTTAGTTTAAAAAAAAAAATCAGCAAACCAGCTTTCAGAAGCACCAAAAGTTCATATAAAGTATAAATAAACATTATTCATAAATGTTATTTTAATCATTCATAGCTTCAACTAAAATGCAAGATTTTTTCAATGAGCTTTCTCTATTTTCTCTAAGACTAGATTGTCATCATTTACTCACTCTTAAGCTGTTCCAAACCTGTATGAGTTTCTTTCTTCTGCTGAACACAAAAGAAGATATTTTGAAGAATGTCGGTAACCAAACAGTTGTTGGGCACCATTGACTTCCATAGTAGAAAAAAAAAAATACTATGGAAGTCAATGATGCCCCACAACTGTTTGGTTTCAATCGTTCTTCAAAATATCTTCCTTTGCGTTCAGAAGAAAGAAACTCATACAGGTTTGCAACAACTTGAGGGTGAGTAAATGATGACAGAATTTTCAGTTTTGGGTGAACTATCCCTTTAAGAGCTATTGTTGAGACATTGAACTCAGTTTGAATTAATGATGAAACAACGACCTCTAGTGGCTGAATGTTGTATTCTTAAGTTTACCTCGCAACATCATTACTCCAATAATGATTGACAATAACGAAGACTATAAAAGCGTGCCTTCCTGCTAATATCAATTGATGTGTATATGACAATGAATAATTACAAAACACATTGAAACATTTTCAAACCTTTTAATGCAACACATTCAAAGTTCATAGACTCATAGCAAGGCACTATGTAGAGGAAGACGTTGCTGTCTTATAAACCCTTTGTCCTGATTGATCTGATCCAGAATTTCATACAGAACTTCCCTGCGAAAACTGGTGCATCTGACCACTCTAATTAGGTTTCATTCCTGATTATATACATTAACATTGGCGCAATTCATAAACAGTCTTTTGAGGACTAGCTTCTCAGTCCAGTGCATTTCATTGACAGGTCATTTGTTGTCTGTTTATAAGGTGATAGGCTGGTAATCTTCACTTGTTACTTGTATTTGTAGAATCCCTCGCCAGTTTTCTTGCCTAACTTGCCCTCTGACACCAGTTTGTTTAGCAGGGGACTGGTGCCAAACAGGGGGTTATCGGGGTCCATCGCATGCCAACCTGCACAAACACAGAATTAGAAATCCTCAGCAATACGATTACATTAAAATTGGGTACAGTCAATTCAAAATGCTCACCGTCAATAATAAACTTTGAAGTGTCCAATCCAACATAGTCCAGAAGCTCAAACGGACCCATAGGATAACCCGCCCCAAGCCTCATCGCCACATCAATGTCTTCCTTGGAACCGTGACCTGCAAAAAATATACAGCATTATGAAAACAAAAAAACCTGCACCAAAATACGTTTCGGTGTCCGTTCATCACCCTTGACTGCCTCACACACGAACCTCTCTCATGTAGTCGAACGGCCTCCATCATGTAAGGAACCAGCAGACGATTCACTATAAAACCTGGAGTGTCCTGAGAGGAGACAGCAAGTGGAAGCTGAGGGACTTTTCAAATCTCTAACCTACAATTCTAAATAACGCTAAAAGGCTACAGTTTGCACGGTCTCACCAAAATTAGACTATAGAAGATTATGAAGGCAAAAGTGGGTCCAACCCGGTACTAACAAAGTGTAGCTAAAGTGGCCGTTGAGAGTATATAGTCATGTGAAAAAGAAAGTAACTTTTGAATTCTATGGTTTTACGCATCAGGACATAATCATTGTTATAATATATCATGTTGTTGTTGTTCATCTGAGGTTGTTTTTACCTACTTATAAGACCTGCTATAGATCAGATGATTTGTATTAATGTCCTGATATGTAAAACCATAGAATTCAAAAGGGTGTCCTTTCTTTTTCTGTAATAGAAGATCACAGAATGCTTACTTTGCACGAGACGGGATGCTTCCCCAAAGCTTTGCTGAACTCAAGGAGAGCGTCAAAAGTCTGTTGGCTTGTTGCTGGAGCTTTAATCACCTGAGATAAGACAAGTTAGTCAAATAAAAAGAATGAACCTACTCATGTTTGAGATATTCAATTCAATGCAAGCTTCAATATCTTGAACAGAAGTTGCCCTTTTTATTAATGCGGATGGTTGTGCAGTGAGTGAATTGTAATTTCAATCCAAACCTCCACCAACTTCATCATTGGGACGGGGTTGAAGAAATGCAGTCCGCCAAAGCGATCTAATCTGGCCGTGGAGCTGGCGATGTCTGCGATCTGCAGGGACGACGTGTTGCTCGCGAAGATGGTGTGTCTGAGGAGAACACACACCTGACTGATATAACACTGAAACAAGCTCTCTTCACCATTCATGCTAAAACCTCTACTTTTAGTGCATACTAGTAATGGCTGCCACAATTTACAACAAAATAAAACACTGGACATTATCTCTTATTTTCTCAGCTCTCCAGAATACAAGATTCTGATTGGCCGATCTCTGCATTCTGCATCAAATGTTTTAGTATAATGATGATGGACAGAATGAGTGACTGTCGTCAACATATTTCCTAAATAGCTGTGCTCTTTCTTCTGGCATAATATAAATCAGTTAATAATGGTTCAAAACAATCACTTCAGCAGCATATATTTTTCAACCTGTTTATTCTGATAAATAAAACATTTTACTTTTATTCATTTAATACATACATAGTCATTGCAATTTGTTCATTTTAAAGCTACAGAAAAAATGCAATTAAAAAAATATTCTGAAAGTTTCTTATAGTGCTCAGAGGACAGCCCATAATAATTTAATACAGCTTTAAGGTAGCAACAATATGATATTTTATTAGATGCTATGATTATCATATATTTAAATTGGATGGTTTCATAATAAATAAGGTGAATTTACCATACATCTAACAATATCATATCAACAAATGGAAAAATCAGCCAACTGTTTATTATCATGTTTATCAAGTTTATACCCCAAATACCATATTTTCCATAGATATTGCAAAACTGTTGATTTAATGACACAAAATATCAGTCTCAAAACTATTCTCATTTGCTACATAAATCCATAACATAAATCAAAATGGATCAATTCAGCGCAGAATTGCATTTGTTGTTGCTGCCTACGATTGCATTAAGGATCATCTAAATAGTTTTTGTGCCATCTAGTGGTTACAACCCCGTTGGACCTTTATCTCTGTTGTACCCTAATTGTTTCTTGAGAAATTGAAAATGAATTTTTTCTTACTCTGGGGCCACTTTGTCCAGAGCTCCAAACAGATCTTGTTTGACCTTGAGGTTTTCCACAATAGCCTCCACCACAAGATCAGTGCCCTGAACTACAGACGCAGCATCTGAGCTAGTAGAGACGTTCTTCAGGACTTTCTGAACGAATGCTTCTCCATCCTAGAGAATGTGAGCCACATTCCATGATTTAATGAACAATAGAGCAACATCAGCCATTAAACCCCACATGAAATCAACAACTTTGGGGCTTTAGTTCATGTCGGTGCTGTCAAACTAACCTCAGGTTTTTCTGCAAACTTCTTCTTTGCCACTCTCTTCAGACTAGCCTCAATGCCCTTTGCAGACTTCTTCAGTATGTCCTCAGATGTGTCCACTAACACCACTGAATGTCCTGTGGATGCAGCAACCTGAAACATTAAAGTCATAGTTCACCCAAAAATTCTGTCATTTCCTCACCCCCATGTCGTTCAAAACCCGTAAGACTTTCGTTCATCTTCAGAACACAAATGAAGACCTTTTTAATGAAATCTGAGAGCTTTCTGTCCCTCCATTGCCAGTCTATGCAACTACCACTTTCAAGCCTCAGAAAGGCAGTAAAGACATCATTAAAGTAATCCATGCGACTCCAGTGGTTTCACCTCTTATCATTTTATGTCCAAAATATTAATCTCCAACGCACGGTCACGTCTGCTCTCGTGTCAACACAACACACACGTGTCGTGGTGCTCTTGAGAACGCGTGTTGGAGATTCATATTTTGAACAAAAAAAGTGTGCTGTAGATGGCTAATTTGAAATGCATTCAGTGTTCAGTTTAATAGGAAACACTGAAAATTAAAGGAATAGTTAAACAAAAATAAAAATAAACAACTATCTCATTATTTGCTCACCCACACCTCTATGGAAAAAAAATGTCCACCATTGTTCAATGGCAAATGCTGCTCAAAACGCCATGTTCCTCACCAAATGAATGAGAAGGTTTTATAATCTAAATAAAGGGCTAGTAGGATTGTAAAATGTTTCGATGTGATTGATCATTTAATTTAATTAATTATTTAATAATCAAATATAACTACTAAAACTGTGTCACTGCCTTAGATGCGTGCTTGTCATGTGTAGGCTACTTTTGCTCTTCCTGGAACAACGTGCTGAAAACGGCTACTAAACAATGAATTCACAACAATTTAATAAATGGTGTTCTCATGTTATGTAATATGACGGCCCCAATCATAGTTATTATTAGTCGTGCATTGCTGTTTGAGCTGCGCGTACAAGTTAACTTGAACAAGTTACATGCCATTCAGAATGACTCATGTTGTGGATGCGCAACTAAACCCAAATAAATGTTTATTACAATATTGTTCTCTTTATAATTGTTATGTTATATGACAGCCCCAATAGTCATTATTAGTCGTGCATTGCCGTTTAAGCTGCGGCTGAAGACTTACAGCATTCATTTTTTATTATTTATGTTTACATGTTTCGCGGTGGAGCAGCACGCGCATGAACCTGCTTAATCGATGATCGATAAGTTTAATCGACTAAATGTATTATCGTCGATTAATCGTTAACATCCCTAATATAGAACATACTTTTTTAGCGGTCAGAAATATTTACTAATTCAAAATAAGTACAGACGCAAGAGAGTATGCGATTTCGGTCGCAGCCCACACAATGGGTTACTGAAAAAAAACAAAGTCATACAGGTTTAGAACAACTTGAGGGTGCGTAAATAATGACAGCATTTTAAATTTAGGGTGAACTATTACTTTAAGCTATTTATTTCTAACAATTTCAATATGCTTATAAACACACACACACACACACACACACACACAGACAATATGTTATTTAAACTAAATCGATAGGAAGGAATACATTAAGCATTAACCTTAACTATATGCAGAAGTGGGTGAAAGGTCACTCTGAAAGTAGACAGTCGCAGCATGGTGAGAGAAGTTTGCAACAAATTGGCCACGATATATTGACACCCATCCTGATCACCGCAATCCAATACATGCAGCTTGAAACTATAAAGAATAATCTTCTTTATTAACTGTGTGATGATAGCACTTAGCTTGTAGCCTGGATGGCTACACTAAGTTAACTTTTGCAAATGAATGCAGTGATATTTCTCTGTCGTTACCTGTGCAATGCCAGCACCCATCAGTCCTCCTCCGATAACTGTGACATGTTTAATTGCATGTAGTGCTGCAGAAGAGGAGAGGCTCCTGATGTACTGGCGCGTGATAAATGCCATGGCCGCTGTTTCTATAATGACGGACAACACAAGCTTCTCAGCGCGTGCTCGAGAACCGGAGCAAGGTTGAACTGATCACGTGGTTTCCTCCTCATGCAATGCCCCTTTTCACATATCCTCCTGGGACCCTGGAGTAGACTTTTGTCCACTGACTGTAGTGGACATTATATTTTAGTGAATTTCTCTGACACCATACATGTCACAGTGTTAGTCTGGATGTCCTGTAAAGAGCACATTCAGGGATTTTCAGAGATGCCACGTTTGGAGGTTTCACACGGACAACTCCTCCTTGGTCTTTAAAAATGACAGACATTAATTTAGTGATAAGATGTAGCACTCTAATGGACATATGATAATATATTGTAATTATCATTTAAATCGGACTACTTTTTCAAGTGGTATTTTATAAACCAACATCTCAGGAAAACGTTATGGGGTTTCAAATCTAAATATGACTTTCTGTTACAGGACAGCGCATTGATTTCATACCAGGACTAAAAATCATGTTTATCAGGCATTTTGGAAGACACAAGTGAATAGGGAAAAACATTATATATCAATAATCCTATGAAATGTTTATTATTAAAATGTTGCCAATTATTACTCCCATTATTACACTTCTTTTTTCATTACATGTTGCCCCAGGATCACATTAATATGCAAATTAGATGCAGTGTATAGATACATTTTATTGAATGGGAATATTCCTTTATAGCCATTTTACCCATTGTGCATAAAGTAAAATGGTGTATCAATTAATTCCGTCATATCTTTCATAACATAGTTGAGAATCATTTTTACACAAATTTTTGTTTAAAAAATCCTGAAACCCAAAATTGATTGGTGAAAGAATAAAAAATCCCATTGATTTTGCCTACACGTGTTATTTCATGTCATTTTATTTTTTAAATGTAGTCCTGGTGTCCACTACAGAGGACATAGCATAACATATGAATAAAATATCATTTTTCATTTTACCATTTATTTCTTATGCTCTAAACAATGTGATGACATGAACAAATACTGAATTCAAAAAACTTTTTTTCTGGGTCTCAGGAGGATATAATATGGAGTAGTATGACCTGTTGATTTGCTGTTATAATATAAAACTCTTTGACAATGTGTTTAAAGTTCTTGAAAAAATTTAAATTTAATAAACACCAAAAATGTAACGTTATCAAAAAATTGTGCAGGTGTTTACCAAGGAGGCAAGTGTCAGTCAGTGATGAAATACACATGATGTGTGAAGAAAGCAATGACAAATCAAGGCAAATGTTGTTTTTCAACCAAATATTTTATCGTGCATCATTTCCAATCAGTATTTTTTGTCACGTTATATAAAAAGTGTGAAAATACTGTTTATATATACGACGTGCAATTAGCTCTGAAATTAGCCATAGCAAGACAAAGCTGGCCATTTTATTAAAAAAAAATTATAATTTCCACCACACAATGGCATAAAACCTGATACATCATCTCTAAGATGTGGTGGAAATTACTCTATCCTGGAAATGTTTATGACTTTTAGAAAGAGGTCCATTGTCCCTTTGTCAATTGTTAGTGGGAAAATTAATTAAATTAGCAAGAATTATAAAAAAAAAAAAAATTCTGGCCTATAGTTGAACACTCATTAAAATTTTTAATATAACATTGAACCATGAATGAAATAAAATGTATTAAATAATTTTTGACAATAATTAAAAAAGAATAATAATAACAGTCCTGTAGTACAGAATAACCCAGTAATCATTTTGAAAAATAATTTAAAAATGCAGTTCAGTTTGATTCAATTATGAAATGAATATTTTAAAACAAATGCAATAATAAAACTGAAATGCATATATAATATTTAGGTATTTGTTCATTTTTCTTGAAATTGTTCAGGCAAATTTTACAAAAATAATATCAAACCCTTTGCTTCATCATACAACTACAAAGCCCTTACTTAGTGGCCTGGTCAACATGGTCCACCAGTGCAGTTTGCTTCCCAATGATGCCTGTTCAGCGTGCTTTAACACAGACAGTAAATGGGCATGGAGCCAGAGTCAGGCCGAAGCGTCCATGCATGGAGGGAGCAGATTTCCCCTCAGGAAGCCTGAATGTGAAGGCCTGCATTAGGCTGGTGAACATCAGAAACATCTCCATCTTAGCCAGCTGCTCTCCCATGCACACCCTGCGACCTGTGGCAAAATGCTTGGTCATGTAAATGATAGCCAAAACACAAATAAACAAACATAAAGTCGTATAAATGGCCCCTTTAAGTTAACTTATTATGCTATTTTAAAGAGTCCTAATTTTGTTTTGGTCTCTAACAATAGTTTCACATGCATCCAATTTTTCACATAATATACATTGCAGCATCATCTCTTTTCTCAGTGTCTGAAACGGTTTGATAAAGATTCGGTCTCTCTAAACCCCTCCTTTCCCAGAGCTGGTAGGTCACATGATAATGATAACATGGCGAATGTAGTACATCAGGATCACATTCATACTATATAGAACAAACTTTTTTAGCAGTCGTGAAGTTATTACTTATTCAAACTAAGTACCTGGCTATGACTCGAGCCACAAACATTAGAATCAAAAATATAGAGAGGACTCAAGAGTACACTGTAAAAAAAAGTTGCTACTTTCATTTTGTAAGTACAATCAACTTGGATGTTTAAGACATTTGAACTTAAATTACATTACACTAACATAAAAATAGTTGAATCTTGTATAACATAAAAAAAGTTGAAAATTGCTTAGTTTTCTCTTTAAAACTGCAGTGAACCAAAGACAGTCTCAAAAACACGGTTTTAAATCCCTGGTGTTTCTGACGTCACAAACTAACTTGTAACCAATCAGATCAACGTGTGATCGTCAACCAGTGGATCTCTGAGCTGCTGTGAGTTAGTGGAGGCGGGGCTAATTTGCATATTCATAGAACCGCGTATACTAAATGAGGCAAGGGTGTAACGTTACATTCAAGCTAATTTAAAGCATGAAGACACTTTAACTTATTTTGTTGAGTTAAAGCAGTGTCAAAATATGTGTTGTCATAACTTATAGATCATATAATTTTTTACTGTAAATGCGATTTTAGACACAGCCATGTTGTTCACAGGCAGCCAATGAAGACCAGAGGCGGCCATTATGCAAATTTGATGCAAACCCTCATGCAGGAAAGTAAGACTAAAATTACTGACGACTCGTTTCAGGCAGTTCAGAATCGATTCTTTCTTTTGGGGAAACAATAACTCCATTTATCCTGTACTTTGATCTTTGAAACTTTGCAGACCTTTTACATTCACAAACCGCTATATGAAATACAGATCACGAAAGGTAATATATGAAAAACCATAATAGGATCACTTTAAACGCTAAATATTACTGTTTTTTAGGCTACATTTTGTCATTCGAAAACATACCTATTCCAAATGGAATAAAACAATCTTTCCTGAGAAGCTTGCCCTGTTCATCCAGAAATCGGGCTGGATTGAAGTCATCAGGATTTTCCCACACAGTAGGATCCCTGTGTACTGACCAGAGGTTAGGGATGATAACTGTTCCTTTAGGAATAGTGTACCCTCGGAACTCTGGGAAGAGACAAATTTAGCTGAAAATTTAATTTAAACAATTTTAAAAACATTAACTTTTTATGTGTCTTCTGAAAGCATTTGTACAGTGATAATATTTGTACACCCTTTGGATTTGATATTTAAAAAAAAAAAAAAAAGATTTTAAAGGTTAAGGTTGGCTATTATCAACCTTATGGATTATGGCAGAGTTCTAGTTGACCTGGTTTAGTTTTATTCATTAATAATTTACTTTAGACAAACATACAAAAAAAACAACACAGAAAAACAAAAGTCCAAACACCTTCAGCTGGGCACTGTATATAAAATATTGAAAATTCTTGGGTGAATCATAAACATAACCAGGTCACATTTCACCTCAAATCAAAAGATAAAATATATATATGTGTGTGTGTGTGTGTTGAGTAAAAAAAAGAAATGCATATACATACATTTTTATTTATACACCACTATATATATATATATACAGTCGTGCTCAGAATTAATGGTACCCCTGGTAAATATGATGAAAAATGGCTGTAAAAAATAATTCTGCATCGTTTATCCTTTTGATATTTCATTCAAAAAATTGGCAAAAATCGAACCTTTCATTGAAGTAAAAGAATTGACAGTGGAGGGGAAATCACATTATGAAATAAATGTTTTTCTCCAAAACAAGTTGGCCACAATTATTGGTACCCCTAGAATTGTTTACGAGTAAAATATCTCTTAAGTATATTCCCATTCACATTTACCTTTTTTTTTGCACACCAGGGTGACTAGGAACATGAAATTGTCCAGCCATGACTTCTTGTTTTACAAGAGTTTAAATATGAGGAAACACAAAGGCCAAATTCCCTTAATCATCCATTACAATGAGTAAAACCAAAGAATATAGTTCTGATGTGCATCAAAAGATTGTTGAGCATCACAAAATAGAAAGTGGCTGTAAGAAAATAGCTAAAGCATTGAAAATCCCCATTTTGACCATCAGGGCAATAATTAAGCACTTCCAATCAACTAAAGATGTAACAAATCTGCCAGGAAGTGGACGTGTGTCTATATTGTCTTAATGCATGGTGAGGATGAAAGTTTGAGTGGCCAAAGACTCTCCAAAGATCACAGATGGAGAATTGCAGAGATTAGTTGAGTCTTGGGTTCAGAAAGCCAATTTAAAAAAATTTGAACAACCCCTACATCACCACATGTTGTTTGGGAGGTTTTCAAGAAAAATCCTCCTTGCTCATCCAAAAACAAACCCCAGCAAATTCAGTTGTCAGACATGACTGGACCTTCAAACAGCACAGGGTTCTGTGGTCAGATGAAACTAACAAATAGCTTTTTGGCAGCAAACATGCAAGATGGGTTTGGTGCACACAAGGATAAAAAGTACCCCATGTGTACAATTTAATATACCATCTTTAATGTTGTGGTCATATTTTTCTGCTGGAGGTCCTGGACTTCTTGTTCAGATACATGCATGGCATCGTGGATTCTATCAAATACCAACAGATAAAAAATCTAAACCTGACAGCCTCTGCTAGAAATCTTATAATGGGCCGTGGTTGGATCTTCCATCAGGACAGCGATACAAAACAAACATCAAAATCAACACAAAAATGTGTTAAGTAGCACAAAATGAAGCTTCTGCCATGACCGTCCCAGACCTGATGAGTGGAGTGAACTGAAGAGAAGAAGCACCAACATGGATCTGGGAATCTGAAGGATCTGGAGAGATTCTGTATGGAGGAATGGTCTCTGATCTCTTGTCAGGTGTTCTCCAAACTCATCAGGCATTATAGGGTAAAACTCAGAGCTGTTATCTTGGCAAAAGGAGATTGCAAAAAGTATTTAATAAAAGGGTACCAATAATTGTGGCCAACGTGTTTTGGAGATAAACATTTATTTCATAATGTGATTTCCCCCCCACTTTCTATTCTTTTACTTCAATGAAAGTTTAGATTTTTGCCAATATTTTGAATGAAAGATCAAAAGGATAAATGATGCAGATTTATTTTTCCCAGCCATTTTTTATCATATTTACCAGGGGTACCATTAATTCTGAGCACGACTGTATATATATATATATATATATAGTGTATAAATAAAATGTAAGTATATGCATTTCTTTCTTTTTTTTTTACTCACCACACACACACACTCACACATACTGTATATATATATATATTACTTTTCAGTCTATGTAAATTAAAAAATGTAAATAAAATATAAATAATAATAGCAATAGCAAGTACTACATGAGTAATGTATCACTAACTATTGTTTTTGCAATACGGTAATGATGTTTATTATTTTTATCATTTGTTTTGCATTATGGCTATAGCCGATCATTCTTGGTGTTGTGTATAATTTTTTCCGCTTCTAAAAATATCTTAATTTTCTTATCACAGGATCTAATTTCTTATTTCTTTCTTTTTGGTTTGGGGATGAAATATAATCAAGGCACTCAGATTTGCCTCACTTTCTGTATTGTTCTGCCAAAGACCAAAACTCACCTGTGGTTTCGGAGGCCATGTGGGGTATTGACAGAGGAACCACTACAGTCATCCTCTGCACCTCCATAATGGTGGCTTCTGTGTACGGCAAACTGCCCTTATCGGTCAGAGACGGGACTCTCTCGGATCCCACCACACCATCAATCTCCCGCTGAACTCTCTCTGAGGGGTCATCAAACAAAGAGCTCGTATATTATCAACCAAACCTTCAGATGTTTGTAAATGACCTCACCTTTACCTTGCACATCAGGATGCAAGGCCATATAGAGAATACTCCACAGAACGCTGTTTGTGGTAGTATCAGTGCCTGCGATGAAGAGGTCCCCGATGATGTAGAAGAGATCGTCTTCTGAGAACAGGCACTCTTCTGAACTCTCTTCCTTTTGCTTCGCCAGCATCTCCACCAGATACATATCTATGAAATCCCTGGGATTGTCCGGATCCAGCGTAGCCCTGTGCCTCGCGATGATTTTCTTCAGGAAGGCGGTGATGTCGACCTCGGCGCGCCGCAGCTCCTTGAAAACGCCCCAGGGCAGGTAGTAGAGCCAGGGGAACACGTTGATCAGCAGAATGGAGGTGTTGACGCTGATCTCCAGCCCGTGAGACATGAGATCCAGCATGGCCCGGAACTCCTGGTCCTGGTGATGGAAACGCTGGCCCAGACTCAGGGAGGAGATGACGTTGGAGACTGCATTGCTGATGAGAGGAGTGAGGTCGATTCCTGACGGCCCTGTGTTCTCGATGAGGTCCTGCAGTTCTGTTTTGATCATGGTCAGGCCTTCGCTGATGCACGGCTCCAGACTCAGCTTCCCGAAGCCAAAGCTGCGCAGAGAACTGTGACAGAACTTACGGTTCGTCCGCCACAGCGGGCCATAGGGTGCAAACACAATCCCTGCGAACGACATCCACTTCAAACATACAAAGCTTTGCTTTTTGATATCGAAACGCTATTGATTTTATGATCCCCAATAGGGTGACCAATATTTGGTATTATATGAAGTACATTGAATTGGACTTTGTTCTATTCTATTCTGCTATTTTTTCCTATTCTGTTCTGTTCTATTCGACTGTGACCTATTCTGTTTTGTTTAATTCTATTCTACTTTATTGTTTTATGTTGTTCATTTCTCACTTGTCCTGTTTAGTTCTATTCTGCACCAGTCTCCACGCTACTGGTCAATTCTATTCAAGCCCATCAATTATATTTTCTTCTTCTTTGTTCTATTCCATTCTGCTTTTTATTCTATTCTGTCTATTTTTTCTGTTCTGTTTTGTTCTATTGTATTGAGACCTATTCTGTTTTGTTTACTTTATTGTTTTATGTTGTTCATTTCTCACTTGTCCTGTTCAGTTCTATTATGTTTTACAGAATTATATCATTATGTTCTATTCTGCTCCAGTCTACTCTACTGATCTATTCTATTCAGGCCCAGTTTCTGTTCTATTTATGTGACCTATTCTGTTTTGTTAAATTATATTCTACTTTATTGTTTTATGTTGTTCCTTTCTCGCATGCCCTATTCAGTTCTATTCTGTTCTGCAGAATTATATTATTATGTTCTATTCTACTCTAGTCTACTCTACAGATCTATTCTATTCTGGCCCAGAAATTATATTTTCTTCTTCTTTGTTCTATTCTGCTATTTTTTTCATAGTCTCTTCTATTCCGTTGTGATCTATTCTGTTTTGTATAATTCCATTCTACTTTATTGTTTTATGTTGTTAATTTCTCGCTTGTCCTGTTCAGTTCTATTCTGTTTTGCAGAATTATATCATTATGTACTATTCTACTCCAGTCTACTCCACTGATCTATTCTATTCTACCATGTTTTATTCTTTTCTATTCTTTCTGGTGTCAGTCTCTAATACCATTCTATTCTGTTCAATTCTGCTCCATTTTATTCTGTTCTATTCTATTATTTGTCAGTCTCTTCTACTGCTCTATTCTGTGCAATTCTAAATTATTCTATTCTGCTCTAGTCTATTATATTCCGTTCAATTCTATTTCCCCCTGTTTTATTCTGTTCTTTTCTATTCTGTTAAATTCTAAATCATTCTATTCTGCTGTAATGTATCACACTCTGTTCTATTCGATTCCATTCTGCCGTTTTATTCTGTCAGTCTCTCCTACTGTTATTTCCTTTTTAATTCTAAATCTTTCTATTATGCTGTAGTCTATCACACTGTTATATTCTGCCTTTTTTTATTCCTTTCTATTCTGTCAGTCTCTTCTGCTGTTCTGTTCATTCTAAATGATTATATTATATGTATTCTGCTCCAGTCTGTCATACTCTATTCTATTCTGCACTGTTTTGTTGTTGTTCTGTTCAATTCTAAGTCAGTCTCTTATACTGTTCTATTCATATTCTGTTCTAATCTGCTGATCTATTATCACGGCATGCAGCAATCATTAACTGCGACTGGTTATCTTACCTTTCCTCTTGGTGATAATAGTAACGAGCGGTATATGTGGTCTGTCAGAGAACACCTCCGGATAGTTTAACATCGCGTCCCGGACTGCGTCATATCCCGTCAGCACGACCATGAGCTGAGGCCCAACAAAAATGCTGAATATGTTTCCATACAGTTTGGACATCTCGATAAGTCCAGCCTGAGGTGATAGCGGATTTGACACCGTCTTTGCAAACTCTTCACGATTCTTTGCAAATCGTTTTAAAATAAACGAAGGCACTAAGAAGCCCCCGAAGTTGCCCACGATGGGCCATGGCTTTGGACCTGGAGGGATGTTCGCGTATCTGTGATGATTCTGGTACTGTTGCAGTACATAGAAAACAAGCGCAAACGCAGTTAAGCCCACTAGGTTTGCAGGCGAGAACACAAACTGCCACAGCAGACCCAGGGAAGCGTCCATGACTCGCTCGCTTTTCAGACCCACTGACTCCTAAAACAGACGCATAGTTCCTCCGGATCGATACTTGTTATCTGCTGATCAAACACATTTTCTTCCTGACTGTGTTCTTGGAGCTGCAGCATGGGCTGCGTGTTTTTGTATTTTCCATTGGCTGAGAGGAGCACGCTGAGAGCTGATTGGTGAATCAACCGATGACGAGAACGAAGGGTGGGTTCAACTGAGGTCACGATCCAATAGAGGAAGCAGACAGAAGTTTCACAAGATATGATGGTCTTATTATGGGGTTTCACTTCTTTTGCCAAGAAAAATTATATATATATATATATAATATATATATATAATTATGTGTGTATATATAACGGAGTCCGTTTTCTAACCCATGTATATTAACATAATCTCAAATATCAATAAGCATGATAAATAAATACTTTCTTTAGAGCCTCTACAAATTGAAAAGACATGTCATTATATTTACAGGTTCAAGCATCCCAATTTGCTGCCTCAATGCAATTTTGAAAGAGAGAATTGAAAATGTTATGCAACAAGTACACCAGGAGTTAATTTAGACCATTTATTTTCATAAAACATCTTTATGTTTTTAAGACATAGAATAATAAGCATAAAATAAACTAAACAAAAATTTAATGCATGCATTTATAATATAAAATAGTCTATAAATGAATAAAACCCAGTTTAAATTGACAAACATGCTTGTCAACATTATGACAAACATGTTTTAAATAACAATTAAATACAAGGCGGAAAAAAAGAGGAAAATATGACAACTAAGAAGCATGCACAAACTGATAGATTTGTTTTGATAGAGGTTTTCCAAAAATCCATCATTTTACAACCATAACACGCCCAGTAGGCCATTTAAAATACTTACAAAAGTGCTTATTTAAATGGCCACAATAAAGGAATATAAATGAATGTAAAAAAAAAAAAAAAAAAGTCAACAATGACTTTTAAAATATTATTGAGTTTTACAATTTTTGGTCATCTTGAACTGTTTGGCTCGTTGTTAAATGAGATGTAATTATAAACAATAGCCGAACAGTCTTTGGTATGGTGTAAACACTGAGATAGCCACGAGCCAAAAACAAAGCATTTCCACGTGCTGGACGCAGCGGTGTGATGAATCGCATCACTCCTCTCGGCTGCTCTGCACCATGGAATATTTCTTACAGGGGTTCTTCAGGCAGGCAGGGGGCCATGTGATCGGCCAGCAGAAGGAACAGGGCACTTGGGTCTGGATGTTCTTCTCGAAGAAGTTAAACACGGGGTTCCACCAGGTGTGAGTGAGGTAGTTGTTTGGAGAACACTTTAAAGTCTGGTGAAAACAGGAAAATATTATTTCTATTATAATAATTAATGTCATACTAAGGATATATACAAATAGAAACAACAGAAATAACATTTTTATGCATGTTCATGGTTTAGGATAAAATAATTTAAATTGAAGGGATTTCATTTTCATGATAAAAGCAGTTTGGGTGAAGTTGGTTGGTTGCATTGTGATGTCATTTTTTTTACGAAAGCTTGTTTCCACCAGAAAAAAAAAGGTAATTGCAACTTTTTATCTCATAAACTCAGAATTGTGAGGAAAAAGTCAGAACTGCGAGTCGTAACCTCAGAATTGCGAAGAAAAAGTCAGTTACGAGAAAAGGTCACAATTGTGAGTTATAAACTAAAAATCGAGAAAAAAAGTCAAGAATTGCTAGGAAAAAATCAGAACTGCGAGTTATAAACTCAGAATTGTGAGAAATAAAGTCAGATTTGTGAGATAAAAACTCAGAATTGCTAAATGATAAAAAACTTTGTTATTCTTCTTTTTTTGTATATTGCGTGGGAGAAAAAAGCTTTCATATGTTTCAGATGCGAAGAAATTCCATGAAAATCAAAGTTATCATTAAAGGACAGAATCAACATCAGGGCACAGACATTATTGTGGTTGAGATCTCTCCTGTCAGGATCCAACAAATGACATTTGCATAAACCTCTCACCGCATTTACATTTATTCATTGATTCTCCATTGACCACCACAAATATCATTTCAGAGATATGACAGTTTTGATAACGTAGGCTACTTTGATTATAACCGAATGAACAAGTGTGATGTGTTTTGATAGTTTAAAAGGTTTTTTTCCTGTGTAAAAGATGGAGATTGGCTCAGATCGAATATGCTGCACTTTACCATCATCAGGGAGTCATTTCTCAAATGCTCGGCCTAATGGATTTTGATATTCTCAGTAAACTCTGAGTCATGTAAACACTTTCAGTAAAAGGCTTAGTGCCATTTTGGTGCCTTAGATTTAATGACCCCCAGAATGTAAATCACTAATTGAGCTGCGAGCATCCTTTGGTTTGGATGCATCCTAGTTGTCTACTTTGGGTTTGTACTTGTAGTTGTCTACATGAGGCTGGAGGTCAAACCTAAGGTCAATGAAATCAACAATATGCCAAACAAAACATACCACAAGCTATACAAAAACTCATTTATACCAAAACATATTTAGACCCCATGAAATAAAAATGTTGACTTTATCTTGCATTTCAGCTTTGAGTCAACTACACTAGCGTTTAAAACTTTTGGGTCTGTGATTTAAAATAAATAAATAAATAAATAATACTTTTATTCAGCAAGGATGCATTGAATTGATCAAAGACAGTCAAGACTTATATTGTTATACAAAATATTTCTATTTCAAATAAATGCTGTTCTTACATCCTAAAAATATATTCAAATAGACAACAGTTATTTTAATAATATGTAATAATATTGCAAAATATTACTGAATTTACTGTATTTTTGATCAAATAAATGCAGCCTTGGTGAGCAGAAGAAACTGATTTAAAAAGCATTTTAAAAAGCTCTAAACTTTTGAACAGTGTATACGCTAGTGTAAAATATTAACCAAAAATATGAATGACAAAATCTGATGCTTATTTTAATTGATATTAAGTTGATATCATATGACACACCTGAATTTCCTCTTTTAAGGGTAAACACATAACAGGAAGACAACCAAAACCCTTATATAATAAAAGCCCCATCCAAGCATTTCTATTATTTCATTTTACTGATATATTTACCTGCAGATTAGCCATAGTGTGATACCAGTAGAACAGTCGTGTGGTGATAAAATATGCCACCACCACGTCCACGCTGTAGTGTTCGTGAGCCACCAGGATACACACAACTCCCACAGCAGCCGTTAACCAACACATAAGATGGTACCACCAGAAAGAACGAGGAGAATCTAGAAAAAAAAGAAAGAATCAGCGATGAATCATAACGAGCTGCTGTGCGAATGCTGAATATGCAAAAATGAATGACCAGAAAGTGCCTCAAAATCTTCTGACCGGCTAAAAACAGAATCTAGCTCTGTAATTAGCAAACAGCCATTGTATTTGTGTGTCAAAAATCAAGTCTGGCATCTGAGAAAGTGACATACACTCCTTGAGGAACAGGTACGTGAGCGTGAGAATGACAGTGTGTCCGCTGTACAGGAAGTCTCCACACAGTAGATGGGAACCAGTGATTGATAATCCACCGCCAGAGAGCAACTGCAGAACACGCTGCAGCTTCGCTTGCGAATCTCCGTGGAGCTGAATGAAAGGGTCGGGGGAAATGCAGGAAAGGAAATTATGAGTGAAGATACTGAATGTTTAAAGATGAGTGGTTTGTTGACATGAATCTTGAAACGAAAAGTCATTCCAAAAACTGATAGTCTGAACTCTTTGTAAAGGCAGTGATATTTGTCTCGAGGAAGGCAGAGGATATTACAGGTTTAAGAAGCCGAATGCCATTTCTTCTCTTATAATATCCAGGTATAAGACCCTGAGGGGATCATGAGAACGAGGAACAGCTGATAATGTTTTAAATTGGTGTTTACCTTTGGGGCGCAGACCATGTGCATGCCAGGCACGGGTAGAGTGGTGACGTACATGGTTATGCATCTATACATGTACAATGTGCCCAGAAGGAAGAAATATCGTCTTCCTACAATAGCCCTATATGGAACAGAAAAAAATAAGTCATCATTGAATAATTTTTTTGTTTTTGTTAGTACGTTTTTTAAATGTAATATTTATGTGTTACTGCATGACTTTCCCCCATTCAAAAATGGAACAATCCATAAAATTGTAACCCAATTATTTACATCAGTTGGACCCTTTTTGGCAGGATAGGGGTAAAAAAGTACATATAGCCATTTTTCATTTGGAAAATTTCTTTTTAAAAATAATAATAATAATAATTATGACAATTCATCATGATCAAAAACTAATTTTTATTTTAACGGGAATGTTAATTTTTAGGAAATTTAAGATGTTAATTTAAGGAATTTAAAGTGTCAACAGAATTTTTTAACACACACACACACACACACACACACACACACACACACACACACACACACACACAGATAGGTAATTATGTTGACATTTAAAAATGTAAACCTCATGTAAAGTATATAGAACAAAAAATATTTCGTTCGGTTACACCTTATTTTGACATTTGAGCACAACATTAGACATTCTACTAACTAAAAAAAAATTTGCAACTACATGTCAACTAGGATTCATTAGAGTATTAGTAGACTGTAGAAGACTGTTAGTTTAAGGTTCAGGTTAGTAGAATAAGTTGACATGTAGTTGCAAAGTTACTTATAGTCAGTATATAAGTAAATAATGACAATAAAGTCCAAGTTCAAGTAGAATGTCTGTTGGGGAGCATCAAAATAAAGTGTTAGCAGATATTAAACTAACTGTCTACTAATACTCTAATGAGTGTTAGTTGACATGTAGTTGCAAAGTTACTCATAGGTAGTATAATATCTTAAGTGGACCATCAAAATAAAGTGTTACCTTTAGTTATAATAATATTTTAGGTTAAGGTCCTTTTACTACTGACCATACAAAAACTTTTTTAAGAGTGCCAAATCCTATTTTATACTTTTTTTGTGGAAAGTACTTGGTTATGATATCTATGAAATTGATTTTCTCAATGCAATATTAATTTACATAACTGCCCTCAAGTTTCACATTTAATTCTCCCTGCTCTACATCATCTTAAACATAACCCTAACAAACCATTTAAATGCCAGAGTAATCTAATAGAGCAGATCAATAGACTACAATGTCATCATCAGTACAATGTTGAGTGATGCCTCTTACTTGTATCTGTGAAAGAGCAACTGAATGGACCACACAGACACCAGAACCATCCCATTGACCTCAGTCACAGTAAACGCCCACTGCACACGGTCTATATAGTCAAAGAACTTATCCGGCAGGGGTGGGCTGTTCTCCTTGGGTGGCACTCTCTCATGAACCACCGTGATCATAACCGTGGTCAAAACCAGGTTCAAAATGGCATAAAACAAAGCGATGAACGTCTTCCACCACTCTGACGGCAATCGGTTGACAGTTCCTTCAGGCACGGAAATTTTGACATAGTCTCGGTGTCTGACCAGTCCTTTCCTCAAGCCGCTCCGCTTCGCGTCTTCAGCAGTGTGGCTGTGGACGGGGCAAGATGTGCCAGGGGATGGAGCTCCATCTGTTGTGGAAGTGTCAGCGGGGTCCTTGTTTCCTTGGCGGTCTTCTGATGCCATGAGTGCCCACAACTACCCACTAACAACTGACTTCCTGCCAAAACACTCTCCTGTAAGGCACTGTCGCTTCCTCTCCTCAGTGCCGACAATGAAAGGCTTTCAGCTCTCAAATGATGTGGCAGGAACAGTCTTTTGAAAAAAGAAAACAGAAGTACATTAAATGGACAAGAAGTACATTGTAGACATATATGAAACATTAAAAGTGTTGCATCATCTAACATCTAATAATCGGTAGAGGCTATTTTTGACCATGCATATCACAGGCCAAACACTTAGCCTATCCTAAAAGCAAAACTAAAGTACTTAATTGACATGATTCTCAGAAATAAAAAAAGAGCATAATATGTACATATTAATACTTATATTCAGCACAATAAATGGATTAAAAGTGATAATAGACATTTATAATGTTACACAAGATTTCTGAATCAAATAAATGCTGTTCTTTTTCTTTCTTGATGAATAGAAAGTTCAAATTTTAAAGAAGAAGAATTTAAAAGAAGAATTTTAAGCAGCACAACTATTTTCAACATTGATATTAATAAGAAATGTTTCATCATATTAGACTGATTTCTGAAGGATCATGTGACACTGAAGACCTCCAGTCAGTAATGATGCTGAAAATTCAGCTTTGATCACAGGAATAAATTACATTAAGTTGAAATAATATTTCATGTTATTACTCTTTTTATGCATTTTTTATTAAATAAATGCTGTTTAAAAATTTAAAAACTGAACACACACACACAAATTACTAAATATTAACTATATAGTTTTATTATATGATTAATTAGCAGATTAGCTATTTACTTTCTCCATCTGTACAGTCACAAAGTTGATGCACTGTTTGAATGGTTTAATTTTAATATAATTTTTTCTTTTTCTGTAAGTCTAGAAATCTTTCATCTAGTATGAAACATCTTCTGGCCCTCTGTTATGTGTGCATTGTAACCAAATAAAGCAAAGCATATCATTTAAAAGCTGAAACATCAGACACAACTGCAAACTGCCATCTAGAGAAAAGCCACAAAGTATAAAAGTATCCGTGTTCATGTTTGACTGTGACTTCTCGACACAGAAACAAAAGCATTTCAGGAATGGCCTTTTCTATTTATCCGAAAGCTTTCAGGTCTGAGGACATCTCTGCTCCATCACACCCAAAAGTGCATCTCCAAAACCATCATTACGATGACATACAATATTTATAAACAACAAACAGGGCTTCGGGAACAGACGCAGGAAGAATGATGGATTGTGCGAATCACTCAACACGAAGGCATCGATTTCCTCCAAATCAATTTAGGCTGTATTGTAATTGCACTGGAAATGAGTTCTTATTACAAATCTGCAACATTTATCCAATGCACTGCAACAAGAGAAAAACACCCATCATCAAATCTAATAACACTTGTACAATTACCTTATGTGAACGCAACAAAGAAACAAAACTAAATCATAGATCAAAACAAACTAAGAGTTTATCCTATAGCTATATTTCTCTCATTCAGAATCACTTGCCTGTTGTTTCCTGCAGCTCTACACTCCTCCTCTGACAATCTCTCTCAAACTTACATGTTCAGAGGGGCATGTTTTCCCAGTCTCCACCCTGCGCTCTAATAGTGATGCTTGTGGTGGAGACCTGGCAGGGGAAAATCTCTTCCACATGCTCCCAGAGACAGTAAATGTATGCTTGGCTCCGCGTGCTATTTCCAGCCATGCCTCCTGCCTCCAGACCAAGGCTGTATTTTTCTCGCAGGGAGCAGCGCTGCCCGGTCGCAAACCAATTGGTAATGATATGTTTCCGAGGCCTGTTGAGCTCCCCCCCTCCCAGCTCGCGCGGAGCTTCAATTCAGCATCAAAGGGAAGGGCGGAAAAAGCTGAAGAGACCCCGCCTCACACTTAAAAAGATGAGAGAGAAAGGCTTTTCTTCTCGTGTTCTGACTCTGAGTTAATTAAATGATCCCTTTCAGGCACACTCATGCACTTGTGTTTTTGAACTGGCGTACTTTACTGAATTTGAGCGGCTTGTGATGAAGGATTCCACACTTGTTGTCTGTGTCGTTTGCATAAAAGCATCTGCTTCATGAATAATGTAAATGCAGATATGAATATTACACTAACCTACACTTCCTGGAATTGAGCTACATTGTTAAAAGTTGCAGCTGCTACCTTATGATGAGTTATTTCTACACTGCAATAAATAAATAAAACTATGATTATTCGAGCGTGTTTTACAAGAAAAATCATGTTTTAATCCAACTTCAAAATGGCTTGTTTAATTCAGTGTAACTTTCTGTTTCTTTGTAATTATGGCTGAAATTTACAAGAAGTTTCTGACTAAAAATTGTTTCTACACCAAATGTTTTTCAGTGTGCCTGTTCTGAGTCTTCTGACCCTTAACAATGTCTTTAGTTGCCGTTTTCTAATATATTCAGTGATATTGAATAACAACATGATGTAGATGTAGAAAAAAACTAATTGTCAGTTTTGAAAGCGGAGGGAGTTGTGTGTACAGGTTTGGCTATTTAAGTATAGTGAAAAATGAGCCCCTGATTTGCAATGGGGGTTGAATCATTTTAAGTATATATATTTACAAACTTTTATGTTAGATGTGATTAATTGTGATTAATTGCGATTAATTGATTTGGCAGCTCTTCTCACTATTTGAAATATGTACACTAGGGTGGTTTAACAGACATCATCACCTCCAAAAGATGTCTTCACTGATGTAGTGAAACCAACATGTGTGTGTAACCATACAATTATGTTCAGATGCAAATTATGAAGTATATACACACCCTTTGAAGGTTTATGGGATGCCTCCTTGGCTGGGCTTTAACCACTGCGCCTCTCCCAAGATAGCTTGATGGGAGAGAGGATTGCAATGTAATGATCTGAGTTATTACGTCCTACAAAGAGTGCATATTTGTAACGTTCAGCAGGTTTCCAAATTTAGATTGTGTTCATTAAATTGGACTGTCAACTGAACATTATGCAACCGGAAAAAGTTCCAAATAATCTCAGAATATAGGCCTAATCAAAAAGATCTAGAAGCAGGATTATAGAAATTCCATTAAAGTTTATAGTTCACCTAAAAATAAAAATTCTGTTATTGTTTACTCACCCTCAAAGTTATTCCAAACCTGCATGAATGTCTTTCTTCTGCTGAACACAAAAGAAGATATTTTGGGATGTCAGTAGCCAAACAGCAGTGAGACACCATTGACTTCCACAGCATGGAAAAATACTATTGAAGTCAATGGGACCCATCAACTTTTTGGTACCAACATCTTTCAAAATATCTTCTTTTGTGTTCAGCAGAAGAAAGAAACTCATACATGTTTGGAACAACTTGAGGGTGAGTAATGTAAATGATGACAAAATGTTTTATTTTTGTGTGAACTATAGGTCGCAATAAATTCCAGCTGTCCTTTCTCTTTTAATCCGAAACCGAATATCAAAGCAATGTCAGCAACAAATTAGATGTCATAAACTGTCAGGTTTATAACTCATTCCACGTATTAAAGAAGAAACGTTACCTTTTTCATGTTTTGGGCATCTCTTCCTCTGCAGTGTTTGTTTGTCATCTCTCGCGCTCACTTCACCGCGACCCTTTTCTTTATTTAAAGTGAGACTGATTTTAGGAGATCAAAGAAATCTGTGTGATAATGCTGATTTGGCTGCAAAAAAAGGACGTAATTTTGGACCTTTGTAAGATTCGTCAAACTAATAAACATCTTGCGATTCCATTCTATACGTGCGACTCGTACTCTTTTTACGTACGAGTTTATAGCCTAATCTTTTCAGTTGTTTTTTCAAGTGCATCAGTGAAAACAAAATCTAGATTTTAAACTACAGGGTTTATACAGAGATTCTTAAATTGAATTTACTACCTTTTTACCACCTATTTTACTACCATCACAATATTTTTACTACCAACACGGCTTCAAACTTCAACTGTAGCGGTGTTATAAAGTGACAAGTAAAGACCTGAAATATCTATGAATTAATAACATATTTAATCACAATTTAATGAGGCAATTATAACTTAATTTCAACACTAGCCTCATGTTGAGCTGAGCAACACATTCCTGTGAATTATCACACAGAAGAAAGTTTCGTTTAAATAACATTTATTGATTAAGTAAACCACACTCAATATACAGACCAACAGTAAAACTGTAAACAGTATGCTTCAAATTAAACATTTAGCTTTATTATCCTAATGTAAAACGTAAGTAAGATGTTGAAATACATTTGAAAGAGATAGATATTATGCTTATGTCAAGGACTGCTTTGCCAAAGCATAAGTTAGGCTATAACACTTTTTAATTACCATATATACATTTTTCCAACATTGCAATGAATAAAATGATCAAATCCATGAAACTGTTCAAATGCAAACAATGTCCCCTGGCCAGTGTTGGGCAAGCAACTTGGAAAAATGTATTAAGCAAATCTATAAGGTACTCTCATCAATCACTAAATGAAAGCTACCCACCAAACGAAATAGCAAATGTAGCAAGCTAAGCTACGATAAATTGTAAAGTCCAACACATAACTATACATCAAAGCTACTTTATTAAAACATTGAACTAATTTCACTCCAAGCCATGGCTATCTAGTCATCAATAAAACTGTAAGACAAACTAATAGGCAAAAATGTCAAGATAGCTTATTAAACTGTTCCCAATGCTTTAACTGCTACAAAACCATGGACACAAACCAACAAAAACATCCTCACATAGCCAATTACAAAAACGGGAAGAGTGTATATTGTAGAAGAGCCACACTGTTTGCATTTAGGGCACATTGGAGGACACTTTGTATAAAATCACTAACGTTAATGTGGTTCAACCCACAGGAGCAAAATTAAGACCTGCTCCAAACAATAGCAGCCTGGCAAAAAAAGGACAAATGACGTTGAAGGTGAATTTATAGAAAGATTTTTCCTGGAGTCTGATAAGATTCACTATATGAACACTCTCTCCCCCTGCTTTCTCACGTGCACGCTCCCCAGCTACCCCGCGGCAGCGTCTGTCATCACCATGGTTACGGCTTCAGCCTAGACCAGGGATTTTCAAATTGGGTGAATGTGAGCCTCCCCTTAGAGTAGGTAAGGTCAGCCGACCCCCCCCTTCCCCAAAATCCTGTCCGCCTGCCCTGACCCACACACACCTCTGCAGTAAATGCCATATTTTGTGTGTTCCAGGCAATGATGAGTTTCAATAAAAACTGATAAAATGTAAATATTTTTTTAATATTGTATTTGAAGACATTTTATTTCCACAACTTTTTAAAAGTGCATTCATAAATCATTCTTTGCAACAGCAAATCATTTCCAACTTCATGCAGGCCAAATTGAGACTAACGCTTAACACGTGTAATGAAATGAGTAGCAATGTTTCGCTGATGTTATGGGGTTTGCCTGCCGTCGCTCAGTCATCTTCATGTTAATAGTCCCAAATGACTGTATTCTGCTTTTTTGTTACTGCAAATCATCACGCTTCCTCTCAAAAAACTCAACTGGCTTGTTCACTTTTGAGAAACTACACAGACGGACTTATCTTCAATGGAACCATTTATTTTCAAGTATTATGGCTGTATGTTAATGGCATCTTTTTATGAATGAAGGGCAGTATCACTGATATTAATATAGCTACTGATGTCTCCATGAAAATGATTTCCCCCCAAATCTTAAACATTTATTAGGCTTAAAAAAAAAACTTTTTATCTAAGTTAACTTAAAACAATCCTCACTTAAACCCACAGTAAATGTCATATTTATCTGTACCTTTCCTGTCTAACAGGTATGAAATATACCGAAATTGAATAAGGTTATCAAACAGTCTGCACTACATAAATAATAAATGAAAGATTAATCCTTTTTAAAGCTACAAGCGTTCTTTAGTCAAGAGCAGTGAGTAATTTTTTCTGTTCCCTTTGTTCTTTCATTAACTTTACTGACAGAGAGAATTAGAGGCTGCTGTCACTTTAAGATCTGCCGCGTGCTGACAGGATCTCACGTGTCTCATTCTCTCACCACTCTTTACTTCCATGTAAGATTTTATTTAACTAATTAAAGACTGTTCTTGTGAGGATACTCAACAAAACAGACATTTTGGCATAAATGTGTGTGTTATTGTTCGTTCAAGCGCGAAAGAGAACTCGATACTGGCGCGCGTCTTTCTGTGCGTTGTGTGTGTGTGTGTGTGTGTGTCAGGAGGACATTCACTGACAGCGTTCTCCTTTGTCAAACGGGATTTTGAATGTATGGATCTCAATCACAGTGTTGCCAGGACCCTCCCTGCTCAGCTTCTGATTGCGTTCCTCTCATATGATTGGTGGGTGAAATCAATTGACTCGAAAATATTAAACCGCTTGCAAGTTCCCAATTTTTTTTTCACGGCCACACGCCGGAGATCCGGCACTGTGCCGGTGTTGTGCCGAATTTCGACCCCCTGCCAAATTATTACCCCCCTCGTTGAAGTCAATACCTGATTGCTTAATCCTAACCCCACCCCTAATCTTAACCCCTCCCCCACAACTAATCCTAAACCTACCAATGCTAGGGGGGTAATAATTTGGCGGGGGTCGAAATTCGGCACAACACCGGAATACTTTAAGCCCTGCGATACTAATAGAGCTGCATACAGAGTTAATTTTTCTTCGCGTGTCGCGCCTCCCCTGTGGCTCTCTGGCGCCCCCTAAGGGAGGCGCGCCTCACCTATTGAAAACCGCTGGCCTAGACCACAGCAGACACTCCGCTGGGAAATGTAGCTTCTGTGAATGCTACCATGTTACTTAATCAGTAAAATAGTTTCACTTCTGAAAAGCTATTGATGTAGAAGATAGCGACGCTACTGAGGAATGTAGGTAAACTAGTAACGGCGCTGTTTTGAATGCCGCTACTACCCAACACTGCCCCTAACCAACAAGTATATACAAATAAACTAACTTTGATGTGCTGCAACAGATCCTCAGCTCTTCCATGTCCCAGAAATTATGAGCCAAAATACCTCGAGCGGACAAAGCCATCCTCCAAAAAACGAATGTGTATGTCCATTTGTTTTTTCTTTGACGATTCATTCACTCATCAAACACAAGTACGTATGGTCCGGCATGATTTATAGCTTCAACCAGTTGCTTCTTAACCCATTTAGACCCAGTGTCCATTCTAACAGACATCATTCAAATGTTTTTGGAAGTTTTGGTTGTCATTTGGTGCCAACCAAATTATCAGGATTATTTAATGCTGCTAATATGATTTATGAGTGCCACATCACACAATCTGAACAACAATATGTACAAGGATTTTTAATTACTTTATAATCTACGCAACATAGTTTCTTGTAATAGGCTATCTCAAGTGCAAACCACAACAATCTGGATATTGGTTAGAATGGACATTATACATAACTGTAAAAATGATCATATACTGATTTGTCATAATTTATGGCTGCATCCAAATAAAGTATGGTAATGTAACATAATTCGAGTCTGAACGCGTTGAAATAGGGGGCGATGCCAAATTTGATCGTGTAACGTTAGCTGGTCTTGTCTTTGGCCAAAGCGAACGATTTGGCGATTTGGGAATCCGGGAACATCATGCTAAACAGTTCTCCTATGCCATCATTGGACTTGAACGAGTGGTGTTTCACTGCCAAGTCTAAACACCATAGTACTTAACATAGTACATAATTTAATTTATTACCTTTTACAACCCCGCGGAAACCCTGAACTAGATTGATTACAAGATTACAAGTCAAAACGTTTTTCTGCGATGGCGTGGGGAGGTAACCATAGCAACAACAACGGCATGATGCTGTGCACGATTACTTTGAAAAACAGGAACAGTATTTATTTTTCTATCAATCAAAACAAGTTTGGGAAATAAAATTGAGAACTAGAGGCGCTAAATGACATTTCGCGTTACGAGACTTTGAAACCATGAAACCGCATGGAACCGTATGTTCACAAAATCAGGTTTAAAAAAGTGTTCTGTAGCGTATTTCTTCTCTTACAAATTGAGCACACAAAATATCTATACAAATAATTAAAAAATAAAATAAAAACACTCGATACACTTGAATTGATCATTAAAAATAGTTTTGTGCAGCATACTTTGAACTTTACTTAATAAAGTCACTACAAAATATACATCATATAATTAATGGTTTAAATCTTTTCCCTATTTAACATTAGGGAATTAACGTTACTGGAATAACGCCACACAAGTGGCATTCACTCACTGTTACGCGATAAAACCTCATTATATGTGAAACAAACGATTGCAACGTTATTTTAATTGTTACTTGTTAATTCTATTTTATTATAAACATCATAAAACAAGTAATGTAATATAATCGAATTTAATTCCCCCATCAACTTCCCAAAGCGCTGATGGAACTCAAGAGCGATTGTTGGTTTATAGGCGGACTTTTTATAACGTGACACAAACAGTTGCACATGTGTTTCCTAGTGGTTGTTTAATGTTTTGCTCATTTCAAACACTATTGTGAGTAGGTTCACTTCACATTCTTTATTCATTTTTTTTAAACCTGATTGTACGTTTTAATGTTATGACGCCACGGAAAACGCAGTCAGATAGCAATCTTACATAGTGACTAGTGACATTTATTGATATGCTAAACTTAAACATTTATGTGCAATTATTTATTTCACACAATATACAATTCATGATGCATAGGATGTTTGTAGTTATTTATTTTTTAGTTATAGAACACGTTATTTAAAACTGCGTCTCTTTGTAACTGTGTTCCAGACATTCACTCTCATATTTAAGTCTTTCACTGGCATTATACTGCTGAAACATTTAATTTTTTCTTAATGAGTCCATCCCTTTATTTCTATTGCAGATTTCAAGCTCTCCACTAGACTGTCAGAATGAAGCAAACTGAGGCACAAACAGACAGAGAGAGCCTCTATCTGGAAGTGTCCAGTGTGAACGGAGCCGTGTCTGTCCCCCTGCACTCCTCTATCGTCCTCTTCCTCCTCTCATACACAGAGTGCTCATCTTTCCACGTCTACCTGGTCACAGATCAAGCAGACATCCTGCCATCCATGTCAGGGCTGGTGCCCGGGGGTCTCACTGTATCTGAGGTGAGGAGGGATGAGCTGCCACGGCTGGTTAAGATGTGTCGTCTCCCTGCTGCGCTGGAGCCTGATGTTTGCTTTTGCAGAGCCGGCCTAGCTGTCGTACTGAGACACATAATTCAGAGCACATGTCAGCTGATGCCAAGCCGTAGGGATGTGGCGTCCCTCTTGGGCTTCAAGAACACTTGTCTCAAGGCTTGTGCTGAGGTGAGATTACGATTTCAAAACAACCAGAGGACAAGTGCTTAAAATCCCATTGCATTGTCGTAACAGAATTTAAAACAAATTTTTACCACACCTGCCAATGGCCAGTGACTTGTGAAAATGTACAGGCCATAAATATTTTCTACCGTCCATGAAACTGTTTTTGCAAAAACAGGCAGTGATGACATCAAAAATTAGATAATAGTGAAAATTCACTATTCCAATTTCAATACCACAGTTAAAACTACTAGCCTACTAATATAAATAAAATCAAATAAATATTGAAGACAAGTAAACAGTAATAAAATAAGAACAAAAATCAAATTACAAGCAAAAGCACAAGTATACAATATAGCCTAACAAAGATTTTTACGCAGATACTCGCATTTGGCGCTTGGCGAGTGTTAATTTTAGGCCTTATAAGTGTGAATTAATCTGTGTGAACTAGCTGTGGGGTGACAAGTATGTTGACATGTTTTGACAGGCACGGTCACTTAAATTTTGGAGGTCAGCATCACAGAATCACACATTCAGATGTTGATATTTGAGCTCAATGCTTTCAGATAATAGCTATAAGGCATAACAGAGCAAAAACAAGCTTGGGTTGCTCCCCTGATTCTTTTTTTGCTGTCTTTAGAGCCTTAGGCTGTCACCGGGACAGGTGTGATGTCTGAAACGGGTGTCTTGAGACATGTCTGTCAGATACTAGCGACATGTGTGGTTTTAAAATGGCTTAAAGCAACTTTATTTTTTTGGGAAGCTTTTGTTGTATGTCAGTCAACCTACTACAATTTCAAATGCACGTAATGGGTCATATCGGATGTTTTTGATGACACATAACTATTAAAATATAGTATATTACACTTAAAATTACTAAAACCTACACTTTTAGTCAAAAGTTTGGAATACTTAAGATTTTTTTTAAAACTGAAATATTATTACAAGTTAAAATCTCTGTTTCCTTGAATATATTGTAAAATCGAGGCAAATCCTGTGATGTAAAGCTGTATTTTCAGCATCATTACTCCAGTCTTCAGTGTCACATGATCCTTAAGAAATCATTCTAATATGCAGATTTGATGCTTATTTGAAAATTGGAAAATGTTGATTTTTTTTTTCAGTATTCTTTGATGAATATAAAGTTCAAAAGAACAGCATTAGTTGAAATACAAATAATACACTGTAAATGTCGTTACTGTCACTTTTGATCAGTTTAATGCATCCTTGTTTACTGTTTCTGCTTGTTTTAAGAATTAAGAATTGTTAAGAAGAAGAAACTCTGGACATCACATTTATCAGTTATTAAATGGTTTCTAATCTTCATTTGCTCCTCAGGTGAGTCAGTGGACTAGACTGTGTGAGCTGGACATTCCCTCTGCAGTGGAGGAACACTTACGAAATCCTGAAGACCAGATGTGTCGACTTCCTACTGCGATCCTGAACTTAGAGAAGAGGTTAGGGGAACCCGTCAAGGTCCACAATGACGACAAGCTTCGCAGACAGAAGCTACAGCAGCAGAAGAAGAGCGATTCTCAACTAAAAGGCCCCAGCACCGAGAGTGAAGAGCACCCGGGAGTTGAGCTCAGTGCTGCTCTGGCGAAGCTCTCTGCGGTCGCGGTTCCTTCTCCCTCCACCAGAGAGAGCTCTGACATCAGGAAAGTCAAGAGCACAGCCCTTCCAGAGCTGGAGCATGTGTTTGCAGAAGGGCTGTATTTCACCCTCACTGATGTCGTCCTGCTGCCATGCATCCATCAATACCTGGTAAAACAAACAAATCGAAAACCGTTTTTATCTCATTACGTGCAAATCACTATTCCTCACAAACAGAGCCATTCATTCATTTGTTTTTGCAGTAGAGTAGACCATTGAGGCTCACAGGTGTTTTCATGTCATATCAAACACAGAAGTCTCCCGTGACTCTGACTTCTCCTACTTCAATGTGATTTTCTCAGTCCTGCATTAAATAAGGCCGGTAGTTTCTATTTCATTTGGGACTGTGAATTAGATTCATTGAAGTGTGATGTCCCTGAACTCTTTCACTCTCAGAGCTTGACACAGTCTGACGCCAGCATTTGCTAGACTAATACTCATCAGTGCCATTTCGCTTATAAAGGCCTGTTCACAACATGAATTATAACTATGCACTTTTAAAAATAAAGGTTCTTTATTGGCGTCGATGAAGAACCTTCGACATCCATGGAATCTTTCCATTCCTCAAAAGGTTCTTTATAGTGGCATTTCGTTTTCTCGATTATTCAAATGTTCTTTAAACTAAGAAAAAGATTGTTCTTTTAAGAACTGTTCACTGAAATGTTCTTAAGGGAAGCTAAAATTGTTCTTCTATGACCTCCCCCCACACCTTTAGTTTTAATGGTCTGTTAGATAAACAGTGCATTAGCATCTGTTGGAGGTGTGCACACTAATAAAATAAAGTGCTAGATGACATTACTGCAGTTATGTTTTATGCCGCATCAAGTGCTCAAGCTCTTTAAGATCTGTTCCTACTAGGGACAATAATTATGACTATGAAGTTTTAGAATCATTCTAATTCTGTGCGAATAGAAAGTCCACAGCTACAACTATAATAATACAGAGGAACTATATTGTTGCAATCCCTTTCAGAGTGATTTTTTTAATATAGCTGGTGACATTGACAACCAATCAGAATCCATCCTTGCAGACTCTTGGTTTGGTTGGAGGTGATGAAGTTAAATGAATAGAGTGCAACAGTTCTGGAAGTAAAAATCCCATTAATTTTCTCTTGATTTGATTTTGAATCTTTAAAGACAGACCTACTCTTAGCTACAAGGTTATTGAACAATGGTATATGCTTGAAGTCGGCAGTCGTCACATGAGTTCAACTTATTTTTTAAATAATCATGTTTGACAGTGGAATTTCTTGTGCAAAATTGCATTACCCATGATTCTCTCCACCAACCACAAATGGTGTTGATTCAGCTTACCTTGGAATCTGTAATATTCCTTTAATGAATAAAATCATGCTTATTTTACTATTTTTCATTTTAATTAAATTTGAATTAGTGATGCATGCATAATGGACAAGAATTATACCTCAATGTATTTCTCCACACACACAAAAAAAAACTTTGCAGTGATATCTAGGGAGCAGAATATCATAGAGACTATCTCTTTCAGACACCTTGCTGTGTCTTTGCAGTGAAGTTAGTGGACGTCTGTCATCCCTTTCTCTTTCTCTCTTGCTCTTTTCTTTCTCCTGATCATCATTGTTCATTCTTCTCTCTCCCTGCTCCTGTCATTCTCTCGCTCTCGGCTCTCTGTGGTCAGCGGCACATTGGTGCCTCCTAGTTTCACACTCCGTCTAGCATGTCTCCCTCCTTCTGTCCTCATCCCTTTCTCCCCGTCTTTCCTCTGCGGCGCGATGATAGCTGGAGCTGATCTCGGTTCAGTGGACACGGCACTCTGATGGGTTACTTAAGTCACAGCATCTCACTGTCAGTGTGCATTTTTTAATATGCATTTACGCTGTTTTCGAAAATTCCTCGGGTGCACAACATACACACATGCCTCCATTGTCTCGCCTATTTGCCATAGCGATTACACATTTGTTTTCTGAAATGTGACCTCAGTTTTCACTCTTAAACTTTGATAAATGGCTTTTGTTTTGTTTGTCAATGTCATGATTCATAAGGCTCAAATTGTGAAAGAATGGTTGGGAGAGAGCATGAAGAATCTTTAATTTTGTTTTGATGTTATTTCCATCAAGCGGTGCATGAAAAGTTACACACTCCATCAATTAGGGTTGGAAGAACTGTTGCCAAACAATAATGAGATATATATATATTTATATATTACATTTTATATTTTACATTGTGTTTGTGTATATATGTTTTTTTTAGACCAATTAAAAAAAATGATGGTAACATCAACATCATGGTGACAATTAGGCATAATTTACTTCTATTTTCTCTTTACTGTAAATAAAATTCTCATTGTAACTATTCCCACTGTAATAAAATGTAATAAATAATGATCCATTCCAGGTATACAGTATATAAATATATTTTAAACCAGCTTACATTTAAAGTCAAACAAATACTACCATGATGTATAAATATTTAGCAATTTAAATAATATCCTTTTTCTTTTGCACTGCACTGCAATAAAGAGAATCTGTGGGGAAAATATGCTTGATAGTCATAAAAGTTACAATACAAGTTCAAAACAAGTTTAGAAAACTGTAACAGTCCTAAATATGGTGTGTGTGTGTATATATATATATATATATATATATATATATATGGTAATATATCGTTTTATTAATGCAATTTTTTCATATATCAATTTGATACACTGACATATGAGATGTGAGTTTCTGAATATTATAAGTATCATGTCTTTGATTAAACCTTTCTAGATCTCCATCCAAAAGCACACCCCCTCCACACTGTCCCGTCTACCCTTGCTGCTGAGATGGTACCAGCGTGTGCAGGAGCTCCCCAGCGTACTGAGGGCCGCAAAGGATTGTGGGATGGCCCTCTTCAGTCCCAGCTCGGTCGACCCTTGCCCTCCTCAGCCAGAGGCCCCACGATCCAGTGGAGCAGAGCAGGACGGCCCCAAACTTAAGCAAGAGCCCTTTATTGGGGGCCCGAGGCCAACTCTCACCAAACTGCAAGTAATTGAATTTCACTCTCTCTCTTTTTCTCCCGCTCTCTTGCTCTTTTTATTTTATTCTCCTCGTTTCTCTTTCCCTAACTCTTCCCTCGCACAGAAGGAGATTACACATGCCACGCACAGAAGCGCTTCTCTTTGCCACTTCACTAAACCTGTCAGAGGTGAACTCACATAATCCCTAAACAGCGATCTGCTCTCAATACGTTTAGTGCTGTGCTCTCGTCCCTTTACAGCAGCCCTGTGTGCCACTGCGGGCCTGAACCGTGATGATATAGGATTTATGCACTCCAGCGAGGCAGAACAGCAGCCGTACTGACTTGCTCTTAACTGATGGGACTCCCTGCCACTTGATACTTTAAGGAGGCTGGTATTACGTGGCTGTCTGACTTCGACTAGCTCTGCGAGTTCTTTCAGCTGTGAGTCTGACATTCATTAGTTGTGGTAAAGACTATGAAGAGGGATATAACAGAGAAACTTCAATATACAATGAAATCCTAATCCATAAATCAAAGAAACATTCATAAACTTAATTATTTAAAAAGAAATGAATTGTGATTAACCTAATTTCATGCCTAATATATATATATATATTTATATATATATATATATATATATATATAAAAAGGTAAAAATGCACTAGAAAATTAATTTAAGGGGAAGAATATTACCTTATTTAAAACATTATTTTATAAAAAATGTGCAAAAGAGAAATATGAAATAATGGTAAACACGAAGTGATACTTTTAAAAAACTAAATCCGACAGTAGGTGGCAGTAAGTCACTGTCTTGAGTGAGCCATTGAGTCATTCATTCATTCATTCATTCATTAACAAGGCTGTATTTATAAATGGGTCATTGAATCATTGATTCTCCCGTTTGTTTAAAGCTGCAGTTGTGTTCACGAAACATTGCTCTTTATTACGGTTCTGCGGTGGTTTTCTTTGGAAATATTTAGTTGCAAAATAGAGCAAACAATAATGAATTTAAAATATACATCACTTAATATTACCCTTTTGTCTGTTTAACTGTTGTATAAAATCAATATCACATTTTCAATCGTGTGGATATTTGGGAAAAATTGCATTCTTTCTCAAAGTATATTATAGGGGTGCACGATATATCGAATCAATATCGTTATCGCGATATCACGTTGCTCGATATCATATCGCAAGTCTCGCGATATTTATGCGATATTTTGTTTATGATGCGTCCAGTCCGACATGCACCGTTGCATTTCACCCCAACTCATTTCCTGATTCTCCTTCTCCATAAACAACATGAAATCAAGAAGAGGGTTACCTTTTCATGCTACACATTTCCCACAATGGTCAGAAAGAACAGGGGAGACACTTTATCTCAGTATGACTGTAGAGTCGCTACTCGCTCCAAAGCTAATCGCCGTCACAAGTATAAACATCAGGCCACCTGGCAACTTCATGCGTTTTCACTGATCAGATAGCTATCTGATTTATCAAAACGATATTCCTTTTACACCTGGTCACATGAATGTGTTTTTGCAAAACGGATATAAATCCGATCTTCAATTCCCGCGCCATAGTCTCTGCAGATTTAATGGAGTGCACGCCACCGAAAGCAACAGTTAAATGAGCTGCATTTTACGATCATCAGCTAAAATGTCAAAATTAAATAACGCAATAAGAGAGAATGGCAACAGCCCTGTTAAGATCATTTCTTTTATTTACTCTTAATGAAGATAATTGTGTGTAAAGCCGCGCGTCTGCGACTTACTTTCACTTTGATTTGCGATAGTTTGCGCGTTGGCTTGATGAAGAGATGCTCAGCTGCTCATCTGCGGTGATGCGTGTTGCAGTTGCGCGCGTCGTCATATCTGGCCATAACATGACATGTAGCCTGTAACACGTTCTCATTTTTAGCGTTTTTGGGAGGAGTAAATTTTACATTTTTACATTTTTGATTGTGTTCAAATTGGTTTGGGGCCACTATATGTTTGGTATTACCAACGTTTCTATACCATGGTGCTGCCAGCGTACTTTTTAAGGGCTGTTACTGATGTACCTCTCTACTTGCAGACCCTAATGTTTCCTCACCTTTCTAGGTAATAATGCACCCTTAAGAGGCTGTCTTACATAGACAGCTCAGCTTGTGGCATCATCATAACTGTCCTGATGAGTGCTCTTTTTTCCTCCCCAGAGGAACCGCTGATTCGGTCCATAACCTCCTGCACAGTCTTTTGCCTGCTTATTCCCACCACTTCCATAGCAGTCCTGCTGATTTACACGGCATCTAAACGGCCCACAAACTCTAACAACACTTCATCCCCGGTGCAGAAATCTGCCGATAATGAGTAAAGAGTGCGCAATGGTCTGATACACTTCTGGCGTACGACTCCCGCAGGAGAGGCAAACAGAGTAACAATGCCGGGTCTCTACTGTCTGCCCCGGACCACAATGCTGAAGTCGAGTCCCCAGCAGGTGATAAAAACAAACAGTTGCCGTCTAGTTTTCAGGCTTGCAGCAGAACCTCCAGCTTTTTATGTGTGTGCTTGGTGTTTGCCGCCTCTGCCATTCAGCTACTATAAATCAGATATTTCCCGTCACGCTAGTGGATATCAATTTGGTGTGTGTCAATGAGTTGGAGCTCAGCAGGCTCTCTTAATGCATAGCAGTCCACTGGGATTTTCCAGGCTGCGTGCTTTCTGCTTTAGGTCTGCTCTGCAGCTGTTGCTGGTGGCTCATTGCTTTAGTGGAAATTACATTTTCATTCACAGAGCCAAACCTTATGGCCAGCCTGGATTTGTAATGCCAGAGCAGCAAACATAGATGCACCGTCACAATAGCTACTGTTTAACAAGCAGAACCAGGCTTGTTCTAAATCAGTGACCAAGAGCATCTCAGGAGCTTCATTTGGTGGTTTGAGAGATTTAATACGGTTTTACTCAATTTTGTCACTGCTAAAGAGTGTCATTAGGCAGATTATCAGATTAACTATTTGAAGTCTGTTTTGATATATATTGTGGTTGTGGATTTCACCATGTCAACACAGCGTTCCAGACCAATTAGAAGTCAGGATGGGAACTATCCATTTTATAATCTTGTTTTGTTTCAGGTCTTACACAATGTTGGATGTGTATTTAACTTTTTTAAACGTATATAAAATTACAGATATACAATAGAAAGTCACATGATGGATCTGAGTTCATTGCAAGTGCACAGGGCTCATACATACCATCAGGTAAAAATGAACAAGAAACAAAACTACTTAAATAAAATTAAATCGTGTGTGATGTCACAGGGACTTCACGGAATGTCATTTTACTGTTATTCACTGTAAATGATATGTTTTTGTGTTATTGCAATGTTAAACCGTTAACAGTTTTTACTGTAATATGGTAAAGTCACTTAAAGTCAATCATTTATTTTAAATCTACAGTGTTTTTCTTCAGACAAAGTGCATAAGTCATTTGGACTAGGCTACAACTTGTTTATGCTTCTATGGTTCTTTGTATCCTTTTTGAATCTTAAATACTTGAACTTGTCCTTTAGTTTCTTATTGTTTGTACATTTTGTTAAGCAAAAAGTCTTTCCTAGAGGTTCTAACACCAATCTGACCCTGTCTTCACTCCGTTCCACATGAGTTTGTTTGATCATGCAGGTTAATTGCATTCTAAATAGGTGACTAACCTTATCTCATCAAACTAGTGAAAACTTGTTTGTACTAAAAAAGTACCCTATTAAATCCCCCAACACAACACCATATATTTTCCCTGTGTTCTGTAGCATTGCATGTATTAGTACTTGGTTTGCATTTTATGTTCTCAATGAGGAATAATTGTCATAGCACACTTTTTATCCATTCTTGTAGGTCTCTTTGATGATCAAGTAGCAACTAGAAAAATGTCAAATCAATTACAGGACTTCAACCTTTAAAGTATGTAAAATGGGATGAACTGCTCTGTAACGGGTTTCTGATTTAATTAGCACCTTGTCTCAGGCTTTCTGAGGAAGTGTGAGAAGTGGTCATGCTGTTGCCTTGAGGCTTCTGGTGGGAGTCGATGGTTTAACCTGTGCTTATCTGTTCTTGTGTCCTGCAGGAAAATGGGATAGATGCTTTTTACACCACTCACCCGTGCCCGTCATGGACTGTTGATTGGGAGAGCCTACCAATGGCCGTCAACCCCACTGAAGGTAACCTCGGCTTTATTTTCCAAACAAGGGGAACACACCCCTATACCCTTACTATACCAATAGTGATAAGCATCTTATTGATTCATGTAATATTCAAATATTTGTGTAGAACCATTTTGGTAGTAATGTATTCATGCATTTTGCAATCCCATTTCCCCTTTTCTTCCTCATTCTTTCCTTGTCTCTATATTCTATGTGTTACTAAAACCTTGTCATTTGTATAATTTCCATCAGCCAATCCTATAAGGAGGTTGAGAATTGTTTTCCGGCTCTCTAGTGAAGCATTTAGAATTGTAACCCACTATGCTTGACAAGTAATATACTTGTTAAAGAAATAACCAAGGAAGTGCTGCAATAGTGTTTTCTTGATTTCATTGTCAACTGTTGCTGCTTCACAAAGTGACTACGAAGGAACTGGCTTTGATATGATTTCAGCTATTGATGAAGTGACAGCTTTATGTCTATGATTGATGGGCATCAACTTACAATAATATAATAAGCAATCTAAAATCAGTTACGGACACTTTATCTCTCATCTCCAGGCATTGCTTTGCCTTTTTGGAAGAAAATGTATGCCATACGTGTAGAAATGCGTTTCTGAGCAGATATTGTTCATGGTTGTCCTGTGTCATGAGCTCTCCACTGCCGTGTTCTGGAGCCTTAACTAGCTCAAACAGCAGGTGGCTGTTTTTCACGAGGAATGAGCCAGATGCCAATCACCTTGCACAGACCGACGAATGAGCTCCGTGGAGAGACAGAAATCCAGTTCGTTTAAAGAGTCTGGAAACAATCCTCATCGACCCACTCCCCTGAGAGAATAATTTACTTAAGACAAAAAACGACATATATTTTCTGCTGGTAGTAACGAAACAAAAAAATAAATACAAGTGATTTCTGAGTTTGTGCTCAAGAAATTTGGTACCTTATTTTATGCTTCAGTAGAACTGGGTTTGACAGCCCTGTGAATTGCATTACATAGAAGAGAGCAGCATGAACATTCTTCAAATATTCTTATTTTCTTTTTCTTCCATGGATGAATGGAAATACAGGTTTGGAATGACATAAGTGTTGAAAAAAAAAAATCCAGAAATTTCTGATTGTTTTAGTCCATATAGCAGATTCAATGTACTGTAAGTACAAAGTAATTGCTTTTTGCTGCACAAGCCAAGGTCATGATTTTTAGTCTTCTCAAAATAAAAACTGATTCATCTTCCATTTGCGTTCTAAGATTGCTAATAATTTGAGGCTTTTAGGAGATTTTTCCATTCAGCATAGTCTGTAGTGAACTTCCATTGCTCTGTTCACATTTGCATCAAATTCTGTTTCAGAGATGAACTCCCAAATGACTATAAATGATTGTCTGCAACCTGCCGTGAAGACACAAAAATAAATTCCCTGGATATTTTAGATGGTTCTTGAGTCATGTTGCCTCTTTTCTGCTGATTTTCTAGTGTTTTAATGCAGGGCCCTTCAGAGAAAACAGTTCTGAGAACAAGTCACACTCTCAACATAGGCATGTAGATGAACCCCCGCATGCAAAAGTATGTTGCTTTTATTTGGTACCATCGTTTACTTTTACTACAGCAGCTCTGTCTTTCAGCATCCGCCCACACACGCTTCACCGTAATGTCTTTTCAAGTGCTGAATCCATGTGCAGTAACAGAGAGAAGGTGTAAGAACAGAGAGGCCTGTGTATGTCCTGCTGTTTGTTATGAATCCTCTATTGCTTCAGCGCTCCACTAATTGCTCCTGTCGTCTTTCAACATTCAGGTAACCCGTGGAGTGAAGACAAGCCCTATTGTTATGAGATTGTCATAGTCTGCAACTGTTGGAGAAAGTGTATCAGCAATCTGCCTGCGCCACCCAAAGCTCTGACGCTTGAATTGCTGTATCCTAACTTTTAAACCAGATTACCCAAGCAGACATTTATGTCTAGTCAGCAGATCCTGCCTTCCTACACAAAGGGAAAAACATTTCCTGAGTTTTTAGTGCTAGCCAGTAGAGCTTCTCACTAGAAGATGCTGTAGGAGTGCCTCAAGGCACTGTGTTGGGCCACTCCACATTGTTGGACTAAACATAGTTTTTAAATGTTCTCACTGTGTGTGGTGATAACCCCAAGTTTTCACTGAGCATTCAGAGTCTTTTCTAGGAAATATCTGCTTCTCTTGTAATATTTCTACATGCATTTAGTTGTTTCAGGGTGTGTTAGAGTCGATGACTGCGTCATTGGATAAGATGTTAGTACGTGGGCACATCTATAGAGGAGCTGTCGTATGGACAAGATTACAGAGTCCTGTTTCATTCGGGAGATTGGCTTCGCCACTAGAGTCTTTAGAAATTCAACATGCTTCGTTCCTAAAAAGACAGCGATATAAATTTATTGGCCTTTTTCTTTGGGAGCCATTTTAGCTAAATATTTAGACGTTTGTGAGACTACCGCAACTACCACCCACATTTTGCGAGCCACCTCCACAGTGCTGATAAATATTGTTTTAAATTGAGGGCAGTCTGTGGGAGGATTGCATCGCCAGGGTGTCTATTATGCAGTTTGTCGAGAGCAGGAGAGAGAACTAGTCGCTGTCACCACTACAGAGCAGAGAGAAACCCCAGGGGCCACCTGGGAAACGTGGTTGGCAGTGGTGCCTTGAATGTGAATTTATTTTCACTGTCAACACCAGCCCTGTTGAGCATTAAGAGACTCCACTGTGTTTATGTGGGAAGGGGCCATTTACATGGGAGGCGCATTCCGGACGCATCTGCCTGTTTTGGCAACTACTTGTCTGAAATGCTTCATCTCTAGACAGTTTGTGGCCTAGGAGGAGGGAAGTTCAACAGCCTACAGAACCTTCAAAGATGCATTATTGCTCAGTCATGTGATTGAATGACTTAGAAATTACTTCTAAACCCTCAGACACATGCTGCTTCGTCTCAAGAACCAGACTTTGACTGTTAGCAAACGTTCGGTCCATACTATGTTTTAGACCGGAATGCCAGCTCTGATGTTAGCACGGATAAATCTGAAATCAATAATACCTCAGTAAGATGTCGGCATGCAAACCTGTAGCAACGTTCAAAACATGGCTTTGTTTCTTGATGACTCAAAATAAACTTTGCACCCTTGTTCATGGAAAATGTAGAACTTAGTCTATCAGATTTTAACCTGTTCTTGCCATTTTTATGTGGAATTTTCTTCCAGTCTGAGGTAGAGATTACACGCTGCTTCACCCATTAGTGCTCACTTCAGTGGCTTGGCTGTATTAAGACGTTTAGAAGCATTGTGAAGAATTATTGTAAACTTTAAAGTTTATAGGCCTTACTGACAACAATGAATTGACAGATTTTTTTTTTTTAAATGACACCTAAGGTATATACATTTGTATTTAGTTTATATATCTCATTACCGGTTTTTAGTATTATACATTTTGTTTTACAATTGCAATCCTTCCTGTCATTCAAATTCATCTTCCTGTGAATTGAAAGGGAGACAATTCTTCGATTCTGACAATTTTCTGGATTAACCAGATAATTGTTGACGAAAGTCCCACTTTTTCCCCCATACATGTGCCAGCTATAAATGGCACACACTTCCAGGAGCCGATATTTTATTCAGTTTGATTAATTGAGCCTCAATTTCTTCAGTTAGATTGGTTTAGTTAATCAATACCAATTAAATGTTACTGTCAAAGCTGGCTTTCAGTTTTGTTGGTCCCAACTGGAGATTCATCAGTACTTCAACTTGGTAACTGTTTCAATATAGCCTACACTCCAGAGAGCTTTATATTAGTTTTACTAATGATTAAATGTTTGAGTCATGAATTTGAGTGCAATACAGCAGTTTATTTGCAAAATGCCACCTAATGAATATTCATGCCACTTTCTTAACATGGTAATGTTATTTTTCTCATTACGTGAAGAATGTTTTTTGGGGGTTTGTCCTATATTTGCACAAACAGTCTATTCTTCTCTAGTGCTTGGGTGCCAATGGTTAATTTAATTTATGCTAGTATTATAATTTACAGCCTGGTTACAGTGTGAAACAAGCATCTCTTCCACTCTTCTCAGCCTTTAGATTGTCCTAGCTAATTTTCATGCTGTGTTATTCTATTGTCATTCTGAATAATACATTGGATCAGGCCACAAAGAACTGTAAATTACAAGTATTATTTGCATTTTTTTTTCCACCCTTCTCATTTATCTCTCTCTCTCTCTTCTATATTATTTTCTTCCCTTTCAGGTTCTCATTTCATACGCAACATCTATAGTTAACCGTCATCCTTCAGATGCTGACCTCCACCTGTAACTCCTGTCTAGCTGTCAAATTTGTTTTTTCTTGAATGTCCTCTTGGGTATACTAGATTCCTGCTCTCTGTTGAATGGCTGTCAGGGATTTTTATTATACACCATTTGTTATGAAGACTCAATTAAGAGTTTACTTTTGAGTTCATTTGAGTCTGTTTAAAAGAACACTAGGAGTCACATTTAAAATTGCTCTTGCTTTCTCACCTCTTTTTTTCTGCTAAAGATGTAGTTAAACTGCAAAAAAAAAAAAAAAAAAAACACCTAGCCCTTGTTAGGGGCTGTGAGGAGTTTTATCAAAACTCATTTGAGCTAGTGATCTATGGTGCGACGCAGATGGAGTTATTTGGTTTTAGCAGTATGAGGAAATGTAAGCATCTTTTGCTTGCGTACTGGGCTTTTTGGCCACATTTGTGTGCTTTTTTCCAATGCTAAGCCTTCAACTGCTGACATGTCTTGAGTGGTGCGCCTCATTATGTTTAAAAGAACGGTGAAAAGCCAATGCCAGCCTCCTTGTTTACCAAACAGAGTTGTTGAATTGACAGGATGTCAGAATCTTCCACTTTTCCTTTCTTCCTAACAAAAACCTGACAACCCAAGTGATGACTGCCACAATATTTTAGAGGGCCTTTTTTTGTGCGATCTACCACTGCTTACATTTATCTGGGATATTTACAGACGCATCACAGTTAGTGAGTTGCGCACCATTTCTTTTTTGTCTACAATGCAGGTGCAAAAAGATGGATGGAGTTCATTCTTGGAATGTGCTGAGTGTAGTTGTTGTCTTCAGGTGTGACAGCTATTTCCTGCAGTACAAACATCAGTCAACGTCAGTTCAGAGAGCCAGTGCTTCACTTGAAGTTCTCTGTTGAATGATAACATGATGGTAAAGGCAAGATAGACACATCAGTTAAGGTTCCTCTGGATTTCTTTTTTCCTAGATCACACTTTGAACAAAACTTTGTGTCAAGGTAAGAGAGACTTTTATGTGGTAGGGGTTATGGGACAAAGATGAAATGAAAGCAAAATGCATCTTGTGCATTTACTTCATGCACCTTTTGTTTCATTGAAGGCGTCTCATCACCTCCGACAGGCACGTCTTCATAGAGCGGTCAGCTCCCAATACGTCTGTTTTTTCAATACCCGCCCTTTCTCGCAACTCAAGTGTGAATTTGAAACTCTTGTGTATGGTGAAGCTGTTAGACAAACAGAACAACTATTGTACACATCGCTGTGGAACAATGTAATCTCTGACGTGTTGTTTGAATGTGGTGTAAGGGTGGTGTTTGGTTTCACAGGCTGTATTTACATTTCTCCAGACTAGGCATGTGTATGTTTTGGCGGCGTCTTTGTCCGACATGAACCCACATACTGAAGGTACGCATGAGGACATCAGTGTTATCATCGCTGTGTTGGATTAGGTGTTAAATACTATTTATTTCCTGTGGAATTAATGTAGAGTGCGTTGAAGTATAGGGGTGTATGGGTGTTCCCAACTAAATGGCTTTGCCATAACTCTTACCTGAAACCTAGCTTTTAAAGCAGCGTTACTTAAATTGACCATTTAGTTACTCTAATGGCACCACTGAATATTGGTACAATGTAGTTAATGTGATTCTTTTATAAGTGTTTAATAATGAAAAATCATCTAGGATATTTCAAGTGTTTGAACTACAATGTAAATAAGGTTTACATTTTATAACTTCCTTCCTCGTCTAAAAAGACCAATCTTTGAAGTTAATCTGTGCTTTTGTAAAATATGCTCTTTTTTTCTTTTTTGACAATAGATGTAGTTATGCTTTTTTTTATCTTAAATTTCACATTTGAGAGATTGAATCTGTCTGGATAGTTTTGAGGTTAAATTATCTTATTTCTTTGTCATTGGATAATAGAGATTTGTGAATTTAATGAACGTTGAATATTAAACTTTTATGTCTGCATGTTAATGGCAGATTTGTGGATACAGTCTGTAGCAATGTTAAGGGAAGGAGGCGGGAACCGGCGAACAATCAAAATATACTTTATTTAAAATAAAATAAACAAACAAAAACCGCCAGCAGCCCCTCGCGGACGACTGCTGGCTAAAATAAAATACAAATACAAAAACCAAACACAACTAAAATACAGGCCTGTTCCTCTCTCGATCATCAACGTCGTCGCTCCTCCTTTATGCTTCCGCTCCTCCGTGAGAGATGCGAGACCGGTGTGCTTCACAGGTGTTGCTCATTAGCAATCGCACCACCGGCCTCGCGCCGTTCTCTCACGTCCCTCGGCCGTCCTTCGCCACACAGTCATTATTTTAGATGTGTATGGTAACAAATAATGTCTTTATTTTGAAATGCAAAGTGAGACCCTTTGGGTAAGATGTTCCCATTATTGGGACTGATGTTGTTGATGGTGTTTTTAAAAAACAATTATTATAATTCATGGTATTATTTAATAATTCAATGAATTAGATTCCATGAATTAGGTTCAGACATTTTCATTATTTATCATAACTTATAGGCCAGTTAAATTCAGTTATTTAATCCAAATGCATAATCTATCACTACTATGATATTTCTTCAATTAAAAATACAGGCCAGTAATTGATTCATAGAATTATAGAGTGTAATTCAGACTGGGATAATTTTTTAACCAAATTTAGATGAAAAGGCACACTTTTCTTGAGAGCAACATACTCTATTTCCCTGTATCATGAATTAACCGAAAGCCACCTAAGATAACTGCATCATGCATAAATGTAAAATGTGTAAAAGTGTGTCATTCCAGCTGATATAACCTACGATAACAGAAAAATTGGGAGGGGAAGTTCTGCAATCGTTTGTACATTTTTATTTTTCATTACAACTGAAAAGCCTCAGTCTAAAACTTGGTATTGAATAAATTTGGGGGAAATGTGAGATTTTTAGCCACACAGCTATCAGTAAAGAGTCCCGTGTGGCTCGGAAGCCGCAGGATGAGTTCCTAGTCTCCGGCGTCTAAAAAGATTCTCTGTTTTCTTTCACAGACAGAGATCATTTCCCAGGCCTCTCTTAAATCCTGACTTAAAGCTAGGCTTCTCTGTACCTGTAGTTTCTTGCTCATCTTTCTGTGAGTAAAACATTTTTCGATTGGATAGTTCCTGTCAGAACTGGAACCATTCTGGCTGAACGCACATAAATCCCAGCAGGCTTTTGATGATTCATGCTTCTGCATCTAGCTACCCAGGTGGGTCGCTCTTTTGGACGTCTTTGTCAAATTAGGATACAGTCCTTGTCTTGACAGTTGAGTTGTGCACAGTGAAATAAAGGTGCAAAGTCTTCTGGAGAGAATGTAAGGTTGCACTTCGTTTTTTCTTTTTTGCGCCGCCTAATACCTGTTCTGCTGTGGATTTTTTGCTTCACTAATAAACTGAAGAGCTACTTGAATCTCTTTACTATGTCTGTTCCCTGACAGCAGGCCTGCCTGGAGATGGGTCTCCTTTTTCTAGCGGGTCTTCTCTCTGCGTCTTTGAATGAGATCCACACGTCCATCAAACACAAGGAGGTCCATAATAGCTGGTGAAAGCTGCCGCGGGACTTTTAGAAGTATGCACTTGTGCGCTTTCCCAAGCAACTATCCTGCGTGGAGATGTCAAAAGCTTTAGACAAGGAAAAAGTCCATTCAATAATTTTCAAAGCCTTCCAAAAACAGATTTGCAGACACTTGCAAACACCTACTGTAATATAAAGAAATGTGCTTGTTAAAATCTTATTTTATAAGAATATACGCTAAGTCTGAGTGACCATCAATGGAGAAAGACATTTTATACATCTTTTAGCCAAAAAGCAATTTGAGGTTGAGATTTCGCAGTTATCTTGGCTCTCTTCAGAAATTATGCAATGGTTTTGGTTGCCCTCAGAGCGGCGGTCAGGGAACATCATGTAAGGATGTGAAACACATTATTTTCAGAATGCTTTGAAATAGCAGAATGCTATTTTCGCTGCTATGAATGATCAGAATGAAGAGGGAGTATTGATTAGTGTCAACATTTTCTGGTCTTGACCAGCATAATCTTTCCCTCTGAAAGTTCCGTACTGAAGGCCAAATTGGCATATAAGTGAGTTCTGTAAAAATGTTATCTTCTCTTTGTTCAGTCTCTTTTTACGGTGCCTCTGCCTGTTCGTTTACAATAAACAATTTTTGCAATTTTAATTGGTCAGCATAATCAGGTGCATTATATTGAGTCGTCCTCTCCTGTATCTCCATTTAGAATTGATCATGGGAACTTTGTTTTTGTAAATGTCTCCTCACGTCTTATGTGGCTAACAAACCTGAACATGAACATGTACATGTACAGTTTAGTACTGGTGTCCATACTTCAACCAAGGCAAATACCTTTTACAATGCATTATTTACTGAAAAGAAAAGGTTGGTTTATTAGATGTAGACTTCTTAGCTTAGTAACATTTTAACTAGATTTAAAAAATATCAATTATATGAATTTATTACATGACTCCATGGCAGTGGTTCTGAACCGTTTTGACTCCAAGGCCCCTATATTACAAGACAATATCTGAAGGCCTTGTATTACTTATACTATAATAATTCCAGAAGTTTCAAAAATTGAAACTTCCTGTTCAACATTTAAAGGTTTGTATAAATAAATGAATGATATTAGTTAATAAATATATTTTGTTCAATTATTTATTTACCCATTTACTTATATAATTATTAATTTATTTACTTACAAATAGCAATGTTCTATAAAATATTTTAGAACTTGACATAACTTGGGAAAAATTATTTTACATTTCCATAATGTAACGGTGGCTGTAACAATCGCACATCGAGTATTAATTAGAAAAATATTTAGGCAGGAATACAATGGAAACGCAAAAATAAACAACAACCTAAACTGAACTGAACGGACTAAACTGAACAGAGTATGTATGCAGGGGATAATCAGGAACTAAATAAGATACAGCTGATGATGATTAATCACAGAAACAAACAGGAACATAATCAGAAACCAAGGAAACTGAACAGTGCAGGGAAACAGGAACTAAAGGAAACAACAGAATATCAAAATAAGAGTCCAACTGTGCGAGCCCTGACTCTAAAATCTAAAAGTTTTTGAGGTAACAAATTACAATAAGAAATGTCAGTTTACATCTTAATTTTTAGCCTCATTTGTTAGCAATTTAAAGAGATCACTATTAGTATAAAACATTGGTTGTTTAGGGACAATGCTTTGTCTGAGAGCTTCAAGAATGTTCTGGAACTCAAGTTTCAACAAAAGGCTCTTCACAGCTCTGTTTACATTGTGATCTCTGAGATATTGTCGTCTGAGGTGCAGAGCATAGCTGATGGATGACTGATAAGAGATCCTCAGCATATAGAGCGAGGACAGAGTTTTGAATAGATATGCTCTGCAGGACAAAACTTCTCTCACTTATCCTTCCGGCTTTTCATGCAGGTTACCCTCTCTGTTTTATTGCTCTGGTTTTTGTGTAAAATTCTGTGCTCCTGTGAGGACCGACTGACCTGTGGCGGTTCCAGTGGGGGACTATCTGAAGTGTTTTGGATGGAAAACAAAAGCAGACAGTGCTGTACGTGTGAAGAATACACATTGATTCTAATTGCTAGTTGTCACTGTTTGAATGAACAAGGCTCTGGATTCATTTATTACCCTTTTTTTATGTCATTGCCCTTCCACAAAAAGCTCACAAGTCAATAACGGGTTGCACTAATAACGAGCTGCCATCTTTACTAATGAGTTTCCCTATATTGGTTGACCTCAGAGTCACTTCATAGAAGCGTCTTTAAGCTTCCGTTGGCTGCCGTCTACTTCCCCCACTGCCTTCCCACACAATCCGCGTGGGCTCCCTGGGAACGTGAGCTCAGCCAGATTGGCCGCACTAGCGCCACCGCTCATGCTTTATTGTGGACGCAATACAGCTGTTGTTTTTCTCTCTCAGCAAATGTGTCTGTCTCCAAACGAGAGCTCAGGGCTTTTTTTGAGAGATTGCCGGCTATGCCGCTTCGTCCCCACTGCTCTTCCAGTTTCCTATGAACAATGTAATCGTGGAGGCGCAGGCCTTTAGTTTGTCAGAAAACAGCCTTCCTCTCATACTTTGTGTATGTTCTCTTTGAAATCACAAAGAGGTCGTTAAAAGGCCGTTAAATGGTTCAGTTGAAAATGTCTCTGCATTTGTGGAAAATGACCCTCAGGCTGCATATCCATTCAAAAACTAATGCTCAGTTTTGTTTCATATTTTTCCCTTTTTTTCTGGGTTTGACTTGTTTGATAGCTGAAGATATACTTGTTTTGGTCTCTTTTTATTTAAATATTGTGGCAAAACCTTTGTGTTAGACGTGAACTGTGGTAGTACCATGGTTTTGGAGTTGCTTGGAGCATCTTATAAATGGTGCCATGATACTTTTAATAATCATTTTGCTATATCAACACCAAGAGGGGGGAGAGGGGAGGGGGGGGGGGGGGTACATTAAAAAGATAATGTTAATAAACTAGTGTTCAAAAGTTTGGGGTTAAGATTTTTTTAAATGTTTTTGAAAGAAGTCTCTTCTGCCCACCAAAGCTGCATTTATTTGATAAAATACAGTAAATATAATAATATTGTGAAATAATATTGTTACAATTTAAAATGTCTTCTATTCGAATATATTTTAAAATGTTATTTATTCATGTAAATCAAAGCTGAGTTTTCAGCATCATTACTCCAGTCTTCAGTGTCACATGATCCTTTCTAATTCTTTGTCATAACTGATGAGATGATAAGATGTCATAACTGTCTATTCTGGTTCATTCATTTAAACGGTATATTTAAAACATTTTTTGTACAGGTTGTGGTGTTATTTTCAGAAACATTCATTTCAATCAGACTTCTTTCATTTGAAGTGTCATGGTTTGTGTTTTAATGCAGATGTTTGTGTGGTTAATCTTTTAGGCTTAATATAACATTGAACCTCGTCATGATGTCTGTCTGAAATCTCTCTCATACACGCTGGATAATTCAAATATGGTTTCAAACTCTTGCTTGTCTACTTTGAGAATTAACCTTGTACATGTCTGACCTGAATGTGTCAGTGTTTGTAAAGTAGAAGTTGATATTTTTAGCTATCAAGTTCAGCTGTCAAAAATGCAATTGATACAAATTTGACCCGTTTCTAACATCTGCATGGCTCTTTAATTTTTCCATCTTGCAGCATTCTGCCTTGAGCTCATATTTCTGTGTTTTGCACCACTACATACTATCCAAAACAAGAACCAAACATGTATTTCTTAAATGAGGAAAATCGTTGAATTAGCTTAAGTCTTTGAGGTTTGGCTCGGTTCCTTCAGAGAGTACAAATATGTATACTGTATATTGAAGCAAAGAAAGTGACACATTTGCTTTTAATGGATTTATATAGAAGCCAGAATGTGAGCATAATGTGGCATGTTTTCAAATCCTAAATTGTTTAATGGTTTTAGGTTGTTGTTGTTGTTCCCTGTTAATAATCCCTCAGTGTGTTTGTTTCTTATTTGTATGTTACAGTATTAACAAACATCATACATTAAAGAGTGAAAAACTACCTTTACAAAAAGTGCTGCAGCAGCACAAGTGGTGTTTTAAGTCGTAATACCGTTGTGCTTTGAGATGCATGGCCTACCAAAAAGGTTCTTGCTTTTCAGTTTATCAAAGGAATGGTGGGCGGCATGACTACAGTTACATGATCACAAATGTTTTTTATCCCTTCTAACTGTGACTTGAGGTCACAGATTTTGGCCTTTTATCTGTAAACTCTCTAAGTGTTTTGTTCCTGCTCCAGATTGCTCACTGAAGCTGTGACTGTGAATAGTTAGCAGAAAAACAACCTTGAGGATGCCTTCCTGAACAATTATTGCTTAAATACCTTCATTCAGGCCTCTCCTCATCTCATAAGCACAGATGTAGCCACTTGAACACGCTATTCTGATTGTCCACTTGAGAGGCCTGTTTTCTTCTGCTTTTGTATCTACTGTAGAAGTTCTCTCTCCCCTGCTTACATGTTGCAGCAGAAAGGAAGGAATTTGAGGTCTGGATTGCTGGAAAATATTCTTCCCTTGGTTTACTGTTTGGAAGCCTATTGCTTGGATGCCATAAGCCTCTCGTAAGCCGAGTTATGATGAAAAGAGAGTCCCTGTTTTTCATTTTCCTGTTCTCCATTTTGCTAGTTCAGTGGGAACATTCCACATTCCAGTAATTTGCTGTTCTGAATCACATATCGATATGCACTACCGTTCAAAAGTTTGGTGTCTGGAGGATTTTTTTTTTTTAAGAAAGAAATGAATAATTTTATACAGCAAGGATGCATTCAATTGATCAAAAATGACAGTAAATACATTTATAATGTAACAAAAGATTTCTATTTCAAAGAAATACTTTTCTTTTGAACTTTCTATTAATCAAAAAATCTTTTAAAAATGTATAACATTTTCCACAAAAATATTAAGATGCACAACTATTTTCAACATTGATAAAAATCAGAAATGTTTGAGCAGCAGATCATCTTATTAGAGTGATTTCTGAAGGATCATGTGACACTGAAGACTGGAGTAATGATGCTGAAAATCCAGCTTTTATCACAGGAATAAATTACATTTTAAAATGTATTCAAATAGAAAATAGTTATTTTAAATTGCAATATTTGACCATAGTACTGTTTTACTGTATTTTTTATCAAATAAATGAAGCCTTGGTGAGAGAGAGATTTCTTTTAAAAACATGAAAAAATCTTACCGACCCCAAACGTTTGAAAGAATAGTGTAAGTGTAATTATTTATAACACAATGTTGCATTGATGCAATCAGATTTTATTTATGTTTTGCTATTATATTATCTCCTACACTCTTAAAAATAAAGGTTCTTTATTGGCATCTATCCTTTCCTGAAGAGCATATAATATCCATGGAATCTTTCTGTTCCACAAAAATGAATAGTTCACTTAATGGAGAAGCAGGTCTCATTGGATTGTAAGTTAGCCATCTATAATCATCTCTATTCCAGTAAATATAAAGTTCAGTACATCACTATACATTATGATATTGTTAGAATGGTAAGTTTGTGATAAGAATTGATGTAGGTGGAGCCCACGTCATTGTGTATCACAGGTGACCATATTGAGAAATGTCAGTTTATTAAAACAACCTGTTTCTTCATTAATTGAACTGTGGGAAATCATATGAAAGGGCACATAAACAAGGATCTAAAGTATTGTGAAAAAGCAATGTCACGAGAAAAATAATTGCAATATTGATATGTGATCATATCAGTACAGACCAGACCTCATGATCTTTTCTTATTTGCTTACCAACGGCTTATCACCACAGGTACTCACAAGTCAGGCAACCAACTGGACCTGGTTTACACACGCAACTGCATCACAGACAATATTTTGGTGAAACCTCTCAAAGTTTCAGACCATTTCCTCATTACTTTCAATCTACAACTCACTACCCATGCACCACCAACTCCCCTACCAGTTACTTTCAGACGAAACCTGCGCTCACTTTCTCCGTCCCATCTTTCCTCTGCTGTGTCATTTTTTTCTTCCCTCACCCTAGCATTTCTCATCTCTGGATGTGAATACCGGAACAGATACTTTATGCTCCATTCTAACCTCTTCTTTAGACAACATCTGCCCTCTCTCCTCCAGGCCAGCACGCGCTACTCCCTCCAACCCCTGGTTATCTGAGGTTCTTCGTGAACATCGGACCGAACTCAGGGCAGCAGAGAGGAAATGGCGCAAATCAAAAGACACATCTGACCTCAGTGGGGATCAATCTCTGATCGCTGCCTTTTCTGCTGATGTTCACGCCGTAAAATCTTCATATTTCCACATCAAGATCAACAGCGCCTCTAACACACGTTCACTATTCAAGACATTCAACTCTCTCCTCTGTCCACCTCAGCCACCACCCACCTCCTTGCTAACTGCTGATGATTTTGCTAACTTCTTCACTAACAAAACTACAACTATCAGCAGTCAGTTCTCAGCTTCACACACACAGGAACCCAGACTAACCTCTCCCACAGCCAACAACCTTCTCTCCTCCTTCACTCCACTAACCGAGGATGAAGTATCTAAACTTCTCCTGTCTAGTCATCCTACCACCTGCCCTCTGGACCCCATACCCTCACACCTTCTACAAGCAATCTCTCCCACACTTCTTCCAGCTCTCATACACATCATCAACTCATCCCTCCACACTGGCATTTTCCCTACAGCATTCAAGCAGGCTCGGGTAACTCCACTGCTTAAAAAAAACAACGTTAAACACATCACTTTTAGTGAATTACAGACCTGTCTCTCTCCTACCATTCATTGCGAAAACACTTGAACGAGTTGCTTTCAACCAAGTATCATCTTTCCTGTCTCTGAACAACCAGCTTGATGTCAACCAATCTGGCTTCAAGAAAGGGCATTCAACCGAGACTGCATTGCTGTCGGTCACCGAAGCCCTGCGGATCGCAAAAGCTGCTTCCAAATCATCAGTTCTCATCCTCCTGGATCTGTCTGCTGCCTTCGACACTGTGAACCATCAGATCCTTCTGTCCACCCTCTCATCACTGGGCATCACAAGTACTCCTCTCCACTGGTTTGAGTCCTATCTCACAGGTGGGTCCTTCAGGGTCACATGGAGAGGTGAGGTATCCAAAGCAAATCAACTGACCACAGGGGTTCCCCAGGGTTCAGTTCTTGGACCGCTCCTCTTCTCCATTTACACCACATCACTGGGACCCATCATACAGGCACATGGTTTATCTTACCATTGCTATGCTGATGACACCCAGCTCTACCTCTCATTTCAACCAGACGATCCCACAGTAGCTGTACGGATCTCAAGCTGTCTGGCGGACATCTCGGCATGGATGAAGGAACATCACCTACAGCTCAACCTGGCAAAGCCTGAGCTTCTCATCCTCCCTGCCAATCTGTCTCTACAGCACGACTTCACTATCCAGCTAGATTCTTCCTCAATCACCCCATCAAGGTCAGTCAGAAATCTTGGAGTAATCTTTGATGATCAGCTGACCTTCACAGACCAACTCACAAAGACAGCTCAATCATGCAGGTTTGCTATGCACAACATCAGGAAGATCAGGCCTTTCCTAACTGAGCATGCAACACAACTTCTCGTCCAGGCCCTGGTAATTTCTAGGCTTGATTACTGCAATGCTCCTCTGGCTGGACTTCCATCATGTGCAACTAAACCTCTACAAATGATCCAGAATTCTGCATCTCGTCTGGTCTTCAATGAGCCCAAAAGGGCCCACGTCACTCCTCTGTTTATCTCTCTGCACTGGCTACCACTCGCTGCTCGCATCAAGTTCAAGGTGTTGACACTTGCTTACAGATTGACCACAGGATCAGCTCCCTCCTACTTCCACTCACTACTACAAGTCTACATTCCTACCAGAAGCCTACGATCAGTCAATGAGCGACGACTCGTGGTACCATCACAGAGAGCCTCAAAATCACTCTCCAGAACATTCTCATTCACAGTACCATGCTGGTGGAATGATCTGACCACCCTCATCCGGAATGCAGTACCCCTGACAGCATTCAAAGACAGCTGAAAACTCATCTCTTCCGTGAGCACTTAACATTAAAAAAAAAATTCTCTCCTTTTCCTTTAAATCCCTGCTTATCTGGCTTATACTACTCCGAGCAATGTCTGAACTTTGTATTTTGAGCACTTCTTGCGCTGTTTTTGTCTCTTCACGGTGACTCGCTTGGTTTAGTCCTCAGTTGTAAGTCGCTTTCGATAAAAGCGTCTGCTAAATGACTAAATGTAAATGTAAATTTGTTTCATCCTTTCTCTTCCCAACAAACACATCACTTGCGTCTCAATCATCTGTCTCTCCACTATCACAATCTCTGTTTGTCTCGAAAGACTGCAGGGTGTTTTGAACCAAACCCGGATATGTTTGGTAAATTAAAAACTCTGCCTGATCAATATGTATCTCATTATTCTATGAAAGTCATCCTGGTTTCTCCTCCAATACTCTCAGGACCAGAATCATCTGTCTGTAGTAAACATCTTTTGTAGGAGTTTCACCTTTCGATACTGTGAGCGTTTTTTTTTTTTTATAGTATTACCAGTGACTTTTTGGTGACACCATGTGTTAGGTAGGGTAGGTATGTATGTATACATGTTTGTTGGTTTTATTTATTTATTTGTTTTTCCTTGTTTGCGTGCTTATTTGCTGCCTAATTTATTGTAGCTTCCATTTTAATGTTTTCGGCCATTTTGCTTTTGATTTGGCAATAGTGAGAAGACAGCAAATTATTGCGTTACTCTCTTTAACGCCATGTTCAGAGTGTAGAGCATGTGACTGTGACTGCTGAACTAATTTGTAAAAACCAAGTGAAAATAGCCCTCCTTGTTGGCAGAGGTAGCATTAACTCCGCCCACTATTGTCTGATTGAGCCATACAAAATTATAACCGAATCAGCGGCGTAGACAGTGAGGGTGCGTTTGACCCTAGTTCGAATCAGTCTAATCTGGATTTGCTTTTAATAAATTACATAATCTGCATATCATAAGCAATTCATCATCAAACCAAAATATCATTGTTCATTGGAAGGATTGCAGATTTTCCGAAGGATTTGATTCTCTTGATGTAGGAGAGATCCTCATTTGACAGCAGGCCGACATTCCTCTGGATTTATGTCTCAGAGACGCACTGCAAATGTGCTCTGGGTTAATGAGTTGCATCTTCACTGCATTCCACATATCTGCTCCACTCTGATAGCGCGCCTGCCGTTCGAATCCTGTTAGAGAGAGAAAGCATGCAAATTCCACAGGCGTTCTTCGCAAAAAAATCTGCTTGTGTGTCTTTTCTTCCTCACCTGAGCCTGATTGATTCCTTTGTTGCCTTTCTTTTGAATCATAGACATTAATTAATTACCAGGTGTTGATAACACATGATGAACAAATCTGTACAAAGCTTTGTTAGGCTGTTTGGTGGTTTTGTTTCCTATTTGGCTCCAGGTAGTTCTTCCGCTCTCATCAGAGAGTCGTGCACAAAATGAGCGCAGCAGTGCACGACAGACGCGTCTGTGATTTATTTTACACTGATGGTGTTTCTTCAGCGCTCGGCTCAAAACAGGAAATCTGCTGCAAATGTATTCCCCGTGGCAGAGAGTGTGGCTGTGTGGAAACAGCCTTCGACTCCAATTAAAGTTTGGGACGACTTGAGTGGCTCGGGGGGGAGAAAAAAGGGTCGAATTTTTTTTTTTTTGAGAGTATTCCAGGTTTTAACATTTCTCACACAGCCGTTGAAATAATTCAATCCGTTTAATCACAGCTGAAAGCGGTATTTGGCTGTCCTCTTTTCAATTTGCAAACTGTAAGAATGCAAAATGTACCGAATGGCATTTTTAGGTAGGCAGCTTGTTTATACTGATGTTCAGAGTCAGGCGGAGGACAAACCAAACAGAACCAAAATAATTCTTCTCATCACAAGACAACCGCATGTTCTGTTTATCATTTTTATTATAACTTCATACATGTTACAACAGAATATTATGTAAATTTATAAATGCATATCCATTTTTTTCTCTTGACCATGGCTTTGTTTTCAGTCATTTGTGTTGTTTGTTTGTTTGTTTGTTTGTTTGTTTTGATCTGTTGTTTATATAGCCTTCTAATTAATTTAATTTAATTTTTGCCAAAAAACGAATTAATCATTTCCCAAATAAACCCATTCAGGCTGATGGACTGATTCAGATTAATGGGTTTAGTTTGCATTAATGATCTGTTGACAGTACATCATCACGTACCTACTGTATTATGTAACATTTGTAACTTGGACACACATTTCTATTTTGGCTTTGGTTAAGAGTCTTGTTTGAGTGTGTTGCTGTTGGCCGTTTCGGTGTTAACATTCCCTCGTCTCCAAAGGTAAGATGTCAGACGCCCGCGCTGTGCGCAAACAACAACAACTCAACAACCTGCTTGGCATGGTGACGGATCTGGCCCACCCGGGGAACACTGTGGTGGATTTCTGCAGCGGGGGGGTAGGTTACCTTCTGACATGTTAAAAATGTCTTGGACTTGTTTCTGTTTTCTTACGGGACTCTGCATGCGTGTCAGTAAGCATCTGTTCTCCTGCCTTGTCACCTCATGTAATCTTTGGGAGTGCTCTTGTTATTCTGTGCATACATATAAGCCCTGACGTTACAGCTTTTGGGCAACAGGTCAATATTCTTATGTGCGCCTGTGTTCTCTTGAGCAGACTTTGATCCGATGAGCTCTTTGAGGTCTGTTTCTCCCAAGTTCTTTTAGCAGCTTTTTCTTCGTTTGTTTTCTCAGGGGCACGTTGGGATTGTTTTGGCATACACACTTCCTAAATGTCAGGTAAGACTTTCTGATTTGTTCAAGTGTAGCAAGTTCAGGTTAACAGAATCAAAGAAAAGAAACTAAATCTGCCTTCCTCCCTGGTGAGCTCATTTGTAGACACTGGAAAAATAAACTGATTCCACACTATTGTTGTTTTTTGTCTCCCTAAGCCCTTGTTGGGAAAATTGTACTTTTACCAATGCGGATAGGAAAATCAACTCAATACTAGAATACTCTTTGAGTGCTAATACATATTTAATGGTTCAGTGGGTTATTAGGTAGTTATTTAGGAGATGTACTCATTCTCTGCTGATTTTCTTACCTTTTAATGAAATGGCTTTTCAAAGAGCAATTTGAGATGAATCAATGAGCAATTTGGCAATGAACCAGTGAGTTGTAAGAGATATAAAATGCAGCATGGTGAAATATCACATTTTTGTCATTGAGCAGGTTATTCTCATTGAAAATAAAGAGGAGTCTCTGGTCAGGGCCAGAGACAGAAGTGCTCAGCTTGGATTGACAAACATTTGCTTCATCCAGACAAACCTCGACTACTTCACCGGAAACTTCAACATCGGGGTGAGAACCGTCTTATATAAAACATACATGATATTTGTAAAGTGTTTCTCTTGGAAGTGTGTACACACACACACACACACACACACACACACACACACACACACACACACACACACACACACACACACACACACACACACACACACATATAGATTGTTGTTCACGGTGCATATTAATATTCCTTTACTTCCTCTGGCTCACTATAAAATATATGAAAATTCATGCATGTTTCTGATACTCCAAACAAACGTTATGTGTTTGGAGGGTGTTTAATGGCTGTTATGAAGTTGATATTAAGTTTATAATCATTTCTCATAACATTAAGAATGGTTATTTAGCTATTAAAATAGCATTGGAGTCTCTCAGATACCAAATAGTAGATTTTTGTTTAATTGTTTAATTCTAGTTTTACATTAGATAGATTTCAATGTGGTCTCAGACATTTGGATCCCACTGCAGCCTTTCATCAATAATTGCTTTTATTAATGTTTGCTTTCAGCGCATGTTCTTGCTATGAGCAGTTTCAATAATTTCACATTTTTGTCCAGAAGGTATAGATATCTCTTCATTTGCATTGCAAAGCCTGTTTAAAGGGATGGATTCTGGCACTCTGTAGTTGTAGCTTGTTTGATTATCGCTGCCATCCATATTAATTATGCAGTTCACCCTCACGTTTGTCCTTTAAATCCTTTCAAAAGAGAAGGGGTTGCTCATTACTGCATTTTGAGGGATGAAATTGGCTCCTTGACAACTTGCCCAAACATTAAGATTACATTTATTTTAAATGAGACTGATTGTGGAACAATGATATTATTAATAGTCATTTACACAGATTTGTTTTGTGTTCTCTTATTTTATTAAAATATTGTAACCACAAGCATAATAGAAATTAGACAGCAAATTTATATTATGCAATCTAGTTGGATTGTTTATTTGTTAAGAGCACTCCCTAATTTGAGGTAGACAGAAATCTATTTACTTAAAAAAAATTATCGAATTATTTATTTTTCATACAGCACTTGCAAATTGTTTTGGCTTGTTTTGAGTAGAAAGCTTGCGAGTTCTGTTTTTGGTTTGTTTTTTTGTTACAGTTTGCCAAGGTGGTAAGGGGAAAAAATGTAATTCAATATATATTCTCTGAAAACAAGTCTTATCTTACACAATTGTGCAGTTTAAGTATGTTTAGGTATTTTTTTTTACTGAAAAATAAGATAAAAATACCGATTAAAATGATTTTTTTTGACGTGTACTCTTTGAGGGTTACTATTTTCTGTAATAACTGAGGAAGTAATGTACTTTCTGCAGTTCTTAAAATTTGTTTCTGGAGGTAATGAGATGTTTCTTTCTGCCAGAGACCTGCAGCCTCTGGCCTCGTATCCACAGAGAGCTGCATTATTGAGCTTCACACACTGTTCTGGTGTGTGTGTGTGTGGGGAGGGGGGTTATTTTTTTTTATTTTATTTTTATTTTTACATTCTAGCTTTATCTAGAAAGAATATTTTTTTTCCCGGCGGACCTCCATCGGGGATGATTCCTCCACTCACATTGCTGCAACTCTGCATTAAGTGATAAAAGCTTTCTCTCTTATGTAAATCTGACATTTTTAGCACCTGTGACAAGCGGACATTAAACATCATGTATATTGTTAAACCTTAGATAAACTACAATTTGTCACGTTGCGCAGCAGCGGACAGAGATTTGTCTAGAGTCTTGTCCTATTGAAAAGTTTTGCAAATAAACAAGGTAATCTACAGTAATATAAAAGATGTAGGTGTATATTTAATTGTGATAGTCTTTTTTTTTCCCCCATTGTGATATTCAAGTGAAATGGCTTCTTGTGCAAGAAAAAATGTAGGGCGGGTCTAGATTTCATCCATGGGGAATTGATTGGATGGTTGTGGTTTCCTATTGGTGGATCTCGTGTGAGTGACAGGTTGCTCCGCCCTCACGCCAGTAAACACGTCATTAGAGAAGAAAATAACTGCATGAGGGAGGGGAACATGTATAAAAATGTACATGTATAAGCCACTTATGTATGCAATATTCCATAAAAAAAATAATTGTCAAGGGTTTAGAACGAACTACATTGTGTTATTTTATGTGTATCTCGGTCATGAAAAAGTAGAAAATATCAGAGACATTTTGTGATTTACAGGCTTGGAAATTAATATTTAGACATTGAAGTGGTTATGAATCAGTCTAAATATAAATGATTCATTGGTGAATTGGTATGAATTTGAATTCTTTTGTTTTAAAACTTACACAGCGATTACAAGTGAAAGGAAGCATCATTGAAAAATCTTCAGATGTGCAAAATTAACCTGTTTGGGGAATGTGAGAGCTCTGGAAAGTGATTGTGTTCGTTGTATTGGTAATTAAAGACCGATTTAGGTCTTTTTATTGAATTTGAAATTTTTACCTTTGAGTTTCTAAGCTATATTGTGTTATCTTGCATAACTCTGCACATATCATTAGCATAAATGATTAAAAAGTTTGCTTGCTAAAGCAGCAGAGCCGGAACTATTGTTTCCCAGTGGGTTAGATGCGTGAAAATAGCTACTATTCCTTTTTTAAGACAGTCTGTAATAATGCTTGCAGCTACACTAGGAAAAATGACTAAACATGGGTAATGATGTGAAAAGAGAAGTTATGGGCTGTTTGCTCTAACTTGATTTGTTGTACCTGTTGAATGATGGTGAAACAAGCACACTGCTGTGTTCGGTGGCTGTGAATAATGAACTTGCATCGTAGTCGTGAAGTTGTGCCTTCCATCCCTCGGGCAAACTACTTAATTATAAATACAGAAAAAGTTTTTTACCCCCATTGAAGGGAAGAAAAGAAACATCATCAGCAAAAAAATGAAGACCTACTGCATGAGGAAAAACTAATAAAGAATATGCTTTTGCAGCATGCTTTATTATTTTTCATTGCTGAATGATTTATACAAGGAAAAACTAGCATTGAGGATGACGTTAAGCTTTTGTCAATGTCTTATATTTTCAGTGCTTTCAGATAACTTAATTTATTAGACCATTCAGTACAAGAGACCACATAAAACCATTGCAGATTCCACTTTATTTGCTTACAAAGGAAAAACAAACTTAAGCTTTGTAACACTGCTTTTTCCCATGCTAAACAACATTCATCTGATCTTTTGGGAGACGGCCCACCAGCTTTGTCTCATTATGACTGTAAATTTGTACTAGAGACGGAGCATCCGACATTCCGATGGAAGACTTGGAACGACTGTGATGTGCTTTTCCAACCTCTTTGCATTTGTAAAGAATAGATTCTGGCCTAATTGCATGCTGCCAAAAAATGCTTTACAGTGTTATTACCGAACATTCACCCGCAAATACTAACATACTAACACCCGCAATATTTAGTTTCATTTCTACGGAAATGATTTTGTTTTTTGTTTGGATCTTATTTTTTGTATCTTTTGATTTTGTTTTGACATGGATTGATTTCTGTTTTACTGGGTTTTTTTTTTTTAATTTCTTACTTATTTGTTTTGCTTTTTGTGCGTTTTTGTTGTTTTATTGTTTTTTTCTTTGCTTTGATTTTTGTTGTTTTTTTGTTTTGCCTTGTTTTGCTATAAGTTAATTTTGTGTTTGTTTGTTTGTTTGTTTGTTTGTTTGTTCAACCAAAAAACTAAGAAATAAGATCTGAGCCTTTTGATCATGTGCAATGAAGCAAAAAGACAAACAGGAATGTTTTATATCTAAACTTTACCAACCATGTGACAGTTTATTGTGAAAGCTCTACTTCTACCGTACACTATTAGTGTCGTCATAGCTCATATTCCTTTACCATGCTATGACTATAGCTACATCTCAGTTTTATTTAAGCAGATATTGTTTATTTCTTTTAGGTTAAAGTGAGTAATATATATTTTTATCTTATACATATACTTTTTCTTGCATTAAAGCATCTGAACTACTGTTTTTTTTTGGTTGTTTTTTTTGGTTGCCTTCGGTGTGAATAGACTCGCCGGTGATTTGCTATAAATTCGTGTTGTGAAAAAAATAGCTTTCCTCCCGCACTTTATTCCTGAAGTTCTACTGTAGTTGTGCATTGATTTACTCCTTAAAGTCTCTCGTCCAATATTGTCCGAATTCCTTGTGAATTTCGTAAGTGAATTGTCATTCAAAGCTGTGCTTTCACAAAACATCTTCTGAAAGTTCTCCCTGCGTCCTTAAGAAACACTATCTGTAGTATTGTCATTGTGTTGCATCATTGTAAACTTTTGAAATTCACCTGCTGCATGACGTCCTCAAAGCTAAAGGTTATCACGGTAGATTTTGCTTGTTGTGATGATGAGGCGTTCTGTTTTTCACTTTAGATGTGAATACATGCCTCCATTAGGAGATGGTGGTTTACTTCAAAGAACTGAAACCCTGTGTTAATGGATTGTAATTAGAACATTAGGGTGGCCCTTGAATTCTCAAACACCTGCCCGGGGTTTTTGAGAATGGCTTTATTCCAGATCTTGTTAAAAAGACATTATGAATCATTTCGTTCTAATTAGCGTCTCGAGAACTTAATTACAATCCACACTGGACGCTTTGCCAATATTGCTTTTTCCTAATTTATTTCGTCTCGGCTTAAGGCTGTGTGTTTTCCCACACTGAGTTCACGGACATAATTCCTCTCCTATGGCAACTCCAAGCAGCGTGTAAAGCGAATCCTCTGAGATTTTGGCCACATTTCCCAGAAAACTTCTTATGGGGGATTTGAAGGGTGTTAATCCATGGGTTTGGTCAACTGTGCGCTCACACTGAGACCAGAGTTTGCATTATTTGTTCCAGTTTCTCACCCTAATGGTGATGGATACAGGCACTGGTCCGGTAAAGACGTCATACGCTTGATCTTTCACAAGCCTCTGTATGGACATCTAAAGCTATTCTTTACCCTCCATCAAGCTGTTTGATCCACTTTTCCTGCTAATAGGCAGAGAGACATCTGCTGTCATGCAGTGTCACACCGGCAGGGTATGACTGGCATGCTCTCTCTCTCGCTCTCTCTCTCTCTGTGCCCGAGTCACTAACAGATCAATGAGAACACGCTAGATACAGAAAGGTGGGAAGAACTTTGAGATGTGTGGAAATGTGGCCAAGGACAGGCAAAAAGCATGAGTTTAAACCGTTTTTTAGTTGTCATGCGTAGATTACAGCCACTCTGAGTCTAATTCAAACATTTGCAATGATGTAACCAAAATTGTTATGCTTTTATGCATTATGCTTTAGATAAAACAACCTACTAATTTAAATGCCAAGTTTGTTCTAGTAATTTGGTTGTACTTTATTTTACACTATGGACACTTACATGTACTTATAATGTACTTACCTAAAAAGTACTGGTTAAAATAAGGTAACTACATGGGTTGAGGTTAGGTTCAGGGGTAGGTTCAGGGTTAATAGCTAGTTATTACCCAGTTATTGTTATGTACTATACTATGTACTCTATTATATTCGAATGAACAGGACTGTAAAATAAAGTGCTACCAGCTATTTTTTAATCTTTCATGTTGGCTTAATTTGTTTTGGAAAAAACTGCTATATCATTCTCCAAATTTGTTTTGAATTTACTGACTTTGTAGCTTTCAAGTAAGCAAATGTTTTCCATATACTTTGTTTTCTCTTTAAATGAGCCATTTCTTTTTTGTTATTCTCATTCCGAATATACATAGATTTTTTTTATGTAACCTTTTCAGAAAAATCATTTAATTAATTTATTTATATAATGAGCCTTTTTTTCTCAATTCATTGTCTGTAAAAATAGCTTTTTTGAGTAAATTCATTTCTAGTTGATTTTGTAACCAGAATAATATTAAAAATGCACTACTGCTCAAGAGATTTCTTTTTATAAATTAATACTCTTATTCAGAAAAGATGCATTAAATTGATCAAAAGTGACAGTAAAGACATGTATTATGTTATATAATGACATTTAATGATTTCTTTCTCAAATAAATATTCTTTTGTTTATATTAATCAAATAATCTTGAGAAATGTATCATGGTTCCACTAAAATATTAAGTAGCTGTTTTTACTTTTTAAATTATAATAATCCAGTGAATGCGGCCTTGAGGATAAGTGTCTTATTTCAAAACATTTGTCGACAAACATTTGAATGGTTGTGTATTTGTGAAAAATGGCCTACCCTTTCTATGCCTTACAGTAGGCTACACTTATTACAATAGACAGTTTCCCACACATATCTTGCTCTAGAGCTCAGGCTAGTTTGGTTACCAACTTTTGTTTAAGAACCCATGTGTGTAACCAGCTTGACAGGTGTGTTGTGTTTCAGGTGGCCCTGCATGCGTGCGGAGTGGCAACAGACATGGTGTTGGATCGCTGCCTGCAGGCGCGGGCGGGATTCGTCATTAGTCCATGCTGCTACGGGTTCATTCAAAACACACTCAAGTTCAACTTCCCCAAGAGGTCAAAACTGTTTCTTCTTCCTCTCTGACTTTTCTCGCTTGCTATCTTTCTCTCTTCTCATTTGTTCCCCTAATTCCACAGTACACAACGTGTAGATATCATAATCCACAGTATATTAAAAGCTAAGCTCTGCATACCCTCAAAAGATACTGACAAGAACATGAGGACATTCGAAAATAGCCAACCATAATAGATAAGCATAATAAACATTCATTATTGCACCTTCTATTTCTGTCTTTCTCTTCACATGAATGTTCTCAGAATATTCTGTCCTGTATCAACAATCACAGCTGAGCCTCATCAGTACCATGTTAAATGCTGGCAAGAAAATGCAAAAATTAGAGAGTGTTTTAAAACTTCTTAACAGTGACGATTGCTTTCGAACGGTCATCAGTTTTTCCTCAAATCTCAAGAAATCACTCTCCAAATCTGGCGTAAACTGTCATTTAATCTCCGGCAGGAATTTTGCCGCAGGCCATGAGCATCAGGGTGGCGAGAGCAGCGAGCGCAGGAAATACATTTTCTGTGTTGTGTTCATGGTGTTGCTATGACAGCAGCCCATCAAGGGATTTGTCATTTGTTGTATTCAACAGTTAGGACAGGAAGGGCGACCTGATGACAGATAGTTAATGTATCAAACATTACCTACCATACACACATAATCTCCAAGAGTTGCAGAGCTCTTCTTTATCATGCAAGTGTTACGTGAGACATCCCGTTGTATTTACAGTACGCACAGCTTATTTCAGCAACCGAAACGCTACATGTTTTTTTTTGTCCATAGAGAATGTTTCCAGCATCTCCAATGATCCGGATGGACTGTCTAAACGTGTTTTCTTTTAACGTGTCATGTCATTTTTCATTCGCTCCTCGGCGTGTGTGTGAGCTCATTAAGTTTGACCCCCCTCCGTCTCTCCACAGCACGAGGTTTGCGGAGACTTTGAGCTATAAGGTAAGTGTTTCAGCACTCTTTTCATTATCACCTACACGTGTGGAACGCCACACTGCCTGATTCTTAATGCACAGTCTATATATATATATATATATATATACACATATATTTATTTATATACATATATATTTATATACATATACATTTATATGTATATAAATATATATGTATATAAATAATTTTTTTTTTTTGACATAAAATATGTATATAAATATATATGGTGCTTTGTATATAGTGTGTATGTATGTATGTATGTGTGTGTGTGTGTATATATATATATATGGTACTTTGTATATAGTGTGTATATGTGTGTGTATATATATATATATATATATACACGGTACTTTGTATATAGTGTATGTGTGTGTGTATATATATATAGTCCTTTTTTCTATTTGGTTTATTTTATATTACTTTTTGTATTTTTAATTTTGTATGTATTTAGCTTTAATTTATATTTTATATTTTTCTACTTTTTATTCTATAATTTGTTTGTTGCCGACATTAATACTTTTAATGTTTTTTTTCCCCTAACTGTTTTCATGCCTGATTTTAATTTTTATGTGATTTTTGCTTGATAGGAATTAGGGTTAGGAATCAAGAACATTTGTTCGGTTTTTATTCAGAACCAGTTCATTTAACAAAAAAAAAAAAAAGTACAAATGTATTGAACAGTTGATTTTCATGATGCTATTTTTTTAATTGTGTGAAATGTTTCCCGGACTGCTGTTGAATCTACAGGGCCACAACAAGATTATTTTTTGTGTCGTTTTTGTTCTAGAAATTATGATTAGTGAACCTTCAGTCCGAAATAGATTTTAGTGAAAAAACGAGTCAACGTCAAACAGTGCAAGCATTGTCATGGATGATTTTTTTAAGGAATTTGACTCGTGAATCAGTGTACTTGCCTATTAATGACCATTGCAATCAAATTTTACCTCTGATGAAATTCTGGCAGTGTGAGAAGTTTTAACGCACAGTCCTGTAGTCTGACTTTGACTGTTAAATCAAAAACCAAGGAGCGCCGAACATGATGATGCAACAAACAACCACTTGCTCTACGCTCCGTCTTCATATTTTTTCAGTTTCCTTTTCAAGAGAACCCATGATCAAAATGAATGCAATTAAATGTTAACGCGTCTTGACTGCTGTGCAGTCTGACATTAATGACATCTGAGATCCCACAGTGTGACATGGTTTACAGTGGGGACCTTGTTCATATAGTCTGACAAGCAAAAGTCATAAAGGACTATTATAAATCATAAAGTGTGCACCTGGCTTTAGTATGAGAGGTATTTTTGTGTGTAAACTGGGTTAGCAGTCTAGATTTGTAATATTGACAATCAGTTATCGCCATGAAAAGTTTCAGCCACACTTTTTGTACTAGTGCATTCCTCGTCATGGCTCATCTTCACTATAGAGGATTTTCTCTTTGCTCTCAGCTCCAGCTCTGTAAAAATATTACTGTAGATTCTGAGTAGCACAAAACATCTGTCCATAAGCTGATGTTTTTCCTTCTCTTCTCTTGATTCTCAGATGAAATGGCATATTCCTGGGAATAGAATGGCCCTTGTAGTTGCGTGTTGTATTTTTCCTGGTGTTTTCCTGCTCCAGGCACTGTGCTGGAGTGGAGGCAGAAGTGTGAGAAATGGATGAGGTTAATCAGTCGTACTGTATCTCGCTGTCATCAGTGTTTGCTCGACTCCTGCATCTGCCTCTGTCACGCTGTGCTCAAGGCCACTGCTGAGATATCACCTACAGAGGGTCCTACAAGAGACAGCCAGTACCTGGGGGAATAGATCTAGAGCAATTCGATTTTTAGTCTCTAATGTTTGCTAAGACGAGGATCACTGTTGCTATTAGTATTTGGATTTGAACAAACAAATTATGAATTAAGCTGTTTGTACACTGTAAAAAAATAAAATACGGCAGCTGTGGTTCCCAGAAATTGTACGTAAAAAATACGGTAGCAACATTTTAGGCTTTACAAATTTAACTTAAATTTACAGTAAAAAAAAAGTCAAATGTAAAGTCACACAGGGAATTCTGGGAATCTCAATTTACAGTTTTTCATTGTAAATTAAACAGACTAGTTAGTAGACTTTCACTTCCAAAAACGTATTTACCGGTATTTTACTGTAAAATGTAGTTTACGGTTAGATCTAATAGTTATTCACCGTATATTTAATTTAATATTAATTAATATTTGAATATAATATTTAATATATCTATATATATTATCACCGTAGCTTTTTTACAGTATTTTACTGTTAAAATCATGATAATTTTTTTACAGTGTTACTGTAAGCATGAGGTGAACCTTTAACACCCTATAGCAACTTTGGCACAGATAAATAACACTCAAGGTTTGATCTACACACAGTTTAGATGCATATAATTCCCCCCTTTTTTAATTTGAAAGGTGTCAACTGATTTAATTTGACTGGATTATTCAATGCATTGTGATTTAAAATGAACGCATTGAAATTCTCTGAAGAAAAATAGATTTTATTTTAATGGTTTGGATTTTATTTGAGCTCAAAATGTAAAATAGATGGATTCCCTTTGCTTCTTTACAAGCAAGCATGATCGATGCAAACGTTCTTATTGGTACGAATACTAAGAAATGCTGAAGAAATGCTTTACTGTGTTAAATTAACTCTTTACTGAGTTATAGCATCGATCACAGCTATTAGCCTAGAGGATTCAACTTGATAGGAGGAATCAATCTGCCAGGGCTGTTACTTTCCTTTCCATCAGCACTTGTTTCACTCAGTTAATGCAGAATAATGGTTGCTTGAAGCCATCGTTGGACAGGAACAGCAGAGGAAGCCATTTTGTGGCACTTCCTTGCAACAGTCCTTGCAAAAAAAAAGAAAGAAACTGCAATTAGAGTGCATTGATTTACATAAAATGAACTGGGTGCTGCTTTCCTGTTTCTCCTCTAATGGCTGTTTGCAAGGGTTGATGAATGGTCTATTCGCTCACCACAACCCTAACGATCTCATGCATTGATATTTCTCTGCAGCTGAGCTGCTTTTCAGTTGCTTTTTTGTGTTTATGTGCAAGTGTGTTTATTGATGTGTCAGCATGTGTTTTTGGTACATTAACATATATTATGTGGTTTCCACAGGAGCATATGATCCTGTGCAGGTTTGCAGACCAGACAGCTGTCAGTTTACCTCTGGAACGGCGATTAATCGGTAAGATGTTTGTTTTTTTAACAGGTGGCTGGAGTTATTGTGATAGTTTTGCTTTAGGTCTGGAAATTCCTAATAGAGTTTGTCCATATGGCTATAATTTTTAGCTCCAAATAAGCTGCAGTGTTGAGCAGACTTTATAACATAGTCAAAATTCAGTAGAACTCCTTGGCAACTGCTTAGTAACTAATTAACATTAATGAATTAATTGCAGCATGGTTAATTGGTTTGCACTTCCATTGGGCATTTAAGAAACTTGTTAATGGTTCTATGGACCATAAGCAGTTGTTGGGTTACCATTTGACTTTTAAGAAGGGTTTCAGTCTAGTATAAATGGAGAATCTTTAACATTGTAATGTTATAATATATGTAATGGATAGAGGGTGATTTCGGACACAGACAAGATCTCCCCGCTCTGTAACCCCCTCTCTCTGTCAAACTTCTTGCTATACACACTTGCAGCCCAGCAGTCTCATCCCACTCTCACATAAATCTGACGCTGCTGTCATCTTTCCTTCCACTGCCCATCTTTTATAGCTGGCGAGATGACAGCCTCTCAGCCTCTTTACAAAACACATGCTAACCAGCGCTGTTGCCTGTGCCGTGCCAGTCAAACCCCACACTTCACAAAGGCTTTCAAAGCCAGATATCTTTGAGTTTAGATGAGCTGTTAATTACAGTTTGATAAGATGATAAAGTTTGTTTAAAGTCTTACTGTTTTATCCGTCAGATTACAGAGAGCTTCTTTAAAGAAATGGAATTTCAAATTACTTTAATAACAGGCACTTTGGAAAAAGTTTCAAAATCACTTCATGAAATTTGAAAGATTTCTTTTGAATTTTTTATTCATCAAATAATTTACAAAAATGTATCATGGTTTCCACAAATATATGAATCAGCATGACTGATTTCAACATTAAGAAATCTTTCTTGAGCATCAAAAGTAAATTTTAAAATCAACTTTAATACTACTTCACAATATTACAGATTCTTTGTTGTATTTTTGATCAAATAAATGCAGCCTTGCTGAACATTTGAAATGTTGTATACAACATTTTTATAAATCTTACCAACCCCAAACTTTTAAACACAATGTAAAACCTATAACAGTGAAGTATATTAAAGTAAATTAGTTCATTTCATTTAAATATTACTAGTTCAGTGCACTTAATAGAACAAGTGATGTGAACTCAACATTACGCAGAATGTTTTTATCAATATAGTTAAGTTAATCGAGGGGAGTTTAATTGTATTTTAGTAAATGTTTTAGTGAACTCAAATGAAATGAGTTCACCGTACTCAAAATTAATAGTTTCTAAACTTAAATGAATTGAGGCAGCATTTTTGATAATTTCACAAAATATTTCATGGCCGCCAGAATATTTTATTGTATGAATATCTGAACAAACAATACACCAAAAGAAAGAACAGAGCCTCAGCTTTAATTACAAAGAAAAAAAACATTTTATTCTAGCTGTATTCTGTCAATGCTGGGGTAAAAATCAATTAACTACAATGTAATATCCGAGTAATGTTTTCGGCATAGATTTCTGTTCTGCTCTTAATAAACGTAATTCATTTCATTATTGGTCTCATTTCCAAATGTTTTCTCCCTCAATCACCAGGGAAGCGCTGTATGGGACTAGTGGACTTGGACCGCAGTTGGGCTGCCGAGACTCATGGGTATTCTGTGAGAGTGTTGACCATGGTCCCTGAGGGCTGCTCACCTAAGAACAATATGCTTGTGGGCTTTCCTACAAAACACTGACTCACTGAGAAATACCCACATCAAGACAACATTCAGGACTACAAAAATATTGTTTCATTTATTCCATGGGATGTTTGATTTTGGTCAATTTATAAGTGCAAACGTTTCATTTAGAGGGATAGTTCCCTCAAAAATAATTGAATCACCTTCAAGTCATTCCAACCTCGTATTATGTTTTTCATTCTTCTATGAAACAAAAAAGGTATGTCTGAGTCAATCTTTTACATAACATGAAAGTAAATTGTTGGAATACTGACAGAAAAGCACCATAAAATTATTGTAAATAATTGGATTAGTGTTGGATTAGTGTGCTACTGTACATTCCAAGTCTTCTGGAGACATACGATAGCTTGCATTGAAGACCTTTTATTCGAAGAAAAATCCAGAAATGTTTTCCTTAAACTTAATTTCTCTTCCACTGAGGAAAGAAAGACATGGATAATCTTGGATGGCATTGGGGTGAGTAAATTATCAGGAAATTTTCATTTTGAGGTGAACTAATCTATGAAGATTTTAATTTTTTGAATGAACTATTCCTTTGTTTTCCTTTGATCTAAAAGCATGGAATGCTACTTATTTGCCACACTTGAATCATGGTTTGAGTTAATTGTGCAATTAGTATGTTTGATTTTTAATTGCTGATTTTAAGCTTACTTTTTAAACTTGGCTTCATCTTAACTATTAGAGATTTTTATTTCAGTAATGTCTTTCAGATTAGTCCTAATTTACATGCCTGAGGTTTGTGTGTAAATGTGAGACAAAAACCAGCACGCCCCTCAATACATTTAACATGACTTCAAATGTCGTTTGCAAATCAGTCACATTGAAATGTGTAAAACCACCTTGCACCCCCTCCTCCACCATTATCACATATTACGCACAAAACAAAAGAGTCCGGTCTTCTCAAGTTATTACCAATATAAAATTATTCATTGTAATTTACACTTCTCCCTCGCAAGAACGCAGAGACATCGCTCTTGAGCTTTTGTCTCAAAGTGTTTGATTAAAAGTATTGAAAGTAAACACGAGGAGGAATTTATCACGATTCCATTGTGACACGGGTCAGGAGAATTGGAGGGGTTAATATTTATGAAATGGTGCGTGCATGGATTAATCTGACCACGGTTATGAATATTTGATTAGGCCACGGCTCACACAAATGTCAAAGCACTGCAATCGGTCTACAGCGAATGCTGATATATGAACTATTTCCCCGTTTTACTTTGCTGTGTTTGCACCCATACTGTCATCAAACACTCCTCCGGTTTGCTCGCTACAGAAGAGCCGTGGACTGTCACATTTGTGATGTAGAGATGAGATCTGTTCCTCCGCCAAGAGGAAGTGCACAACCTTAAGCTTTGAGGAGCTGAGCTAGCGAAACTCATCTGAATTCTGCTAGCGGAGCCAATCTTTCTGAGTGTGAAAGACTGGAGACGGGGGCACCTTCCAAAGACCTGGAATCATTTCAATGGGAAACGCTTCCTCTTTCCCCAAGGATTGGCTCTGGTCCCTGACTAAATGTACATTAAAAACAAATACATAATAGGATAGGTTGAAAATAAAATGAGTCTAGATATATCACTGTAATGTTGACAAAGATATTGAAAGATTGTTTGTCTTTTTTTGTTGTTTTTTCTTCCCCACAGAACTACATGTTTGCAGAATACAAAATGATGCAATATGCCAAAATCTGGTAGTGCCACATGCACAATGCTAAAAAATATTCTGCTAAAAGTCAATACAGAAGGCAGAAGAGTAGATGCGAGTAGTTTTTTTTTCTTTATTTTTTTTCTGAAAACATGTTGAAAATGCTCTGTAAATCTTTTTATCAACACTATCAGTATTTATTTTGCCATACACAGAAAAAAAGATGGGGATGGTAACCTTAAAAGGACCCTTTTTACTCCTAAAAGTTGCACATTAGTACATACCTTAAGGTACTATTATGAACCTTTTTGTGGGGAAAAATGTCCTTTTGAGGTACCGTCCCAGTGAGAAGCTGTTGTACCCACAATTTTTACATGTAGGCCTTTACAAAAGAACATAAGATAATAAATTGAACTACACACTCACTGTTTGAAAAAAATACATCAATAGGTTATGCAAATTAGATCTGACCAAATCCAGTTAATTTGGGTTTTAGGGTCTTTTCTATGTGGATCACTTAACATTAGGATGTAAAAACGGTTCTCCTCGGTATGAAATTAGATTCTCAGTGGTTAACTCCCAATATTCATTATATATTTTATGGTAGTCAATAATAAATATTCAATGTAGTAACAGAAATCAGTGTATGTTCTGTATAGAGCTGAGTTCATAGAAGTGCTGTCGGTGCAATAGCACAATGTACAGTTGTGCTGCTGCTTTGCTGAAGAACTATACTTGTGCGAGCAGCACGAAACGGTACACAACTCTTCCCATACCATTTTGTGCAATAGAAGTAAATTATACACTTTTCATCTGCGTTGGTTCTGTTAAGTTTTCCCATAGCGAGTCTTCGTAGCCTACCAGGCACTTACGGGGTGAATCTCCAGAATCGGATTTGAAGAAAAAAAGTATTTGAAAATTTGGCAAAAAGTCAAAGATACAAGACTGTGTACTTAACAGCTTTGATTAGGGGGAAAACTACAATCCAGTGAAGTCTTGTGAATGAAAATCATATAAAAAAATTGAGAAAATAAAAAATGTAAAAATTTGTTTTAAGTTTATTGCTACAGGTATATTAATACAAAGTTCTGTCATGAAACACTAATGACACAGGTTGATGGGCCCTTAATTCAATCTGCTTCCGTTCACATAATTCTCTATAGGGAACAGCTGATTGGTTGGTTGCTGCTCTATCATTAGCCAATGAGCTCCCTGCTCAACCTTCAAATACTTGGTCAGTGTTTTCTGTAGCAGTTATCAGTGCGCTTTCAGAAACCCTCCACCTTCCCCAGCTCCACCTGTATAGATCTGCTATGGGTAATTCATGTATGCTATATTGTACAGCAGCAGCATGTCTTGCTCACAGCAGTTTGTCGTGTATTTATTGACAGTAGAAAGTCTTGAACTTGCTCTACATCAGAAACAGCCATAACCAACTGCAGCAGCAGCGTAGCAGATCTATTCTGCCAGGACCAAATATGTCCACATTGTCATAGCCATGCCAAACACAGAGTTGTCATGACCTGTTTTGACCGCATAGCGAGCTACCATACGTTTACTTCATTTGTAATTACGTCCGTGGTGCTTCATGAAAGTGACCATTCGTTGCAACTCTTTTGTGCTTTGATTGGTTGAATTTACTGCATCATGGGTAATGAAGTTTTTTACCATGATTTTAACTTAAACACGATTCTTTTAAAAATGAGTTAAAATAGTGTGCACTGGTGGCTTCAGCTCAAGCATATACAGTGCCATATATTAATGGCCTCCGAATCCACAGTATATGTCCTTAAAGGTTTATAAGTTACTGTTAAAAAAACATTTTTCTTATGAAGAAAAATTAATTGTGTTTCTTACTTCCGGAACCCGACTGTTGCACTCTATAGCTCACACGGCTTGTTGAGGAGAGGTTTGTTACTTTCCTTGAGTGCTTACAAATTTCACATCGCGGACAATACAAGGGGTGGAGTTGAAATGGGGGCCCATCAGAATATCATAGAAACTTGGGGGTGGGCCAGTCAGCAACCACCTAGCAACCACTCAAAACATCATGGCAACCGCGCTGCAATAGCAATGCGCTGAAAACCCACTCAACACCTTAGCAATCTTATGGTGATGCCCATGCAAACACCCTAGCAATAATTTTGTGTTTTTGTTTTACAAAAAGTCACTTTTCACATGATTTCCTAAAATGCTAATCAAAGTCTGCTAATGTAGCCAACCACCCAAAAGGTAGAAAAGATGCATCAAGGGTGCTGAAAGCGGTTCTCAGATCACAAGTACAGACTGCTATTGCTTCCTTCACAGTATCTCCTGTTTCCTCCTTACCTCGCATACAGGAAAGTCAGTTTCTTTGGAAATATCAGAAAAGCAATGTGCAATTTCACCTATTGCAGACCGCAAAATTCATGAGCAAATCAAGCCGCAATCCTCCTTAAATTCATCTGTGAAAAAACCTAATCAGAAAGCGCGGCTGGCTCTCCAGTTCTGAAGAGGTTGAAAATGAGTTTTTCTCCAGTTTCACCATTCATAGAGGCTGTGGACGTATCTCCCATGAATTTAGAGTGACCGTGTCGTTCCTTAACATATCTTTGAAATGTCACTGCTCAGCTGGACTGAAAATACACATGAAGCACGTTTCTTTTTGACACTATATCAAACTTATAAAATGCCAAATTTGAACATATTAACTTGAAAGCTGTAACATATTGTAATTGTACATTTACACAACAGCTGAATGTAGCCCATATTTCCCCCTACCTCACATAAAATCTGACATCTGACAGATCTGGGCCTCTTTCATATTTGGAAATAAAAATGACACATAACAGTGTCAAAATCTTGGCAGTGTGAACACTCAGGTAAGAATTAATATAAATTTGACATCAGTTGAATTTATAAGTCCTAAAATGTCATTATCATGTTCTTGATTTACAGCAAAGATGGTAAAAATTGCCAATGCTGTGATAAGGTTTTAGAGCTCAGTAATATAAGGTGTGCCTTTATATTTACTAATATATATATATATATATATATATATAATGTAAATCCTCTGAGATTTTGGTCCATATTGACATGATATCATCATGCAGTTGCTGCAGATTTGTCGTCTGCACATCTATGATGTGAATCTCTTGTTCTACCACATCCAAAAGCTGCTCTACTGAATTGAGATCTGGTTACTCATTTGAGTTTAGTGAACTCATTATGTTTGAGATGTTTTGAGCTTTGTGACGGCACATTATCCTGCTGGAAGTATCCATCAGAAGATGATACACTGTGATCATAAAGGGGTAGACATCAACAACAATACGTAGGTTGGACTGTTGCCGTTTAAACAATGCTCAATTGATACTAAAGTGTGCCAGAAAATCTCCTCACACCGTTACACCAGCAGAAGCCTGAACCGCTGATACAAGGCAGGATGGATCCATGCTTTCATGTTGTTCACGTCAAATTCTTGATGTCAGAAATCAAGACTCATCAGACCAGGCAACGTTTTTCCAATCTTCTAATGTCTGATAGTGAAGCTGTGTGAATTGTAGCCTTAGTTTCTTGTTCTCATCTGACAGGAGAGTCACCGGTGTGTGTTCTGCTGCTGAAGCTCTTCTGCTTCAAGGTTCAACATGTTCAGAGATGCTCTTCTGCAGAACTCGGGTGTAACGAGTGGTTATTTGAGTTACTGTTGCTCTTCTATCAGCTCAATCCAGTCTGGTCATTCTCTTCTGACCTCTGGTATCAGCAAGGCATTTTCAGCCACTGAACTGCAGCTCACTGGATATTTTCTCTGTAAACCCTAGAGTTTCTGAAATACTCAGACCTGCTCAACCAGCACAAAAAAAAAACAAAAAAAAACATGTCATGTTCAAAGTCACTTAAATCACCTTTCTTCCCTGTTCTGATGCTCGGTTTGATCTCCAGCAGATCATCTTGACCATGTCTACATGCACTGCCATGTGATTGGCTGATTAGATATTTGCATTAATGAGCAGTTGAACAGGTACACATAATAAAGTGGCCGGTGAGTGTACATGCATGTTTCACAAAATATTTAAGCAGAACATTGGAATGGGGCTCCAACAAACCGTGCACAGTAACACTTTTGAGTGTGACTTTTCCAATATCTCACAATACTCCACTGCAACATGAGCAGTTTCCTTGTTATTTTTCTCTGGAATAGCACTTTAGTTAAAAACATGGCACTGAATATTACTGATTTGAGATGAGACCAGATATAGATGCCATCTGGCATACTTGCATTTTTAAGTGTTTACCCAATGTAAATAGAGACTAAAGACACTTATTTCACATGCCCTGTAACCAACGGGGAAACTAAAAATGAGACGTAACCCTGCACACGACTCCTTGAGACCTGAAACTCAAGTGATGACTTGGAACCATAAATCTTCCTTCCAGCAGTTTTACATGACAAAAGCAGGTGCCCTCCTGTCTGCAAAAACTTTTACCAGTGATTTCTTATCATATATATATATACTGTATAGCCTATACAATATATTTATATAATGTATATGTGTGTGTGCGTGCGTATATATACACTACCGTTCAAAAGTTTGGGGTCGGTAAGATTTTTATGTTTTTAAAAGAAGTCTCTTTTGTTCACCAAGGCTGCATTTATTTGATTAAAAATACAAAACAAACCCAGTAATATTGTTAAATATTATTTCAATGTAAAACAGCTGTTTTCTATGTGAATATATTTTAAAATGTAATTTATTCCTGTGATCAAAGCTGAATTTTCAGCATCATTACTCCAGTCTTCAGTGTCATATGATCCTTCAGAAATCACTCTAATATGATCATTTGATGCTCAAGAAACATTTATGATTATTATCACAGTTGACAACAGTTGTGCTGCTTCATATTTTTGTGCAAACAGTGATTCATTTTTTCAGGATTCTTTGAAAGTTCAAGAGAAAAGCATTTAATTAAAAAATAAATATTTTGCATTATTATAAATGTCTTTACTGTCACTTTATATCAATTTCATGCGTCCTTTCTGAAGAAAAGTATTAATTTCTTTTTTTTTAAAAACAAAAAAACAAATTGACCCCAAACTTTTGAACGGTATTATATATATATATATATATATATATATATATATATATATATATATATATATATATATATATATATATATATATATATATATATAAACACATGTACATACGTGTGTGAGAGAATATTTTCTATAGGCCTATGCAAATAAATGGCCCTATATTATATAAACGCATACTGTTCAAACTGTATGTTTACTATATATAGCCTAATGAATGTGCATGTAATTATGTGGGGTGTATAGGGTATGTAGAATAAGCGTTCCCGTCTCACCTTATTGGGCGCAGTGCTCATTCAGAGTGTGTGTAGAGAGAGAGAGAGGGAGAGAGTGCTGAGCGCACCGACTCTGCGCTCCAGTCCACGGTTCTCCAGCGAAAGAGCGGAGCACAGACAGAGACGCTGCCGGTATCTCGTGCATGAACAGCAGTCAACGCCTTCTGCTCGATCCGCTTCAGCTTTGAAAATTGACGGATCTTAACATCACCTTCATACCCATTTTACACATCAGAAACCAGCGGCGACGTTGGGATATAGCACCGTACACTCAAGGAGATGTGGATCATAAAGTTCATGCTGATTTGGACCTGCTGGTTCGGAGTGACCGCGGACTTCGATGGCAGGTGATTCGGCAATTAAACGTCTTGACGATTGTATCAATGTGATGTTAAGAGTTTTGATAGAGCAGAGAGTTTGTTTTTAGAGTCATTTTATGATTCTGGATATTTTTAAAAAATGACTTTAAAGTAAACTGCTTTAAGATTTTAAACATTCAATGTCTTGTAAGTATTAATAAATTGCATTTATGTAATATTGGCTATTAATAAATATATGCCGGGCTATAGATAAGCCTTTAAAAGTAACAGAGTTGACAATTTTAAAGTTAATTTAGGCATTATTAGGTTTGTGGTCAAGGTCAAAACACTACAATGCGTTTATTAGAAAGAGAATTTAATGCTGTTAATCCAGGTTTGAAGAAGTTGTTGTATTAAAGAAATCATGACAACTGGGTTTAAGATCATCCCCTGACAAGCCTCACAAAAGAATGAGATAAAAACCATGAAACACTTGTGCTTAAGGAGTCAACATCCTGAAAGTATAATGATAGGCTACTATTATATGACAGTGTGTGTGTGTGTGTGTGTGTGTGTGTGTGTGTGTGTGTCTTTTTACTAGTAACATATTTGAAATGTTTTATGTTTTTGAGGAAGTTGCTAACAGGGTTGACTTATAACATAATCTAAATTCAATATTTATGTTAACTATTTATTTCTACAGAAGTCACAATTTTCATGAAACGAGCCATAAATACGCTTCTGAAAGCATAACAGGTTAGCCTCATGTGTAGTGCTGTGATCAGTTCAGTTTAGGACGGGCTTAAAGTTTGTTGTGTTACTGTGTTGTCAATCAGCACGGTGAACTTGTGAACTTGCATCAGTCTACAGCAAGCCTACTCTTAAAGATCTTCACAAATGCAAAATACTAACATTCATTCTTTAACTTATCAGTATGTGTTGAATACTGTAGCCTATGTAATGGCAGTTAAAAAAATTAAAATAAAAAAACGTGTTTAAGATTCATTCTCCCTCTTGGACAGTCAGCGCACATGCTCCCGGTTGTTTCGTGCCCCAACATGTAATGTGAAATATGTGGTGAACAGAAACGTGCCAAAGATTCAAATCTGCTTAAAGCTGCATTGAGATTAAAGGGGATCAAATGTCCATGCTTGAAATTAACTATGTGCTTTAGTAGAAGTAGCTCAGTATACCTTAGACGTTCCTACAGGCACTGTCTGCACATTTTAGTAGTCTCACTAATCTGACACTGTGTTGTTCATGAATCCCTCTGCTAGTAAGATTGATTGTTGAATAAGATGTGCTAAATAAGAGAGGTATCCAAAAGGTGCAATCTGAGAGACTTTCAAGAATGAATGGCTTCAGGGACATTATTAGGGTTTCAATGATCTCTCCCGGAGAAACTTCTTTTAAAACAGTGCTTATATACAATTTTTTTTTAAACAAAGTCTAACATCTTGCTGCAGCACCTGCCCTTCTTGTTTCTTCTGTGGAACACAAATGAACATATAAAAAAAAAATACAATTACAATGAAAATCAATGGGATCCATTGTTGTTTTGGACTCCATTCATTTTCATTGTATGGGAAAAAAACAAAGTACCTTGTCAAAGGAAGCTATATACACGGTGGCCAAGAGAGCTCAGCTGGAAAATGACAGTATAATTTTTGTGTGAACCGTTTCAGTTACATTATGCAAATACATTATGGACATAAAATTGCTTAATTACATCATATATTAAGTATGCATTGGGTATGCATTGCATATTTACGTCTTGTATTAAGTATGCATGGTCTAATTATGTCATGTATTAAGTATGCATCGCCTAATTACTTGATGTATTAAGTTTGCATCACCATTTACACCATGTATTAAGTATGCATTGTCTACTTAAGTCATGTATTAAGTATGTATCGTCTAATTACATTATGTATTAGGTATGCATTGTCTAATTATGTCATGTATTACCTAATTACGTCTTGTATTAAGAATGCATTGCCTAATTACGCCATGTATTAAGTATGTATCTTCTAATTGTGTCATGTATTAAGTATGTGAACTTCATGACATGATGCCTAATTACATCATGTATTAAGTATGCATTGCTAAATTACGTCATGTAGGGCTATTATGTATGCATTGCCTAATTACCGGTAGGTCATTGTTGTGAATGCATCACTTCCCATTCACTGTTACAGTCACTCGGTTCCCACAGGGTGTTCCGCTGAGACACTGGCCACCCAAGTGTGGACTTGTGAATACAACTCCTGCAGTGATCTTTATGGCATCTTCTATCTTCCTCTCTGCTGGGAAGCATTTTTTTCCTTTAGGCAAGATGAGCAATAGCTGTCCTTCCAAATGGACTGGAAATTTATTCACTGGCAGGAGCATTTTTTTGTGTTAAAATTCAAGCTTGGTTCTTTTGCTTCTACATTTTCCCCTTATTTATCATTGCCCAGAGGCAGACCACAGCTATGATGCGGTTTCACGAACACATCCGTACTCAGTTAGGGGGACATTAATAATAGGTTTTTGGTACAACATTAGCAGCGCTCTCTTAGAGACATAATGAACAACTAATGCATACTTGTTTGTCATCTATATTTGTCCAAATGACCTTAGCGCGCTCATTTAGTCAAGACTCTGTTATTCATTGCATTCTGTACATTCTAACTTCTCTTTGTCATCCCATACATCATGAGCTTAATGTTTGTGTAACTCACAGACACAAAATTGATTCTTTTTCTTCAGGGCATGGCTTGTGCTGGCATTTCAGGAGCGGGAGCTGCCCACTGTGATGAACGTGTACATTAACCTGTTGGCGCACATTATTAATTTCAGTCGTGATGGAGTTCGCTTGTCACCAGGGCCATTATTTGCCAATTTGCCCTGCTTATAAACCTGCTTCACTGCCCCAATCTAAATTCATAGAGAGAATATAGTGCATGAGCGCACTATGAGGGGCTCATTCATTATATCCAGGCCCTTAGCAGGGGCCGTTAAGCTCCTGTCTAATGGCTTGTGCTACACCTGAGGGATGACTTGCTGCTAAACCACCAACTTGTCATTTGCTGACATGATAACAAGAGTAATCAATTATAGACAGACTCATTAAAGTGTCAAACTTTTTAAACTCTCCCAACATGGGCTTTTGACTGTTCCTACTCACTGGATCAGAGTGTATATTTCCCGCATCTCTAATTGTTCTAATATATTTTGTCAACTGTGCTGTGTTATTCCCTCACTCAGTCTTGGGGTAAACCCCTACAGGCCCGTACAGAAGGGCTTGAATTATGTCCACATGTCCGGTTGACACTCTTTGTGGTCTTTCAATTGGTTTCATCATCTGAATTGTCTCAGAATTTGACCCCAGGCCTGACTTTGCTATCATGCAGTGGCAGAGTCAGCTACCATGGCCAATGAATGTGCATTTGACTGAAAATGCATTGTCACTTGGTCTGTAGTCAAATTATTATATAATGTTTGGATTTGACCCTTTCTGTCAGTCCGTCTGTTGAAAATAAGATGCGACCTACTCATCATGACAACGCCTCTGATGCAGTCACACACGACTTTGAGTGTGCAAAATTACATATGGGGAACAAGAAATGCGGTCACATATGGCCTCTGTTGTTAAGAATAAAAGAGAAATATCAAATAATAAGTTGAATATATTAAAGGGGACCTATTATGCCCTTTTCTTGGTTTTCTTTTTGGGCTCTACTAGAATAGGTTTTCATGCTTAAATGTTCAAAACGCACATTATCTTCCACATGTTTGATATGTTTCAGCACCTCTCTTCTTAGTCAGTAACGTTCTGTTTAGTTCCTGTCTCTATGAAGCCCCTCCTTCTGATAAGCACAGTGTGTTGTGATTGGTCAACTGCTTTGAATGGAAATGTCACGTCACTTACTATAACCACCTAACTCAACCATGCTTCACACCTTTATTTTTCGAATGCCTTGAGCGGGAAATACTTAAATGAGGAAAATTGTGACGTGTTCGTTACCGTTAGAAAACTCAAGACTACAGTCGGTGCGTTTTAAGGAGTAAAATGTATTGTTTACTCCACTTTCCTGAAACACTGTAAGCAATGCTTGAAATTTGCATTCTTTTTACTGAGCCAAATGTTTAATCTGTGACATTTGGATTATTAATTGGTCAACCATCTTCTCTCCATGCAAATTCACAGGCCAGAGTTGAAACTTTGCCCTGCATTTCCTCTCGCCCACTTTTGCATGCATATGAATGGAACAAAGTCAAATGTGACTGCACTTGCGATGCTTAAATGCTCTTTTTCAATTGACACTCTTAGGATTTTCAGTATTTTTTCTGAATAGACTTCTAGATTTCCAACCATATCAGCCAGACTGCTGACTGGACAACTGCGCTGACCATTGCAAAACTCATATCTGTTGAACACTGTTGTCTTCAAACGCTCATAAATATCTCGGAAACTGGGAGATTCATAAATCTCCCCTTTCCACCACATTGTGGGTTTATTTCAGACTTGTACCTGCTGCGTCTGATTGCTGCTTATCTCTGGATGAAATGAACTTGGCTTGACCGGTGTGTCATTCTCCAAAGGCATTCTATATGGAGGCTGGCGAATTAAGACAGCTCAACTCTCTCGAGCGCATGTTTCAAAGGCGCGTGTCTAATTGTCTGGCAGTCTGTGGAGGTGGTGGAGGAATGTGAAGGGCTGCAATTAAACCCCCTTGCACTTACACCCGAGCCTCGCTGCATGTCATCATTCATATACATGTGCAGACTCAGTACGGAACCGCATGAATTGTGTCAGACCACTCCAGACAAATAGAACTGCGAATTGCATGAATTTTTCATGACTCAACTGTACCAGTGCACAGAGATAAAGGCATCTACGTCTAATGTTCGTGACCCGGTTGTCTCCTTTGAGCAGCCGGGACAGAATTGCATTATGTAGATATTTGTCGTTTGTGTAATCCGCTAATGCCAGATTGAGCTGGAAATTGAAACTGTGTAATAGCTGCATCTTTAACAAGGTGAGGAAAGACACTTACTCAGGTGGACGAGGGATTTGTTGTGACAGACTTGTTACCTCAGTGAATGTGGCGCCGGTTTCTCGCTGGGCGACGCTCTCTCTCTTTCTCTCTCTCAGTTTGGTGTCTCTTTGGATCGGGCCCAGAGTTTGCAGATTGCTGACTGGCACGCATTCGCTTGTCTCTGGTGGGGCAAGCACTGCACACGAGGAGATTTGTCTTTCTCTCTTATTTGTTTTTTTCTTACTTGCTTTCTTTTCTGTTAAAGAGGGCCTAAAGTTTAGAAATACTAAACTTTCTTTAGTGTGTAATGTTGCTGTTTGAGCATGAAAAAGGTCTGCAAAATTACAAAGCACAAAGTCTCTCACTCTCTATTCTCTATATCAGTGCGCACTGTTTCTGAATTCCCTGAAACGCCTCAATTGTAGTCTTGAGTTTTCTTACGGGAACGAACAAGACAAATATCCCTCATTTAAATAATTCCTGTCCAAGGCAAACGCAATGACCGAGGTTGAGTTAGTAGTGTGTTGAAACTAATTGTTACATGGTAAGTGGCGTGACATTTCCATTTAAAGCGGTTGACCAATCACAACACACTGGTCCAGCCGACCAATCAGAGCACACTGCTCTTTCAGAAGGAGGGGCTTCATAGAGACAGGAACTAAACAGAGAGTTACTGACAGACTGGGAAGAGAGGTGCTGCAACAATGTCAAACGTGAAAAATAGTGTGTTTTTTGAATATTCAAGCATAAAAACCTTTTCTAGTAGAGCCTAAAAACAAAACCAAGGCATTATGCATCCTTTTTAAGCACTGCAGTTTATGTGAATCATTCTCTGTTGTCTAATAACATTATGTTATAACATGGTGTTATTATAACCATGTTATAACATAGAGTCCTAAAAAGCTTTTCATTTTCTAAAAAGCTTTCACAGCATTTTTTTCCTGTCCTCCCTGAAAGTCAAATATTTTGTGAAAAGACAAAATCACAGCCATTTGGAACATATTTGGTGTTCTGCCTATCTGGAGAGCAACCATGAATGTTATTATGCAATATGATCCCTCGCTTTCATTTTAAAGACAGACAATATATCAGTTGTTCTCGATTCATTTTTGTGCTGATAGGGTCATGGTCAGCTAAATGCAAATAAACTATGTGATTTTGTTAGAATAGTTAAATAAATAGAAAATAGCATAGAGCTTTGTATTGCTGTGGAGAAATGCAAGTAAAATGACTGAGGATGAGTATATGGTCTCATTATGTTTCTGTAAAGTAAAATATGTTCTGCTATGTGTGCAGTCCACATAAATAGACCACAACCATTTGGTTTTCTTACTTTTAAAAACTGAAGACAAAGGACAATAGAAATATATGTGCAACCCTGGGAGCCATTGCGATATATGATGTATTCTACACCCAGCATCTTTGCAGTGAGTTAGAAGTGATGTTTTTAATGCAGGTGATTGTGTAGGAACATGGTGAGTCCGGCCAGTCTCTCTGTGTGTGTGTTTGTGATTAAATGTGTGTTTCAGGTAAGATATAGCGGAGTGACAGGCAGGAGCCCGGACTCAATCCTCTTAGCATGCGCTCTGTGTCTTTAGAGCCGTCTCCTTTCCCTCGCCGAGCTGCACGCAAACATTTTCCCTTCAGCCTGTCACTCTCATTTAGTGCCACCATTACACTTTCTTACTGGAGTGACTGGCAGCCGTAGTGGCCGCATTAGCATTTTCACTGCCTTACGATCCAGAGTAACTGAAGAGGACAGTGAGTGTGCGGCTAAAACTCACAATACTTTCCTGCCTCACTTATGCAGTATATAACACATGCGAGTTTTAGAGATATGTCCGTGTTTTTTATTCAAGGATGTAATAAATTGAGAAAAAGTTACAGTAAAGACATTGATAATGTGACAAAAATATATTTCAAATAAATTTTTAACTTTTTATTAATCAAAGAATCCTTGAAAAAAAAGTATCCCAGCGTATGTATGTAAGGGTTAAATAAAAAAATCATCTTATCTGTTTTTTTTTTAATAAAGTAATTCAACAAAATATAGAATGTTTATATTTGATTTATGATTAGCTCAGTTTATTTTCTTTCATGTTTTCTGTTCTCTGTTAAAATACAGCCAGCCATATTAAGTAGAAGTTTAATTTTAGATTGTGCGCTGTGCTTTCCCTGTATCTGTTACCCATGATGATCCATTTACATGACGTCATTTGACCTGTGTTCATTCCCTTTTGCTTATTTTCACAGACCTTAAATGGTTTTACTTCTTCACAAAAACATTTGGAGCTCTGCTGGTGGAAAAAAAGAGATCAGTAATCCGGGTGTGCACTGCCAAGAACCTCTCCGATTCAAAAGCACTTCAGCTGTACCTTAATTTTCCATTTTATGGAAAATCGGTTTTAAACGGTCTTGGCTGTTGTTTCCAAGAATTATGTTTTCCTAAAATCTGTCTTGTTCACTCACATTGTTAGGTCATGTAACATATCTTTTTCTAAGAACACCCTTATTTTTCATAACTTCCCTCTAGCATAAGCACAGGCATACTTTATCTGATCTCTGCGCTGTGTGCGCATCCAGCATCACCATACGAGAAGATCTGCCTCTGGTGGAAGAGTGATAACTCACAGACCACAGTGCTCTTATCTGCAGCACCTGCGTGTCACTGAGCACAACAGAAGCTTTGTGAAAATAGATAACACGTCACTGGCTGACTGATGCAATGGATAAGACAACAGTAAAAACTGGAACAATAGAAGTTACCTCATGACTTGCAAACTTGTTAGAATCTTGAATCTACAGATTAATGGGCTTAGATAGACTTAGATATAAAGACAGGCCGATATATAGATAGATAGATAGATAGATAGATACTCGTTTAACTGTCTTCTGTGCAGTGATTGGCCAATATCTGATTAAACTGTCTCCTGATAGGTGGCCCAGACAGATGGCCTCGTCCAATGGGCTGTGTCGATACGGCGCTCGGGTCGACTGCTGCTGGGGTTGGACACGAGTCTCCTGGGGCCAGTGCCAGCGTGAGTAACTGCTGCTATAGGGTGAACTTAGGGGACTTCCATGCTGCTTTAACCTTCTTACGACACTTAGCAACACTTTACAGCAAGTCACCAGTTCATTGGAGTTGCTGCCATATTTCAAATTCATTTGAATAGCTTAGCAAAATTGAATTTCTACTGTCAATACTCAATAAGTCTTTTACTCTTAAGTCTGGCATAATGTTTTAGATGCTGATTTGTTTGCAGGATCCATTTGATTCCACCAAATATGTGTAATGAACTGGTGACTTCACAGAAGTGTTTGCAAATGATGGCTGAAAATAAGCAAGACTATGTCTTGGGAAATAATGCTTCTGAATTTCATGCTTACTAACTGGTTTAGTCGCATGAAAAAGCCTGCCGGTTGTCTGCTTTGTCTTTGAGATATTCTGCATGACACCCTATATTATGTGGTTCAGTCATTTGGAATAATTAAAAGGTACAACGAGTAGTTTTCTCCAACAGCACCACATTCCTGCAGGATTAGTTTGAGGTCTAAAAAAGACAGAAGTCCAATCATTCATTTAGAAAGCACATTTCAAAACAACTGAAAGTGCTGTACTTTAGGAAATAGGAAAAAAATAAAGAACATTAAATAAATTGATACTGAAATTGCTGCTGTAAAAAAAAAAAAAAAAAATATATATATATATATATATTATATCAAGTTAAATTTTATCACTTCCAGCCATTGTATTACCCATAATACCTTTAGTTGTATCAAGCGGATTATGCAGATCTGTAATGTGCGATCCATATAAATGCATTCATCTCACACTAGAAGTGATGATGCCTCTCAAATCTTACACCGCATTAATCACGTAATGATCTTCAAGTACGGATTAGCTCATTTTATTGCGTTATCGTGGAATCAGAGGATGTGCTCCCGCTGCTCATATTAATAGCGTCTAATGCTTCATTTATCAGCTGCCATATGTTCCCTACAAATCTAAAAAAGATATGCCATGCTTCGGAACAAATGTTTGACCGTATCAAAAAAAGAAACAAGCCTAGCGCTGATTCATGGGCTTCTTTGTGATGCATGACAGTATTAGCAGCACAATGTATCGGGCAGCCTGACAAATGCAAGATTCTCTGCATGGCTTGTGCACATGATAGCCCAGCTGTTGCCTTTGCCAAAGAATTACAGTTCATGAGGGTCACATGCTGAGGGGCTCCAAAAGCTAATGCTTATGCTTCTATGCTAGTAGATTGTCATTATTTCATCTTTATACCATATTTATAACAAAGCAATGTTGTGACTGTGTGTGTATGTGTGCAAATGTCTCTCACACTTCACGTGGCCGAGGTACGCATTTGCAAATTTCGTATTTTGCCCAGCAAAGACTGTATTATATACGCTGAAAACATTAATTTGAAGTAAATATGCACAATGGGCGGTAAACAAACCAATTCTGTTCTCAATCACGGACAGCAAGACAGGGTTGACCTCGAAATTTTGTCAGAGAATAGAAAGTGTGCGGGGGGGGGCGTTAAAGGGCTCCATCATGACTGGTTACGGGATCCCTGCATCTCATATCTTTGATGAAATTGCTGCGGTTTGTTTTGGCCGGTCAGTGATATGGGGTGAAGATGCACATTGAGAATGAAGGCTGTAATAAATGCATCCCCAAGCACAGAGTCCTCAGGGAAAGTAAAGTGCTCGGCTCCGAAATGCTTTTCAAATATCCACCCAGTCAAAGGTTTTGTTAGGCGCCGCAGTCATATCTGGCTCCATTCACACCTCAATAACACGAACATGAAGCTGCAATATTTGGCTTTCTCAAAACAGCTGGTTTAGGGGGCAGCCCTCGGTTTCGTGGGCTGAATTCGTGATTAAGATTATACCACACACAGCCGAAATTAGATTCCCTAATCATAACAACCTTATCATCTAGAGTTAACAAGATCTCCAGCTGAGGATGAATTTTGATGAAGTTCCTTCACGAGAACGGCTCAGTGCGAGAGTGAAATATCTATCTCAATCGTCAGGACATCTCCGACTGTAATCTCTCTCTCGTTCTCTCTAAAAGATGGATTTTAAAGTAGCGTTCCGGATTCAATACAAGTTAAGCTCCATCAACAGCTTTCAGCATAGTGTGGATTACCAACAGAGATCATTTCGCCTCATCCCTCAGGTTATAAAAATATCAAAAATCATAGTTACAGTAAAGCACGTACACTGCAAGTGCTTAAGGACAGGCAGTCAACATTAAAATATCTTCATTACAGTTCAAACGCTTGGGGTCAGTAAGATTTATTTGAATAAATGAATACTTTTGTTCAGCAAGAATGCATTCAATTGATGAAAAGAAAACTTCTTCAAAAAGAAGATTTTCTATTTCAAATAAATGATAAACTTTCTATTCATCAAAAATAAAAAAGATCACAGTTTCTACAAAAATATCAAGCAAGCTGTTTTCAACATTGATAATAATAAGAAATGTTTCTTGAGCATCAAATCAGCATATTAGAATGATTTGTCGGTCAGACGTCCCAGTTTGAAGATCTGGATACGCAAGAGGTCGGGTGAATCCGAAACCAGTATAATAACACTATACTTCCAGTTAAGACCAATTTAGCAAAATAAATATGATAACCATTCAGTAACATGCATGGTGTATAGCACCATGGTCTCTTTTGAAGGGTAATGTTAGCTTTGAGAGTCGTCACTTCTGTAGTTTAAAGCATCATTTAATTTGAAGTAATTGGCCCTCATGAGGACCAGTGAGGTCAGACAGGACAAGGGGGATTTAATAGTTGAACATCTGCAACACCAACTATCCTGTTCCTAAGCTACTCCTAAAATACCAGCTCAGAAAAATGTTACTCAAATGTTTGAGCATCAGTAGTTCACGGGGAGTGGGTGTGAAGCTGTGTGACTGAGGAACTGCAAAGAAACCTTTGTTATTGAGGCTGCCCTGCCTGGGCAAGAGAACATAGGAACTAGAGGAGTGAAACTGTTTTCAGGACCGATGAATCAAAATTTGAAGACAAATATCTTCTTTTTTATTCTTTGAAAACAGTTTAAGCTTTGTTGAACAGAGCTTTGATGTAGTGTTTTGTACTTCGTAAAAATATGTCCATTCAAATTCAAATTATTACTTACATTATTACACAATTTGAATATATTTTCAAATGTAATTTATTCCTGTGTTGCAAAGAATTTTCAGCATCAAAAAGGAACCTTTTAAAACATAATGTCACTTGTGATCTATTTAATTCTTCTTTCTCTGAAAAAAAGTTCTTATCCCCATTTGAAATGTGAGAGACTTTAATCTTTAATCTGTGTGTGTATTGTATGTGTTGCGTTTATAATGCTTGTCCATCAACAGCATGGCTCCCATGTAATGTTTTCATCTCACATTTAGACGAAGCTTCTTTCTTTTTGTATTTTTTTTGTCTGGCCGTTTGTTTTGCAGCCCTCTACGTCTTAACCCGCAGAGTTATCGGGATAAGGTGCCAACCCCAAGGTTAGCACCACATCATATTTCCTTTGCAATCATCTTGCCTGAGCGTCATTCAGAGCACGCATCCGCTGAATACCGAGATCCCGTTTATTTATAGTCCCCCGCGCGCACTCCTCCTTTGAGAATATCCTGATATCCTGTGAACACTTCACAGCTGCTCCAGCTTCCATTTGAATATCTGGACCCTCCAGGATATTTGGATATCACTGTTTATATTCATATTTGTTTGTTCCTCCACGTCAGCCTCAAAGGATCTCACATCAAGGGTGTTTTTGGTCTTTTAACACAGCAGTAGAGAGAGAGGACAGGAATGATGGAGGATGGAATCAGGAAACCAGATTTAAACTGGCATCTCACATATGAGCAGTACCGCTTAATATCATGCATCTGTTTTATTGGCTTCCTGTGGATAACACGTCCAAAGCAAAAACAACAACAACAAACATTTTAACTTAATTAGTTAGCTATCTAGTTGTCCTGTATGTGACATTGTAGTGGTATCATTTTTTTTGTGTGTGTATAATTAAAACTGAAATATAAATATAAATATAAAAGTAGAAACTATTGTAAATATTAAAGTTAACATTTAATATAATTTTTCAGATAGCACAGATACGTCTGTAAGATGTCTGCTAGAGATCTGGAAAACATCTGCAGTGTAAATACATCTGATAAACATTGTAGAAAGAGCAGTTTTACATACATTTTAAAGATAAATAAACATCTTAAAATCATCTTCTGACAGGAGACGTCTCAGAGACGGTTTGCAGATGAGCAAACACTCAAAAAAAATACATATTTCAGATGAAAATGCAGAAATCAAATAGACGTCTCTAAGATGTTCGTGTGCTTTCAGGGAGATGAATACAGCGTTGTAGCCTAACCACCATTACCCACCGATAATCGCAATAAGCTCCGCGTTTTGTTACTTTCGATAAGAAACAAAAATAGTTTAAACCTTGCATTTTCAGTTTAATTTGGGGAAAACACTTAAAACATTTGTTGTGTTGAGCTATTTCAATTACTTTTGTTTACTTCAATATATATATATATATATATATATATATATTGATTGTAAATTGATTTATTCATTAGTTTATGTTTTATTTATTTATTCATATATAATATGTTATATATGTATTTATTTTTAGATGGGATATTATAGTGTAGTTAGTGTGAAACTTAAATATAAATATCAAAGTTATAAATATTAAAGCTAACGTTTAATATTATTTTTAAATACAATTGTATGTCATTTTTAAATTCTACATTATGTCCACGAACAACAAAAATCTATTGGATGGGCATTACAGGTCTGGCACAAACCACTAGGACATGGTGCGGATGTGCTTTTGCAAAGTTTATTGATTTTTCCAGCTTGCAAAAATCATTATTAGCTTTTTAAATACTTAGTGAGCCTTATTATGAATCTTATTTTCATAAAATTCACCAATAACACTTCCTGACATATTGCTTTGAAGCTGCCATCCGGTCATGCGTCATCAGAGCGCATGGGTTGATAGGTATGCTATGCAGAGAATGAAAGTCTCCAGGGGTAGAGGAGCGCATGTGGTGAGAGAGGAGCCAGCGGGATCGTTAGATGTGGTTTGTCAATAACGGGTACTTCCCTTGGCCCGTTTCGCCTGTGGTTTGTGTTCCAAGTGTCGGCATTTCTCTGAACCGGACCGCGGCAGATAGGTTTCCCTTTAAAGCCCTGTCCTTAAGCTCTTCATTCGTCAGCACTTAAAAATATAACCAGTGCCTGTGATCACACAGCGTCCCACTAGGATTAATCCATGATTTCATCACATTTGATAACTGTCTGGCTAGCGAGATAAGGCAGCCGCCCGGATAAACTCTCAGTGTCAGAGAACTCTAACGGTTTCCTTGTTTGTCTTCTGCCAGCTTGGGGTTTACCACCAAATTAGGGCCCGTTTGTCCTTGTGTTTTAACCGTAGGGTTTGATCTTTCTGTCTAACCTCTATATTTAATACCACAGGTTAAAAGCAAGGTCAGCATGTACCTTTGATTAGCTTACTCAATCTAATAAAGTGGAATGAGACGGGCTGATTCTTATCTCACCATTTTGCCAGAGTGGGCTAATGCTTTTCCGCCTTCGTGCAGTTTGAGCAGTCTGACAGTAGATCTGTGTGTCTTTTATCACTAGTACACACTAGTATTGCTTTCACCATCTGGGGTCAAGGGGTTATATAGCATCTTTTCTCATTCATGTCTCTTGTAGTATTTTGTGTGTGTGTATTTGTGGTGTATTCCTAGCTACTCTTTCTCTCTGAGAATGGCACCAGTGAGGAAAATTAACAGCTCTGATATAATTGGAGACTCAACGAAGCTTTCAATGGAAATTAGTCTCAGCCGACTGCAGACTCTGGTACTAACCACCACTGAGTGCTCTGCTGTAAGCCTGGCCCATAGTCCAGCCTAATGTTACTGCCAGGGTTGGTAAATTGAAACTAAACTTGTTAATAAATGTTAGCTGAAATATATAAAACGTTTTAAAAAATAAACTTTATTTCAACTATAGTTGCCAAAGCAAATTTACTAAAACAGAAATAAAAATGTAATATATTTAAATATAAACGAATAAAAATTGACAAAAACGCAACAAAATAACTAAAATTTTGAGTAAAATGAAAAAGAAAATGGAAAATACAACAATAAAATAAAAATAATAAAAATAAATGATAGATATTTATATAGAGGTCTATATACACTCCTGGACAAAAAATGGCTAAACCTTAAGCCTTTAATTATCTTAACGACAACTTATTGGTCAGAAAAGTGGCATAATTTAAGCAAATGCACTACTTTAAAAGCCATTGCTGTTGCAGAAAAACATCAAAGACAGAATGTTTTTCAAGAAAGTTTTTGTCAGAATATTGGAACTTGTGAGATAGTGAAATCTGCTGAGAAATATAATAATAAATGCATCTCTAGCACAGCGAAGCGTGAGGAAGAGAATGTGTCATTGAGTGAGGAGCCTCTTTAACCGCTGGTATTGGTGAGTTCTTCACTGTGAAAAGTCATTTTATGCTTTAGAGTACAGGAGAATAATGCAGAATGTATTGCCACAAATGAAAAGTTGTTATCTAAAGAGGAGCGATCAGATGTTATTCTTCAACAAGACAATGCTCCTGCCCAAAGTGCAAAGACAACCAAGAAATGGCTTGAGAACAAGTTCATCTGGCTCATGTTTTGACATCGGTCAGAGTCCAGATTTGAAGCCTATAGTTAATATTTGGTTAATATTAATATATAGTTAATATTCTCGCATTAAACTCAAACAAACTGGGAGACATTTTTCAACTACTCATGAAGTGTTTGAAGCCATCAACATTGAGTGGAACAACACTGACTCTTCTTCCTGTAAAAAGCTGTCTGTAAATTGGGAAAGATTATTCCGTGCTGAGTCACTTTATCTACAGTATTTGTGCAATTCCTACTAATTTCCTTACCAGTGATTTGTGATTAAAATGGCTGAGACCATTAAAAGACCATTAAATATTTTGGCTTGGCCCTGCACATGCAGGTGATCAGGTAAATTGGTAAATTTTAAATGTTTTTTAAATTTACATTTTATTCTTCATTAATTTTCCACAAACACAAAAACAAAATAAACGTATTAAAAAAATATAATAATGACAATTATTTTATGTTATATAATCATAAAACATTTCATATGAAAATAAACCAAAATAGAATTACCGGAATTATTCATACTAAAGACTCATAGATTTATATAACAATAAAAAATGTGCTTGGCAGCATATTGTCATTAATTCACTAAAGAATATGCCATTTGGGCATCTTTGACGTACTACTTCAAACATAATTTGATTTGCGTTGCTCTAAACCTAATCTGGTATGCTATAAAAGACCGATAAGTTTCCTGTACTGTTATTTAGAAGCAGGGCTGCAAACACAGAATCCTTTTGACAACATTAGAAAGATCAGTATGGGGTGGGATGGGATGGGATGTAGCTTTGTTTTTTTTAAATTTGCATGGTTTTGTCTCTATTTTGAAGATGCCAGAGGCAGTATTCACCCCATATTCAACACTGAGGATGTTTTCAGTAACTCTTGGTTTTAAGGTTACGTAGTTACACGTTAACTACATGTACTTACTATTGTAATAACAGTAAGATATGCATAATTACAAATATCTAACCCTAAACCAAACCCTAACCCTAACCGTAACTCTAGTAAGTACATGTAGTTAATTAATATTACTCAGTACTTATGTGAGTTATACAATGCATGTCACCTTAAAATAAAGTGTAACCACGTTTTCCCTCAGTCGGATCTAAAATGTTTCTGATGTTGCACAGCTCTGGGCTGCTTCCCAATCCAAATGTGAGATGTAATGAGTCATAAAGCAGAAGTGAGGTGGACCGTACACTCGGTTCATTAAAATAACCAAGGCAAACAATGAGTTATTGATGTAGGGGGCCAGCGTTCCAAAATAATGTTTTTGTGGGTCTCTCACCACAATATCCTCAAGATCAAATTGTACGGACGCTTATTTCCCACAGTTAGAACGGTTGTTTTTTTCTCAGCACAAAAACTCAAAGCTGTTTTTTTTTGCTTCATGTTTCCATATCTTCTACATAGACTCTGCCTATGGTGTAAAATGATACTGATGATCTTTTTGCCTACAGCGGTATGTCAGCACGGATGCAAACATGGTGAATGCGTGGGTCCCAACAAATGCAAGTGCCATCCAGGTTATACAGGAAAAACATGCAACCAAGGTAAGTGCTGAAGTGTGCATACAGTACGTTTAAATCAATCTCTCTTTCTATTCTAAATTCATTTAAAGAATGGATGTAGATGATGTAGATGTTACCCTGTAGGTCTACACAAAACAATGTATCTGTTGTATTGAGTGATATAGTGATTCAGGATGCGAGGTTTCCCTTAAGCTGATAATATCTCAATTACTGAACTAAGAACGCTGTACCGAACATAAAACCGAGCCAAGGGACTAAGTTCTGTCTGTAGTTGTCTCATCAGAAGAACGCTGGCGTCGGAGATAACCCCTGATTTAAGACAGCACGTTTCCATTTGAGAGGAGAAGGCTGGGAGATTTAAACGGAGGATTCTGTGCCCTCGGAAGGCAAAGGGAGAAGGTGTAATTAAAAGACGGGAAGGAAAGGGAAAACAATCCCCTCTGGAACGTGGAATAGTATCTTTTCGGGTTTCCCTTGCGTCATGGTTTCATGTCAAGTCGATTCAACTTCAGCATTGGTGGACTGGGTGGGAATGATTGAATTGAAAAAGAATGATCATCACAACAGATGAGGTTTTTAACAGCTTCACTTGGCTTCCGTGGTAAGAGCAATTAAAAGAATCTGATGGGATTTATAGGTAATGACAGATGATTGTCATGCCGAGGGCTTATTTGTCCTGTGTGTTTCAAACTTTGACAGGTGCTGGTTAGCGCGGACACCTGGGGGGCATATTAAAATGATCGGTGGAAGTAATCAAGCCTTTTATTTTTAGTGTGACTAACTGAAGTGTTTTTCAAGCCGCTAAGTGTTTTTGTTTTTTTAAATGATTTGTTACAAAACAATCAGCATGCAAATTAAATTATACCACACAAGACGCCCAATCACTTGTATTTCATAAGATATTGTAATCATTGCTAATATTGTTTATGATTTATTTTGAATCCTTTGTGAAATCACAGTCGATACTTTGCAAACGTTGATTATTAATAGCTCTATACTAATACTAATGTAATCAAAATTTGTTCATTTTTGTATTAACAATCTCCATATTAATAAATATAATATTATTCAATTGGGCCTAAAACTAACTTTTTGCCACACTTGCCAATGGCCAGTGACTTATAAATATTTTTTTTACCAGCCATGAAACATAAAGTTACAAAAGTCATTCAGTCAAGAGCAGAGTCATTGTTTTCTGTCTTTTGTTGTTTGATTAACACACAAAATTTGTGTTGATTAAAAACAAACAGCAGCAGGTATATTAGGCTGCTGTCACTTTAAGAGCTAATGCACAGATCCAACACACTGCGTTTTATTTCTCAACTGATTACGCTTAGTTAAGATATAAATGACTATGTTTACAAGGATACTCGCCAAGATGGGCATTTGGCCATCATTTTGTTTGAATATGTCTTTTCAAGTGCAAGAAGATGTGATAGAGAGCTCAATCCCATGTTGATTTTTACTCGCATTTGGTGCTTGGCGAGTGTTCATTTTAGGCCCTGCATATATATATATTTACATGAAACCCTTTTATAAACCAGGGCCTCAATGTTAAAAGGATCCAGCACAAGTGATTAGTGCAGAGCAAACCACGCGCAGAGCTGAACAGAAACAATGATAAAGAGCTTTGTGCTTAATCCATAACAATGAGGTGGGATAACACCCCCAAAGTTTAATAGCCAAATTGGGATTTAAAGGTGATGCGTGTCATTTTTCGATCTTAAAATACTTTCACCTATCCTGGTTTAATATGCAAAGACAAGTATGTGATTGAGCATTGGGCTCTGCAGTGCTATTAAAGGATATCGTATATTTTGATCATAAATATAAAATGATGAACCGGTCACAGAAATGTTGGCTCAAACAATGGCGTGCGTTTGGGGCATCCGTTTATTTTTATCACGTTCTCATGGTTCGTGGTTTGGCTGGTTACACACTGTACCCTTAAGTTATGTTGTATATTTGATAGAGCATGTGACATGTAGGACAGCAAGTGCAGCCTGCAAAATGCCATGAAGAGCATCTGAAATAAAGCAATGAGCCTTGCATCACAGAGATTTTACCAAAGTTTTTAAAAATGGATAATTCTGACCAGTGTTGGCGTAATGCATTGCAAGTAACGCAAGTTAAGTACTTTAGTTTACTTTTTCCAAGTTACACGTAAAGTAACGCATTACTTTTAAATTTGCAACAAAATATATTTTCCAAAATACTTTTTGTTATTATAAAAACAAATAAGCTCAGCCCAGGTGACTAAAAGTAACTGTAATGTAACACATTTTCTGTAGCTATAAGTAACGGAATTAGTTACTTTTTAAAGTAAACTATCCTTTTAAAGCACGATTAGCCTTCGCCTTCTTTGAGACTCCATTTTGCCAGCAATGGCTGCAGTTGCTCCTCACTGTAACATCACTGTCATGGAGATGATCTGAGGCAGATGGGCATCTTTGCCCAGAACAAATAAACTCATTAAAGCGCTAATCCATTTAGGAGTCAAGTGACTCTGAGCTGCATTCGGCTCTCCATGGATCAAATCAATTTAATAAGATGCTAATTTTCAGAGGAGGTCTTTGTTAATGAGAATCTGCTTACCTGCTGTTCCTGGAATCTATCAGGAATCCATTATGGGGCGTCAAATATTGTAAAATGCTTTCAGATATGAAGATAGATCTGCTTTGGTCTAACAATGCGTTATCCAGGGTGCACTTCTCCATTTCCCATGTTAAATGCTTAGTTTATTAAATGGCTATTAAAGCAATTGTTTTTTAACATAATGCATAAATTGTCTAGTGCACATGACATGTATAACTAAAATAGATGTTCCAGTCTCATGCTAAACTCTAAGTCATTTGGCAAAAAGTAAGATATCAAATGGCTCATACAAAATGTACACCTTTTAGTCTGATTGAACTGAATGTTGGACAGTTTGGTCATTTTTTCAGTTGGTCAGGCTCATTATGATTATTCTGATTACATTATAGAAAATAAATATTCACCTCTTAAAGGTTCAGTAGGAAAGAAAACAGCTAAAAGATGAAAAATAGTTATCTAAAGCTAAACTGCAACTGTTTTTGACTAACATCATACATAGTCTTCAGGGCAAACATAAAATAAAAATGTTTTCTTTGGTGTCTTAATGTTTTAAAATCATAAAACTCACATATGGACCCTGCACGGATTTTAGAAGTTACTAAGTCTACATCATAAATGTTTGATTTTCAGCAAGCCAGGGGCATAATCATGGTTAATGTGTTTTGTTTTTTGAAAAACACTATTCATTTCCATGTGATATTTAGGAGTTGGAAAGCCAAGCACAGCTGAGGGGATTAAATGGGATTCTTTACATGTCATCATATAATTAAGCTGTAAAGCGCCGACATTGTTCTGTAACACTGGCATTCCCTGCTCTCATCTTTTTTTCCAGTGTCAATCACAGACAGTTGTTGGTACTGTACTTGGTATTTTTGAATTACAGCCACTCTCCACTATTGTTAGGTTTTGTTCATCACCTAATATCAGCTGTTTCAGAAGAAAAGGGGTCAGGATGCCTCCAGTCATAATGGTTGGTGCTCACCGTGTAATAATGCAGCTGAGACGAAACCTGCCCACTTTTATTTATATCCAAAAAGAATCTGTCCTATCCATTTCCTGCTGGGATCTTACTGTTACTTTTTCTTCAAAGAAATAAAAAAAAAATCGAAATTGAGTTTCAACAAGAAACAGCTTTGGCAGCCCATTTCTGTTCTATTTCTGTATTTGACAAGAAATAATGTCAGACAAGACTTTCAGTTTGATCATTAATGGAATGGATCGTGAAAAGTGCTCTTTTTGTGAATGGGGGTTGGAAGGAGCAAAAAGGAAAGTCATTTCAGAGATGGTAGTACATTTTGATGAAAAATTAAAAAGACTAATATGAAGAAAGATTAATATTTATTAACTTTTTATTAAAATATAATGATCTTTTCCATCTCAGAAATGTCCCTTATATACAGTATATATATATATATAGACATTTCTCAGCGCGGTTTCTCGGCCGTCACAGAGGACGCGTTAAAGCGGGCATAAGGGCATGAAATTAGAGAATCTTTATTAATTCATGCGCATCCATACTCTCCTTTTCTTCAAAGTAAAATGCCAGTTTCTCGTGAGTTTTTGCAAAGGTCCCTTTAGGGGCTCCGTAGTAATGACTCCATTTTGATGTTACCAAGGCAATATGGGTGGGGAAAATATAAATGAATACTTTTACAGTCCTTCATTGTTTCGCTCAGAATATGCTGAAGCTTTAAAAGCATGTCCAGTGCTTTCTTATTTGACCTACTCATTTGCATATAATCTTTATTTACTGAATAATGTTATTATTCTCCTCTACAGGAATATTTGTATACATGTTTTTGTCCACGTTATCCTGTGTGCTGTTATCTGTCTGTTTTCCTCACTCCTAAAGAAGAGGAGGGCTATGTTATCCCCCCATTATGGCACAGTCACCCTCCTGTTTTTGTTCCCATGGACCACCAGCCGATTGCGGTGCCTTCAGAGGGTGAGCGAATCCTCTGTGTGTGATTTTCATGTAAGAGCACTCACCGGGTGACGCCTGCATCCCGAATGCCACCCCTCTGGCCCACATGCATGGTGCGAGAGTCAGGACTTTCCTTTCAGCAGATCCCCAAAGCCTCCACAGGCATGGCCGGAATGACATGGAGAAAGCCATGCATGCCTTGGAACACACACACACACACACACACACACACACACACACACACACACACACACACACACACACACACACACACACACACACACACGAAGCCTTTAAGAGGCTGTTATGTTTCAACCTGCTTTCTTTCTCCCACACACACATCCTGTCTGTGTCTGTCAGTTCTTCTGAACTTCTTTTATCCGCAAGCACTCAAGTGGCTGTCCGGCTGCTCTCCTCCTCTTTGACCTTCTGCCTCTCCTCTATCTCAGGCCCATCTCCAGTTCCCAAATATCCTACCATTCAAAAAGTGTCTGTCATGTTATTGTTGTTGTTATTACTGTTGTTGTTGTCTGCCTCTTAGGTAATTCTGGTCTTGATTTTTCAATCAGACCTGCAGTATGGGATGTCACTTTCAAGTGAACTGCCCTCACTTATCTATCTATCTATCTATCTATCTATCTATCTATCTATCTATCTATCTATCTATCTATCTATCTATCTATCTATCTATCTATCTATCTATCTATCTATCTATCTATCTATCTATCTATCTATCTATCTATCTATCTATCTATCTATCTATATATCTATCTATATATCTATCTATCCCAATCCAATCCATCCATCCATTGGTTGCCATGGTAAATATTTTAAGGGTGGTATGATGGCTGGTAAATAATCGTGTTAACCTGTTAACCTCTCTCTCTCTCTCTCTCTCTCTCTCTCTCTCTCATTTTTCTTCACTGCTCATAAGTGTAACACTCAGAAATAGTCTGCAGTCACACTTTCTATACGCTGTAAACTTCTTTAACCTGCACTCTGTTTCGTGGTTTTCAACACTGTCACACCTCCTACCCTCCATTTTCTCCGTTCCAAACTGGACAATTTAGGCGTTTTTATTATTATCATTCCTTATCATTAGTTTGCCATGTGTTGTAGCTCAGAGCTGCCTCCTGTCAAGAATGGTTATTCTGGGAATGTGACATTTCATTTCTGCTGTTTTCAGCGTTATTTTAGGTAGCAAAGGGCCAACGAGTCTCCTGTGATGATGGGTTAGTTTCCTCTTCACCTCCGTTGACAGAAAAAGGAGTTGCTTCGTTTTTCGAGACATCTTTCTGCAATGTATTTGTTTACTTGCTGCTGCGCTCAGAGAGCTGAGTTACAGCCTTCGTGCGATGTAGACGTGTAGATGAGGTTTTGCGATTTTACAGATGATTTGATATCACTTGGTATGGTCTGATTAAAAATTTCGTTTTCACATAATTTTTTCTTAAAGCTCATAGTTAAGCCCACCCAAAATTTGTAATGATGTTATTATTAATTCTCCCTCATTTCTTCCATGAAACATAAAAGTTTGACAGAATGTTCTTCCTGCCCTTATCCCTGCAATGGATGTAAATACAAGCTCATTTAATGACAAAACGCCTATAAATGTATTTTTTCATTTTATTTATTTTAATTTTTTATTGATAATGTATGATATGTTGATGTATATGTTGTTAATAATAATAATAATCATGACGTATGATGGTGATAATAATGATAACAATAATTGTCCGTACAAAAAAATGAATTCTAGCTCAATTAAACCATATAACTGCTAAAAATATTATCCATGCAACAAGTGTGATACTTTCAAAGTGTGCTTATTTTCAAATGTAAGACTCATCATGCCAGGTTTGATGTTACTGGAGAGGGGAAATTCTCAGTTTTGGTCAGTTTGTCAGTTAGTTAGTTTGTTTGTAAGAGCAGCTCTGCAAAAAGAATGGCAGCATTTTTGTCTTTTCACAATATCTTCTGTTGTGTTTCATATAAAAAATGTAATTACAGGCTTAGAAATCATGAGGGTGAAAAAAAGTGATGAAATAATTTTTTTGTGGTGGACTTTGTCTCTAATATTCTATTTATATATTTTGATATTAATATTATATTTTTAGGATGAATTATAATAATGCATAATACTTTAAAGGGGTCATATAATGGTACATGCACTTTTACAAGTTGATTGTACTGAAATGTGTGTTGGCAGTGCCTGTACACAACCTTCATATAATGATAAAAATCCATCCAGTGATTTTGTTTTAATCTCCTTATGTTATCCCCATAGACTGCAAGGTTATCCTCCATCTCAAATCAAGCCGTTCGACCGTGTGACGTCACACGGTCGGACGCCCCTCCCACGATTGTTGATTGACAGCAGCGTTTCAACACAGACCCGCCCTCGCTAATAAGCGAGCTGTCAATCATAGTCCGCGCGGACCGTGTCTTGCTGAAAAGTGCGCCGGCGTATTGTCTATGAGCAGAATGGCTCTAATGGCGCTTTTCCACTGCATGGTACGGCTCAGTAAGGCTTGGCTCGCTTCGCTTTCCCACTGCGTGGTACGACTCGGCTCGGCACGGTTCAGTTCGCTTTAGCTCGGTTGCCTTTACACTGCAGTTAGTACCGCTTCAAAGTGGGTGGTATTATGACTGATTGTTATAGTTTATCCGCTCCTCGTCAACCAACAAGAGGAACGTCTGCGCTTCACGTCCACTGACCACGATTCAGCCATTTCTTTTTTGGAAGTTTTTTTTCTTCAAGCAAGTCAAGCAAGTAGTTTTAAAACAGGTGCTACAGCGGTGGCCGTTACTGGCTGTTTAAATCTAGCGGCTTTGATGTCTTGCAAATACAATGACGCTGGTAGTGACGATTCTGTTTGTCTGACCAATCAGTGATCTACAGTGCTTCCACGTCACATTTCAGTATTGGTACGGTACTCTTGGAACCTCAACAGAGGTGGTACCATTTAAAGCGAGCTGTACCGTACCGTACCATGCAGTGGAAAGCGCCATAAGCGATGGTGGTGTTCTATTCGTGGGTGCAATAAGGCAGTGTTTCCCAACCCTGCTCCTGGAGGCACACCAACAGTGCACATTTGGGATGTCTCCCTTATCTGACCCATATATTTCTGGTCTTGGAGTCTTTACAAATGAGCTGATTCAGGTGTGATTGATTAGGAAGAGTTGGAAAATGTGTAGCGTTGGTGTGCCTCCAGGAACAGGGTTGGGAAACACTGCAGTCATTTTAATGTTCCTAAATCCGAACCGCTGAAGACCCAGAGGCTGAGTTTGTATTCGAAAGGAATATTCCCCACGATCAACGTCAATGCGTTCATGTTTGCGCGAATCATTTCACACATCAGACTGCTTTATAAACGAGGGTCAGTATAAAGCTGGTTTTGCTAAGAAGCTGCTCCTGAATAAAGGATCGATACCAATTATTCGTGTCCCTGCTGCACCTCCAGAAGAACTGAAGTGAGTGTAACATTTTATTCACCTTTATATTAATATTTATATTAATCTTTGCAAATCGCTAGCTTCACGATGAATGCGTCTAAGGTTTACACTCAGGGTACATTACGGCATGTTTTCTATGTACGACGTTCTCAATATAATTCATAATCTCACGTTTATAATGAACAACGCGTTATGGTTATTGGGTTACAAACGGTGTATGCACAGAACAGAGGGGCGGGGTGAGCAAAGCTCATTATCATTTAAAGACACATGCACTTAAACGGCGTGCTGACAACAGAGCTGTTTTTGACCAGGTAAAATAAGTGTTTTCTTACAATACTAATGTGAAATTTTAATTAAAGTATATTACAAACTTTTAATTTAGACCCTAAAGAATAATATTAGCTTGTACAAAAATGGCATTATATGACCCCTTTAAGATTATTTTATTATTTGATTCTTGCCATAGAATACTTTTTATTTCTTATAACACTTCATAGAAGTGTCTTGCCACATTTCCAACTAGTTCAGCTTGTTTCTATTAACAAAGTGTTGCAAATGCCCAGCTGAAATCCTCAAGCAAAGAGTGTGTCAAGGAAAGGGTCAACGTTAGTCAATTATGTCCCAAATCATCATGGAATTGCAGATTTTTGCCAAATTGTGATTCGGAGTGCGTAATCACGGCTTCGGCGGCTCAGAGCTACAATATGTACAGAAGAATGTTGTACGGTTTGAAAAGATGTTAAAGATTTAGACTCGATTTTGATTCAACTTTGAAACCGAGAGATTGGTTTGGGTGGACTCTTGGTAAGATGAATGGCAGTGATTGTAGTCCTCACACACCTCTGCTAATCATCGCAGTCAAGTGACCTCCCACCACTGCCAATTACCAATTACACTGCTATTCATCTATTTTAAGTCTGTGCCACCTGTCAAATATAGCCTGCATGCAAGAACGCATTCCGTGCATAACAGACCGCTAAAGATGGCGCCATTCTCTCAGAACTGGGCCATGCCCAAGACACTCATGTACACCAGCCAGGAGGATCTATTTTCAGTCCGGTGCAAATGAGACTGCAGGCATCATGCTACGTGTCTGGCCTATAAACCTGGCTGTGTAGCTCATGATGTTGAGATGTAAGTGATATGTAGCCCAGCTGATGGCCCATGTGGATATATGGTTGAGCACTGATTGAACTATAGCGCTTTCCCCCCCCTCCCAAATAAAAAAATCAAGCATTTCTTTGCCTTGCTGATAGAAAACCTCTTATTTGTATTTTCTCAACAAATGCGGGCTACTTTTGTGCTACTTAATAATCATATGAGGAATGGCTAAATAATCACTTAACCTTCTGGATAAATAGATTAAATAATAATGATCAAGTAATCAAAATTAATTTATTAATTAAAAAAAGTATATAATAAGCTAATTGAAAATACAATGTTTGTGTCACTATTTACAATATTGATCTAATCTTTTTTTTCCTATTGATAAAATTGAAATCATCATTTCTTTGGGAGAATTACACAATGTACAAAATTTTCACACTGACTTTTCCTTTTGTAAAATAGAAAACTCTTAATTAATGAATGAATTATCCTCAATTATAAAATGTGACAAAATACAATTAGTGAAAACATAAATAAAACAGTTTTTCAGATCAGCAATTCAGTGTTATTTTAGTATTATTAGCATACTATTATAGTATTTATTAATATTTTTAATGACCTTTTATTTTTCATTTTAGTAATTTTTCCCCATTTTCAATAATTGTCTAATATTGCTAACATTTTTATCTTTTTTCAAATGTTCAAATTCTTTTTATATTTAACTTAATTTTTTGTTTTTTCATATGATATAAAAATATTTTGAATAATTTTAGTTGAAGTTTTAGTAACAATAACACTACTTCATCAATTGAGAATAAATAAATCATGAAAAAATTGGTCTCATAATGTGATGTTTTTTATGTTAGTTATATATATATATGTGTGTGGTGTGTGTGTGTGTGTGTATGTGTGTGTGTGTGTTTTACAATTTTATACATAGCTCTATTATTGATTTACCTCTTCGGTCTGGCAGTCTTTGGTCCTGAAGTTAGTTTTAAGGTGGCTATGGTTCAAATTGTCTCTATATGGCAGTAAGGTTAGTGTTCAAAGTCTAGAAATAGTTCAACAGCTTCAAAGTTTAGAATATTTTAAAATATTTAAAGTCTGGTAATGAGTGCGTAGTTGACCTTTGCAGAGTTGTCAAAAGGAAGAAGTTACTTTTTGTGTTAGGCGTAGAGTGTCGGAAGCTAAAGCTCAGGTTTGTTGAAGTGCAGCGTCCTGTGGAGTGAGGCGCTCAGAGGTGGGCCTGTCCCGACACGGTGGCCTGCGGCTTCACCTTCTTCTAGCAGACGCCGCCTCACAGGTTTAAAAGGATTGACCTTTTAAATTTGACCTCTGGTTTAAGCCTAATTCCTGGCTCTCTCACACGAGGATGTTCTAACCTCCCCCTCTCTGTTCTTCTGTCTGCAGACTTGAACGAGTGTGGCCTCAAGCCTCGGCCCTGTAAACACAGGTGCATGAACACATACGGCAGCTACAAATGCTACTGCCTGAACGGATACATGCTGTTACCTGATGGGAGCTGTGGAAGTGAGTTACGTTTCTGTTTTACAGGTGGTGTCCAACTGTGTCAATGGTTTAATAGCTCTTCAGAGCTTTGCTTGAAACGGACAGAGGCGGACAGAGAACACAGCTTCATTACTTGAGTAAAAGTACAGATACCCCTTGCTAAATTTTACTCAAGTACAAGTAAAAGTACTACAGTCAGATGTCTACTTAAGTAAAAGTACTGAAGTACTTGTTTTTAAAAGTACTTGAGTATCAAGTGTACATTTTCTAAATATTGCATAACTACTGCCACAGTGCTTATTTATGTACAGAAACGTCCTACATGGAGTTGAAAAATGAAAAATGTTAATGTTAATACCTTGGAGAATGTTAAAGGAATTGAAAGTAAAATCAAGTCATTTTCATCTTTTTACCATGTTGCTTTATTTAACATTTAAGTAAATTCAGAAAATGTAAATAGTCTGGCGAGGTGGGCCACGGGTTGGCACATTCCCGGGATGGACCTGGTGCGTCTTCATCCATTGTTTCGTCTCTTATCTAAATCTGACCATGGAGTTGACTTTGGCAGAAAGCTGAAGGTGATTGCTGATACGCTGTCTCAATCAGTGGCACCTGCACAATCCAAACACGTTTGAGAGGGAAACATCAAATTGAGGGTTTCCGAGATTTTTCTTTTTTCCTTTTTTTTTTCTTTTTTTTTTTGAAGTAGTAACGGGTACTCACGATTATGGATAGAAATGTATTGGAGTACAATATTTGCCTCTCTAATGTACTTGAGTAAAGTCATGAGTACTCCACAAAAATGATACGCGAGTAAAGTACAGATCCCTCAAAATTGTACTTAAGTACTATACTCAAGTAAATGTACTCCGTTACTGTCCGGCTCTGGAAACGGATGATAGTGCTACCAGCAGTGTCAACTACAATGTGGATGTTTTGTTTCTACAAGCTGGATTTCTACATGCTTTTTTAGTGTATTGTTCTAAAAAGCTTTACAGAGAATAAGACAATGCAACAATACAGACAATATAAAATTAGGATTACTAAAAATAGTTTTAGTTTTATGGTTACATTTAAAAAAGAGAAGAAAAAACAGGGTTGCCTTCCTGGATTTTATTTTATTTTATTATTTCCATTTCATTTCATCGATTTTATTAATTATTTTATGCATTTAAGTGGTTTTATTTTTCCACATTGAAAAAAGAGAAAATTGCAATTTTCCTTCTGTATTTTCTATTTTTTATTTTATTTTATTTATTTATCTTTGTGAAAAAGGTTTTTATTTTTTCCACATTAAAAAAATATTTTTTCCAATTTTTTTTGTTGAAATTTCCACATTGAAAAAAAAGGAAAATCGCAAATTTCCCTCTATTTTGATTTATTATTTTATTTTATTTATTACATTTATTTTCTCTTTTATTAAAAAGAAAGTCACCGTTTTCCTTCCCTAACCCCTTTTTTATAGTCTCTTCTGCCATACACAAATCATTCTAAGAGCTCAGGGCATCCCTCAACCCTGCAGAGAGCTTTCAAGTGACTCACAAAAAAAATATGAGAAAGCTGTGAACTTCAACCCTGCCAGGCTAAGGCTAAGTCTTATTGCTGGCCTTAAGCTATCCTCCCTACGCCAAGTGGACTGTGCCTGTGCTTGCCTGGTGCTAAGTGTGCTTCCAGAGGCTTCAAGAGTACGCTCTCTTACCCCTTTTCCACCAAAGCATTTTGAGAGCCGGTGCTTACTTGCGAACCAGTTCTTTGTGTTTCAACAGCCAAAGAACTGGTTCTCGGCCAGTAAAACTGGTTCCAAAGCGGCACCAACTCTTTGCTGGATTAGAACCGTTCTTTTACCACGTCATGCTTGCGTCGGGGGCCGGGGCGGGTTTAGATGTGTTCTTAACATCTTTTCTGACCCCAATATAGGATCGAAAAGCCAGGAGAAACATTTACAGAAACACAATGTAGTCCGCCATTGTAATTGTTATGCTTGAAGTTGGCGCAAGCGTTTCTAGTTTTTTTCATTGAAAACATTAGGTAAGCAAAGAACAAAACAGTATACACAATATAGAACAAATAAACGGAAAAAAAAAGACAAGACAGGGGTACACAATAACTAATCAGAAAAGATTACATATCAAAGGAAAAGATTAAAAGACTTACATATTTCAATTGTTTTTAAAGCCTTCTTGGTACACGAGTTAGAGATAATCCCAAAGTAATGTTGTACTTGCAAGCGTTTCTAGCTAAGACGTATGGCAACATACACAGTGACGTAACGACGTCGTTCGCTGGGCGCTCTAGTCAGTGGAAAAACAAACAGGTTCTGAGAAGGTTCGCAAGTTGAACCAACTCCGAACCAACTTTGAACCAGCACCAGTTCCGAACCAGTTCTTTTTTGGTGGAAAACGGGTATCTGATAACTATTTTCTCACCTTCCCACAGCTCACACTTCAGCAAACACCATTGAATCACAGAGTTAATCAAAGTATGGTGACGTGGGTGGTACAACCATTATTAATGCTCGGATGGCAGATTACTGCATAGTTTGGAGAGGTTGGGTGCTGATCTGATAAAAGTCTGCACAAGCTCAAATTATTCATAACTTTGTTATTTGTAAAATTATCTATTTTATATTAAACTTATTTTTATTAAATTCAATTTAATTAAAATTATGATTAATTATAATAAAAAATGAAACGTATTCCACATGCAATGAAAAATAATTATTAATAAAAATAAATGTAGAAAATATGAATTTAGAACAATAATAATAATAATAATAAACTATAATTTAATTATTCACGAAATACACTAAATTGCTCAAAATTCAATGAAAACATTAATTAAAACACTTATGTTAAACATTTACTCAAAACTCACTTCAAACTGCCATAATTGGCAAAACAAGCACAATTTTATTTTAATGTTTTTGATTTATTTTTACTGTGATATTTTAACGTGGCCCAGAATTGAGATCTATTACTTGTGCAGTACACAAGAATTTAAAGGTTTCGTAACGCATCTTTATTTCATTTCCTTCAAGACTTTAGAAAGTGTTTTTTTTTTTGTTTGGTTTTGTTTGTTCTTCAGCCTGCATTAGCAGGAACAATGTGGCGGCATCTTTTCTCTAGAGTGTTTTTTACCTCTGCCTGATGTAAAATGGGCAGTGCTGTCTGTGACGACCCCCTCGACACTAGTTGAGTGTTTCTCCGCAGGGCTAGATCACTGCACAATCTAATAACGCAAGGTTATCTGCTTCACTGCTCGTTTCCTTCAAGGCCATGAAGCTAAATATGGAAAAGTGTGTTCCCTTCTGCAACCTGTGGCCTCGCACCCCATTTAATGGCTGTTCATCTTTTGTTCTCTTGCTTGGATGCTTATATATGGAACATCTGTGGTACATTTTGTTTTCCATGTACAGTGTGCTTTGTATACTTGAGTGGTTCAGTTTGAATGTATAAGTGGAGGAATTGTGTATCATAAGTGCTAAAGCTGGTGTGTGCATCTTTCTGTCAGATGCCCGGACATGCAGCATGGCGAACTGCCAGTACGGCTGTGAAGTAATGAAAGGAGAGGTTCGCTGCCAGTGCCCGTCTCCAGGTCTGCAGCTCGCTCCAGATGGCAGGACCTGTGTGGGTATGTGTTCATGGCTAATGCATTGCTTTAATTGGTAATCGAATTTTCACTGGTCTTTAGAAAGAAACTCATTATTGTCACAGAGGCTGTAGGAAGCACACGACGAAGATGGTGGTGAGCAAATACAAAGGTCTTTAATCCAACAGCAAACACAGAAGAGTGCGACACTGATTACACCAAAAATAACCGAACAGAACAGGGAGTAGAAGTACACATAGCAAATGAGGACACTAAACAGGACCAGCTGGGCAGAGATTAACCAATCAGACACCATCAACTAATGAGAATTAATACAGACATGACAGAAACAACTAAACAGATGATTGTGACAATTATGCGAACACACTGTACGTTTCCGAACCAAAATAACCATAGCTGCGTCTGGAATCGCATACTTTCTTGAGCAGGTACTACATTTGAATTTGAAATAACTTTGTGACCATTAAAAAAGTATCTATTTAGTATGAGTGTGTAGTAGGAATGTAACGTACTACATTCGCCATGTTGTCATTATTATGTGATCTACCAGCGTCAGTTGTGTCGCTTAACTGCCATTCATAAATCCTGGCCTCATGGGATAGTAAAGTGTCCATCGTATGCACACTTCAGAATCTCATAGGAAGTAGTAGGTCATCCGGGGCTTTTTCGCTTTTCCGAATACTATGCATTTAGACATACTATTCTGTTGGCGTACTGTTTTTTGCATACTATATAGTAGGTAAGTATTCAATTTGGGATGCAGTGCATCTAAAAATCTGCCATCAAAAGTGTCAATATTTTATATTTATAATAAATTGTATAAATAATATATAATATTTATAAATTATATACAAAAAATATGTATACATTATTATATCAATTTTATTATAATTAACTGAAAAAAATATATAGCACATTACTAGCATGATTAGCACGTTGCTAGCATGATTTAGCATGTTGTTAGCATGATTTACCATCTTGCTAGCATAATTTAGCACATTGCTAGAATGCTGTTAGCATGATAAGTCAGAACAGTTTGAAGGTCTGACCTGAGTTTGGTGGTTCTAGCTTTAAAGCTCTAGGAGGAGTAGCAGGCAGACATTTTTTTGTCTCAGAAGAAGTTTAAATAGCATTTCACTTCCTCAAGCCAACTTAATAATATGACACTAGCATATGCCATTCCTAATAATAATACTAGGCCTACCACTAATAATATGACACTAGCAGTGCCATTCCTAATACTACTACTACTAATAATTATGTCACTAGCAATGCCATTTCCAGGAAACTTGAATACTGTAAATTGCTTTGGATGAAAGCATCTGCTGATTTCAGGCAGAAAAAAAAAACCATTAAATAAAAAATGACCCCTTTAAGTCAAAAGAAGAACGAGCATGAGCACGATCTCTCTGTCTAGTAATCTTTTGAATGTGTGACATGATTTTTTTGTGGCTGTCAGAAAAGACAAACCTTTGCTATATACAAATGTGTCACAAAACAGTCGCTTTCAATCTCGTCTACGCTCCTGCTACAAAACCGTACGGATCGCACCAGTCCTTGACAACAGAGCTGTGCTTCTTTCTTTGATACGCTAATTATGCGTTAAGTGCTTGGAAATGTAATTTTGGCGTTCGTTAATGACTGTTTTAATGGCATGCCGTAGTCCTAGAGACGGCAACTACATAGACCGTTTGAAGAAGCAGATATTCACATCTTCACCACACAGATCACTAAATCACAAATGGATTGGAATGAGACAAATTGAGTCAGTTAACCTAATGCTCCTCTACGCACATTTGTCTTGCTTGACTCTTTACATTTTTTTTCCTGACTTTTTTGCCTTTTTTCTGGAGGCTATGAGGAGGGGAGTGCAGAAAACAGTGTGAGTTTTTTAAAGGGCACCATAAATCATGGACTGACCATCTTAATGTTTCATGGCACAGGTGTTCAGCTCTTTAGGCATTTCAGCAGAGGACTTTTATTGCTCCGAGGAGGGCAGCTTTTGTTAGATGGATGTCTGTACATGCACACATAAGTGTTGAGTTTGAATGGCACTCCTGCAGAGCGTTCACACACTGCTTGATGCAGATCTCAGTTTAGTTAAACCTTAAATGCAGCATATGCCAGCACAAAACATCACAGTGTACAATGAAAAATAATCCTGACAGCATAACGCAGCACATCAATTCAAGGATCATGAATTATATAAGTGTACTTTTGAGGTGATCAGAACCAATGTGATGCTGTCCTTAATTCACTGAGACCTTTTTACTTTGATCCAAACTGGAGCTTGAAAAAGAGTAGAGAAATGATGGATTGGTGTGTTTGTTTCGCAGATGTGGATGAATGCGCCACGGATCATGCGGTTTGTCCCCGTTTCCGTAAGTGCATCAACACATTTGGGAGTTATATCTGCAAGTGCCATGATGGCTTTGACCTGCAGTACATCAATGGAAAATTTCAGTGTACAGGTAAGCTGGTGGTGGATATAGTGTACATTAACATTACATTCATAGACAACATCCAAAAACCTTTCAAACATTGTTGGAATTGTGTAGCATTGTTTGATTTGATGATTCTCAAACAGAAATAATTTGGGATCACTTTTACCTCGCATTAGCTATTTGTAAGAAATTATTGCATTAGCTATTTGTAAGAAATTATTGCATGTGTACTTCACTGACAAGATATTTCAATAAACCATAATGCATTGAGAAAATCTACCCAGTGGTGGATAGTAGAAAATGCCTGTTGAAAAATGGCATGTTATAGTGATATCTTGTTTTAGCTAAGCAAAATAACTATTTGCACTATGCTATGTAGTGATGCACCAAAATTTCGGTGACCGAAAATATTATGCCAAAACAACAACAACAAATGTGTCTACTAGAAGAGTTTTCATGTTTGAATGTTCATAAAACATTATTTTTGAGCAACCATTGTTGCAGCACCTCTCTTCTCAGTCTGTCAGTAACGATCAAGAGGGTAATCCATCAGCCGGAAACTGAAGCATCCCTGGGGGCTGCCGTTGTAGCAGAACTTCACCTGCTGTTAGCATTCCATTGACTCCCATTCATTTTTGCGTCACTTTGATAGCGAATAACTTTAAGTCTGAGGCGTCCAAAGACTCCATGTGTTCATTATTTATATCTAAAGAAACAAGACTGTATAAAAGGCTCCATTGTTTTGTATCTTACATTATGGCCTCGTAGAAGCCGTTTTTGTAAAAATAGGCTAACGATTGCGTCATAACCACTCGACTCTCAGACGCACAATCGAGAAATTGCTGTATAGACAGGCGGAGGAGCCTGTCACGCCCCTTACCATAACCGCTAGTTTCAACACACTACTAACTCAACTCAACCAAGCCCTGCATTTTCTTTTTTTTTTTTTTTTTTTTTGAGTATGCCTTGGGTGGGATTTATTTAAATGAGGAATATTGTGATGTTTTTGTTCCCGAAAGAAAACTCAAGGCTACAATAAAGGCATTTTAAGGAGTTCAGAAAAAAAGAAAAAAAAGCTAGTGTTGTTCACTAGTTTTGGAAAAGAGCTGATGACTTCTATTTTAGAATCTACCTGATTTCACAGAAGCAATTCTTTCTGCTTTAATGGTCCTTTAGATGTGAATGAATGCTCTTCGGGTCAACACCAGTGTGGTCCCTACGCCACCTGCTATAACACACCTGGTTCATACAAGTGCAAGTGTAAGAAAGACTACAGAGGCGTGGGCTACGACTGCCAACGTAAGTATGCAAACCAAAGAATTACTGCGATGGAATATTGAAATCCACTTCAAAGTGTTTACTTTTTGTTACTGTTATAATGCACACGTTTTAAACTGAGATTAAAATCAATATCACAACAATAAAAATATCTCATTTGCATCATTTAACACACTTCATGCATAAACTGATCACATTATAGCACTGGCAACAATTTAATTGGTCCCCATCTGTTCTCAGTTGCAGTGATTTTGATTAATTTAGATTAAAAGCAGCTATGTAAAGTAAAATAAGGTGGAACGGTGCTTTCAAAGGCACTTTGAAATAGGATAAAGGTTTGGAAAGGCTTAAGTCAGGAGTCATTGGTATAAAGGCTTAAAGAACATAAGCTAAGGCAAGGTTATCATTAAGAGGTGGACAGCGTATGGGTGTCCCTCGAAAGTAGACAACCAAAGAGGTTGATCACAGACACTGCCTGGAGATTGATGGACTTTGATGGAGCTATAGGCCTTTTTTGTGGCAAAAACGGATCTGGCTTGTGTGGCTGAACAGTGACAGAGTAGACTGAGGTAAACCAGTACTGCACTTTGCACTGGTGAATGCATGTTCTTTGTAGATTTTCTTCCCCTTGGCCTGGGATTGGGATTCTTCCCCTTGGCCTGGGATCCCCTTGGCACTTGTCAGGGAAGAAAAGATGGATGAAGAAAAATCTTGACGAAAAGCCGGAGCCTCAGCCATGATGTTGAACATAGGTAGATTGTTCACCTTTTCAATGTGACAGTATCCCATAGCACAATCCCAATGAAGCCAAAGTGGCTGAATGACAGGAAAGAGTATGTTCATGAGCGGAGGTGTCAGAGTCCTGACTGAAATCCTTAAAAAATTCTCCGGAATGAATTAAGTCATACAGTCCCTCAAAGGTTACAATGCATTTCTGTAGATAATGATAAATGATACTAAATGTTGTAAACATTTTAGTAGCAAAAAGGTATATGAAAAAAAAAGCTCTGCTGTTCAAAATATTGGGATAAAAAATATTTTTGAAAGAAAACTTTTATGTTAACCAAGGCTGAATTTATTTAAATACAGAACATTTTGAAATAATGTGAAATAATATAGCTATACTGTTTTCTAATTTAATGTTTTTTAAAATGTAATTTTAATCTTGTTTTTTTTTTCTTCTTTTTTTTTTTTTCTTTTCATCAGTCACATGATCCTTCGGAAAACATTTTGATTTCTTGCTCCAGACACATTTCTTATTATTTTCAATGGTAAAACAGCAGTGCTGCTTAATATTTTTGTGGAAATTGTGACAATTTTTTTCAGGTTTCTTTGACGAATAGAAAGTTCCAAAGAACAGTATTTGTTTGAAATAGAAATCTCTTGTAACATTATAAATGGCTTTACTATCACTTTTGATTAATTTAATGCATCCTCGCTGAAGAAATGTATGAATTTATTTAAGAAAATAGTACTGACCCCAAATTTTTGAACTGTAGAGTATATATCCTATTTTCTTATATATTTTACACGCACGGCACGCACGCACACACACACACACACACATTAATTTTTTTTAATTTTTTTTAGGCTTTACTGTGAAATATTCAATTTTTTTTTAATTAATAAATTACATGTCTGGGTATATGTGGCATGAAAAAGGTGCTGTTTTTAGGTGCTTTTACACTTTAGATCTGATGAAAGAAAATATCTTGAGTGCTTCCTCCCTGTCTGGAATTCTTTTGTCTGCTGTGCCTTTAGTCAGGAGTGACTTGAGGTTGATAGATGCCATGTTTTTAATCTTCGTGAACAAAGAAAGGTTCACCGTGAGCATCTGATGACACCACAACTGAACGCTCTTCACATGCACTCTACTGCCTTTATAAAACACTGTCAGTGGCTTTATGTATGTAGTATTATGCATGCATCGTTGCAACCTGCTCAATCTTGTTATTATTTGTTAAGTGGACAAAAATACAGTTGTTGTGAGTCTTGACACCTGATTTAATCATTGTTAAACCAATGAGGCAACCCATCCCTCCTTAGCATCTGTTCTGAAAACTTTCAGCCAGGTGTGACTCAGAAGTGCTGGAAGTGTTAAATTACTGCCTTTTTGGGAATCGCATATCAAAGCTCCTGTGAAACCTGAGATAGCATTGTCACATTCATTCCTTTAGTGTTCCCTCCTTAAGAATGACACAAGAGCGAGTGTCTACGCTTCTGGTATGGATTTTTAATGTGATGGATGACTTTCGTTCATTTATTGTACATATGAGCTAAAAGTGTCCTTTTCAGTTTCATTTAAAATATGAATGGTGACGTTTCAATTGGGCCTAATTTAGCTGCAGACTTCCAATTCCCAAAAATGTTTAAACCAAATAAGACCTATTCAACCCGAGAATAAAAATAGGTTGAGACTTGATTTTAATGTCATGTTAACTTCAAATTAAACTGATAATCCTATTTGTTCTCCTTTTAGCTATCCCAAAAGTAGTTATTGACCCTCCACGACCTGGAAAGACCACGCCAAGCTACAATGACAACAAAGGGGGCAACAAAATTCCAGGCTCAGACCAAAAGAGAACCACCACAACAATCAGACCACCAGTGACAGCTAAACGGATTTCACCTACAACAACAACCACCACTAAATCTCCAACCAAAAAAGTCACCCCTCCAGTGAGAGTCCCAGCGACTACCACCCGTAGGCCTTTCATACTGACACGTAAACCCCCTGTTGTGGTGACAACCAAACCAAAGGTCCCGTCCCGTCCCACAACCAGAACTACCACAAAAGCCCCAGTGGTTACAGCGGTGGTTCCCTTTATCCCAACACAAAGACCTTTAATCCCCTTTGTGACGCCAATTGATAACAGCATCAAAGACATTACCCAGAAACAAAGAGGTGATGTTCACAGTAAGTAAATTAACTTTTTATTATTATTATTATTATTATGTTTTTCACAATTCCTCAGTCTTGAGCAAAAATGGTCCATTGTCTATTGTCAGTAGTGTTGCAATGTATAAGATTACACAGAAGTCACTTTAGCACCTAGCAGCTTTCTGTTGGTCAACATGCATGGCTAATCGGCATGACCAACTTGAACCTGTTGGGAAATATTTATGGGAAAAATCCTTTGCATTTACACAAAATTCCCAATCACGTGAATTCCTATAATGACTGGATTTCACTATTAAAAATTGGTACACGTACATTACTTTTCACGGGTGTTCAGTCCTGCACCTTGAGGGCCAATGTCAAAAAAATAGCTTCCATGAGAGTTTCCCAAATATTTGCAAAAATGTGCTTTAAAGGCTCTTTCATGTGGATTATGATGCGGTCTTACGTCCTTTACTCATGTTTCTCAGTGAAGTCTGAGACTGTTGTGTGTCCTAAATCATTTTATGATCCAAAAGCATGCTCACAAATGCTCCCTTGCTACTATACGGCCTCAATGCACTTGTCTATGCAACAGTCCATGTGGTCTTTTGTAACCAATGTGTGAATTTAGAGGAGAACCGCTGAGTGGACCCTTTGGGACAGGGCCATGAAGGCCTTTGGACCTATCCAAGAAAACCATTTCCTGGCCCCAATGACTATGCTGCGTCTTTCATGATCATAAGCTCTTTTTTGGGTATCTCTTGGGCTTCCCTCAAGGAGAAACCAGATTTTTCAGGAAAGCAAATTGTATCGCAAAGCCTCCTATCCAGAAGACAGCACCTAATGAAAACAGAAGACTCACCCAGAGAGATTACATTACCAGTCAGCCTTGCCTCAGGATATAAATCAGTTACCCCGCACTGCCTCCGAGGGCTCACAATAGGCCTAATAAATAATGATGGCTCTGAAACAGTGGGGAAATGGCAAATATACATCTAGGGTTTAGATATCATTATATCTCTTTAATTATAAACCATAACAATCGTGTCAAAGTTGTATAGCCCCAACACGAACACCTGCAGTGTTTGGAAATGACCTTAGGGTGAAGTTGGTTTACTACATGTTCTTATTAGCTGGGAGGACATTGTTTCTATTGGAGGGCTGTACATAGTGCTGCCACAAGCAAAGGCTTGAGGGATAATTGAAATCAATAGACTAATCACAGACTTAACTTCCTTTCTGCTTTTATCGTGCCATATATTTGATGAACACTCACTTATCTCCAATCCTCTATTAAGCACATATTTCAGTTATGGGTAAAAAACAATTGAGGGGATAACTTGTCTTGTACTCAACATTTATTTTTCACTTAAGCAATGAGGCCGAGATATATAATCATGGCTAAGCTGATTGCCTGTGGTTCACAGACTACATTCAAAATATAGTGAATTATAATATAAATAATAATTGATTTTATAAAATGGTTTAGTAGTAACTTTAGGAATAATAGCTTAAAGTAAACAGTCCTTAAGCTATAGGCTATATATTTATATATATTTATATTTAACACAATTCATCTTTTAAAAATATTTTACAAGTACTAGAATATTTATTTTAAATGCATAAAAAATATTTATTAAGTGTAAAATATTTTAAAAAGATGAATTGTGTACTTTTTGTAGGGAATCACTATAGTCTAAACTGTTTTCTTTTTCCCTTCTAGTACCACGAAATCATGGGAAAAACAATGTGTTTGATATCGATTTAGACATTGAACTTGGCAACACAGAAGAGGAGCTGAAGGATGACCCAGGTAAAAGAAAGCTGCTTTTAGTGTTTTTCATTTATTTTTTTGCTGAAATTGCGGATGGATTTTAGAGTGTTCGATTATTGGTGCAGACTAGTCTGTAGATAGACATAGATATTCAGCAAATGGGAACGCACAGTGAGACTGCCTATTTGCAATGTTTTCTGTTATTTACATCACAGGCATTTTGTAGGTATTCATCTTGACTTTTGATGTCACTCCAGATGAATTGGATCAATGTTGTGAGGCGAACAGCTTTCTTTGGCCTTCATGAAAATACCCACACTTCACTGATCCCTGTGGGAAATTCAGGAATAGCGCAATTCAGTTTCATTTAGCAGTTTCACTTACGCTGCTTGCAAGGGCAGTTTCCCTGGAGTTTCCTCTTTTCAGTATGTTACTTAAGGGCATGATGATATTAGAGGATCTCGGTTAATGGCCATCGTGAATTGAGCCTGCAATGCTGGGAATACCAGCCCAGAGCCTTAACCAATATTTTTATTGTTTGCAAACAGGGTGTGAAATTAACACCCGTCCCCTGTCAAATGCTTCATTTTGTTATCTAGTGTGGAGGGTGAATCTCGGCTTGATTTCTGTCAAGAAAGACCTTAGCGCTGAAGATGCTTAGATGTTGCTGTCACGTCATTAATTTTGACTATCCATCCATCCATCCACTTTAAAAAAAATAAGTGCTACATTGTTTACTATGGAAGCTTGTTTCCGCCACTGAATAAAAATGAAAGAGGCTAATTGGAGTTTATATCTCACAATTTTGACTTTTTTTCTTCATAATTGTGATTGCAATTTTTTCTCAGAATTGCAAGAAAAAGAAGTCAGAATTGCGAGGACATCACGTTTATATCTCATTGTTTGCAGATACAAACACATTGATAAGTTGTATTATTCTTTATTCCACAAAAGGAAAGTCAATTAAATGTAATGAAAATAAAAAATTAAAAAGGTTAATAATTTAAAATAATATCATCTAATGTTTTTGGAAATACCCAATATTTTGTGTGTATGAGACCATTTGAGTAATTCATACAAAAAAAAATGCTTTTATACTTTTATAAATTATACATTTTTATGGAATTATTTTAATTTTATTTTATTTCAATTTCTCCTTCAAATTACAAATCTCCTCCATTTTTGCCGCCTCGTGCATTCTCAATTTAATTCTGAATGGTTCATGATCCTCGTGGCTGCTGGACAAAAAAATATTTTCCCACACTGGTTGAAGTGAATCCCCAGTTTCATGATCAAATATTTTTCAGAGTAGTTTAGAGTAATTCCTAAAATTGCATTTCATTTTGTCAACTACTTTTTTGATCAATTGTGTCATATTTCACAGAGACGGGCCATCTGAGCTGCTCTTTTAGTCATGGTCTCTGTGGATGGATCCAGCACAGAGAGGGAGATCTTCACTGGGAGACGACTGCAGATCCTTCAGGTATTATGGTGTTTTTCTATCAAATGTTTTTGGGTCAATAGCAAATAAGAATTTCTCAGATGAAGAAAAGAAGAAAAATTAAAAAGCGCTACACGTGCCTTTTTCACAGAAATGCAATCTTTGTATTTATGTTTCGTACTGTTATAATGTTTTCAAAATGCATTTATTTAATGACTCTAAAAAGGTCAAGTGCTGAAACCATTATGTATAGTAAGTATTTCCACATTTAAATCTTAAAAACGATGATAAAAATAGTTTTTCAAGGTACACTTTTCCCCCTTATTTTTTTAATTATCATGCATTTTTGAAATATGAATATTTTTGAGATATCAAGCTAAACTAATCTTACCATTCCATTAAAAATAGTTATTATCCCCTTGAAATGATATATTAAAGAGACTTCTTGAGGGTCTTGAATGTGATGTAATTTCCTGTTTTATTAATAAAAGATTACGAAAAGATTCGTATTTTTTTTTCAAGAAATTCAACCTTTTAGGGGTCGTTAACACAACACCGTTTACAAGTTTTCATGTTTTTATTTACATGACAATGGCGTTTGGGTGGCCTGAAAACACAAAGTTTTGAAAACGGGTTTCAAAATGCAAGTTTTTGAAACCGATACCGTTATCTGTGTTGACTACAAAAACACGAGTTTGTGAAAACGGTGACGTCATGCTAATGCATATTACGTGTTCACTCTACAGGCACATAGTTTTTCTTCACAAAGTGACGTCGCCAACTACTGGCCTGGCAGCAGAATACAGGGTTTCTAATCGTCTTAACGGATCAGTTTTGAAAACGCTGTCATCTGTGCACGAAAAAAGCAAAGGAAAAACTTTTCTGCTGTTAGTAAATTGTTGTCATGTAATCGTAGACTTAATTAGCTTTTTTGTTTAGTTTGTCTTTTTTTTTTTTAATTGCACAGTTATAGTATTTATTCATTCATGGTTTGTTTATTCATAGTTAAGGTCCTTGCATACCGAGTCCGAAATTTTCGGATGCGTTTTTTTCATATTCGTCGTTCAGTGGCTCTGAATTGTCAAAACACTTCTCAAAATGTTTGCTACGGATCCGTAAAACGGAGAAAATCGAACCCGATCCGTTTTTTTTTTATGACGGACGAAAGTTTCGGAGGCAGTGTTCAAACGTGATTAGAATAACACGAGGTCGTATTTATTTTTTTACGTGCGACAATTCCGTACGTGCAAGAGTGTGCAAGGACCTTTAGACTTGTTTTTTAGGTATCTGCCTGTAGCAGATTATATTTAATATGTATTCTGTGCACACTGTGCTTTTATGTAAACTGTTTACGTGACTCTACATGGCCTCGTTAATTGCCCCTTTGAGACAAATAAAGTTTTTTGAAATTGAAATTGAAATACACGTAATCAGCTTGTCTCCGTCATGATCTCTTTGGCAGGTGGGCGGTACCTGACGATCTCTGAGGGCGGAGAGAAGCGAGGTGGGCGTGGCGCTCAGCTGATCCTCCCCCTGACGACGCCCTGGAACGAGGGGAACCTGTGCCTGGCCTTCAGACACAACATGGCGGGCCACCATGTGGGCATGCTGCAGGTGTTCGTACAGAAGGGACGGCAGCACAGCCCCGCGGTCTGGGGTCGAACGGGAGGAAACGGCTGGAGGTCCACGCAGATCACCATTTGGGGCAATGGCCTAGAAAGTGTAAGTGTCAACACTGAATACACTCACATCTGTGAATGTCTCGAAAGGTTTCACCAAGGTGTTATTTGATTTGTCACTACAGGTGATCGTGAAGGGCGAGCGGCGGAGAGGCCGTAAGGGAGAAATAGCTCTGGACGACGTGAGTCTCAAACGAGGTTCTTGTCAGGAAGAGCACAATCTGAGGAGACTTTAACACCGGCAACACCATGAACAGAGACTTTTAACGCCAGCTTTACTCACAGGACTCTAGGAAGACGGACACCTTATGGAAAGGGACGTGGCTTCCTGTCAGTCCTGGTATGGCTATGGGTGCACTTCCCCTGGCCTTCCTCAATGGCTACAAGTGCATGTGCTCAGTTGAGTGCTGTAGGGACGCCGTATTTTTGTAGGCCAAAACCCCTAAACAAGTTAGCATTTTAGCACGTCCGGTTCCATCGTTTCAAAGTCAATGGGTTTTCTGAATGGGTTTTTGGTTAAATGCGGTTAACAAAAACTCAAGATATTTTCATGTTTTTTCTACAACATAAAGTACATCAGTAATTACGTCCTTGTGATATTTTAAAAGCTTTTGTCTTGGAAAAAGGTGGTTGCTAACAAGTGGCTAAATGGGACTACAGAAATGTTGGGGGGCATTGAACAGGTAACTCATCTATACACGACCCAGCTAACAGGGAATATTCTCAACTTTGGCTTAGTTTTACTTAACTATTTCCCTGCCATTGACGGAATTTTCCAACTTTCTTTTTTCAACTTTTCACTGTTATACATAAGAGTACTTAATCTCTGGAACACAACACAGGTGAAAAGCAGACACAAGCGATAAAAGCATTCATTATGCATGTTGTAGTCTTTAAAAAAAAACTTGATTTTCTCAGCTTTTGGTCAAAATGTTGCTTTTTTATGAAACTGTGGAAGCTTGTTTCCAGCACTGAATGAAAAATAAGAGGGGTAATCGTGACTTTTTATCTCACAATTCTGATTTTATAACAAGCAATTGTGAGTTATAAAGTCAGAAATGTGAGATAAACACGCAATTCTGACAAGAAAAAATTCAGTCTATTTTTCCCTCAGAATTTGACTTTATAACACGCAATTGCGAGTTTCTATCTCACAGTTCTGAGAAAAGAAGTCAAAATTGCGAGATATAAACTTGCAATTGCGAGAAAAGTGTGAAGACTGAAAGAGTTGTCGGAAGCTTAGTGACGGTGATGTTGAAGTCATGTGACCGTTTAGCTTTTTACTTCTGTTGATTCAAAATTCCCAAAAGTTGTATTCAGTTGTGAAGATTATCATGCTGAACAAAACATGTAAGAATCATAAACTTTCATTGGATTTTCACAGAGCTTATTTTCTGCAATAATCCTAAAGCCAATGGAAAAATCCTACAGGGTTTTTGTCAAGGGAATGACCATGACTTACAAAAATGACTTACAAAAATATGTCATCACTGCAGCACTCTGTTGGATGAGATGTCTAAAATGTCAAAGCCTGATTTTTTTTTTTTTTACATTTTAATTTTGTAGATGTCAAATTTGTCCCCCACCTCAAATCTTTTTGTCAAACTGTCGAGCAGACGCCATTGTAAATGTAAGTGTCCCTGTTCAGCTGTCACCCGAATGATGATGATGTCCTTTCAAAATCCCCTTTTCAATTTGACCGACGTGATTTGTTAGCCCAGTTTGCAGCTAATCTGAGTGACTATTTTTGGTGTATTATTGTAAATGTATTCAAACGTGTGTATATATATATATAAATATATTTCAAATATGCTTTGTAGGTGCACATATATGTGAATTCTTCATCGTGTAAGAGATGCAGGACAATGTTTACATCACACGACCCAGTATTTTATTGACGTATATTAAGTACAAACCAGTAAACAGTTCTGAATTTTTCTTCTTAATGGCTGTATCAGCCATTCTTTATGATCATCACAACCATGGTTACCCTTTAAGACTGTATGTTGATTATGAAAGATCTTGGTTTAATATTCAGATGAAGCAACGACCTCCAGACATTAAAAGGTGTGAACATGAAATATGTCTTGTATTTTTTAGTCTTGTTGGGGAGTAATAACTTAATTTCAGAGCAGCTTTTTAAGTAGAGTTGTAAGTTTTTGTCATGTTGTTTTGCACACACAGCTTTAATTAATAACCAGCTCTCCTAAACTATCTTCTCTTTCATTTGAAGAACTGGGAAGTCAAATTCTATTAGTGAATCAGATTGGATGCTGCAAATAAATGAACCAAACGATTTGCCTGTTAATTTGATTCCCTGGGACGATGCTTGCACAGCACATTGTCTTTTTTGTAGCATATATAGTTTATTATGGAGTTTTCTAGTCATATTAGTGGTATTTAGTGTAAATCGATCTGTTCAGATAATGCAGTCACTCTCATTGAAACCCTCTTTGCTTTTGTGCCAGAGAAATATTGTTCTGACTAACATCAGGCCCTCATTCATGAAACGTGCAGAACAATTGTGTTAATCGTGTAAAAAAGCTTTCTTGTGTAAAGTGATTGCATTCAATTCAATGATTTGCACAGAAATTTGTTCTTGCTTGCATTTTCCTTGCATGAACAAGGCCAATTGAGTTCTTTCTACTCTTACCATCTAATGACCTTGATATGAAGCAATGAAACTCCTTATAGAAGCAATTTAATAGAAGTCCCATTGTAAATAATACTAAGACTTTTTTTTTTTTTTTTTAAATATGTTGCATTTTGAATGGCAGTTTTGAGACATTGGTACATTCAACTGTAATTTAAAGAAATTAATTTTTCAGCGGTACCAAATATTCAAGAAAAATAACGCCTCTTCCAACCTGTTTGGATCTGGGTTATTGCTTACATATATTTTTAAAATGAGACATTTCTAATCTAAATCACTATTGTGGTAGTGGTTTTAAATAATATTAATGAAAACATAGTATTTGTTATAATTATTAAGATATATATTCTGGGGGCCATAAAACTGTGAAAATGATCAAAAAAGCTGGCAGTGGCTTAGATCAGTCTTGTAGAGCTGTGTTCCTCTGAAGGCACATTACAACCAGTACGACTAAATGAGTGTTGTTTTATATTTTCCTTTATGCTTTAGGGCAGGGTAGCAATGAGGTTCAAAATCCAGCAGTTATCTAAAATATCAATTTTCTTGATCCCGAAGGGGAAATTGGATTATAAAATAAGCACGTTGGCTCAGAACTAACTGTTGAAACGGCAGCAGTCACCTCTAGAGACATGGCTTTGCATTCAGTGAGTGAAGAATGTACTTTCAGTGGCAACTTTATTTGGTGCACTAACCTACTGTAGACTTTAATAACTCAAAGTCTGAATTCATGCATTATGGAAACATTTTGCCAGGACCTTCTGGTTCGTTCTGATTTGTTAGCACCAAACAAGTTTTTCCATCTCATCCTCACAACACTGTATTGGATTGAAAACTGAAAGGTCTCACTACATCCGAGGAAGCAGAGGAAGGTTCTTTGTAACATGACATTTAATGTAAAAGTTCAAATCAAATATACATCACTCATTATTTCACTCCAAACCAGGGAGATGTTTCTTTCATCCATGGAACACAAAAGATGCTATGCAAAATGTTCTGCCAGTTTTATCCATATAAAAAAAGAGATGCCTGTAGATGCAACACGTTAGAATATAAATGAGAAGCAAATAAGGGGAAGATTTTCAGCTAATAATGATTCAAGTTTCAGTTTGTTCCTTCACAAACAGCTTCGGTCCCCATCACTTGCATTGTGTGCCAAAAGTAATTTTTAGCAAATTATGCAAAATATCTCATTCTGTGTTCTACACAACAAACTCATACAGGTGTGAACCGACATGAGGGTGAATAAATTATGACAGTTTCATTTTTCTGGGTAAACTATTTATTTTGCGGTGCTTAATGTCTTCCAAAAAACATCCCATCATATTTTTACCACCATTTAGGTTGTACTTTTGACTCAAAATAAGAAGCATCCATGGAATAAAGCTATGTATACATACATGCTGCATTTTATTAAAGAGGTTTTAAAGGTCTTGATTTTGAAGTCTACTAGACTGGCTAGGTTTTTATGTTTGAATGTTCATAGAATGACTTATTTGACGTTGTTGCAGCACCTCTCTTCTCAGTCTGTCAGTAACGCTCTGTTTAGTCCCTGTCTCTATGAAGCTCCACCTTCTGAAAAGTACAGTGTGCTCTGATTGGTCGACTGAACCAGTGTGTTTGGGAAATGTCACGCTCCATACCATAAGCGTGAGTTCCAACACACTACTATCACAACTCAAATCAGGCCATTCACCTTTATTTTGCGTATGCCCATGGTCAAGAATTATTTAAATGAGGAAGACTGTGACATGTTTGTTCCCGGAAGAAAACTCAAGTCAAGTTCAGAAACAGTGCGCACTGATATAGAGAATAACTCCCTTTGGAGTGGACTTTGTGCTTTACAACTTTGCAGTTTTACATGTAAAAATATGAGAGAAAAAAAAAAAAAAAAAAAAAGTCTAGGTATGCATTTTCCCCAGACTTCAAATATCCAGCAATCCACAATAGCTCCCCTTCCTGTTCTTCACTGACAGGACTGGAACCCACAGTGCATTTCTGATTCTACAAGCCCATTCATCAAACGACGCACTGCGTTCGAAGAAAGCCTTTGCACAGTAATGTGGTCATTTCAATTTTCCAGACCTTTTTGTCAGGTTGGATTGGTCTAGACATTAATTAGGCACTTTTACCCACAGAATATCAACCACCGTTTATCATAACTTTCTCTGGAAGTTTTTTTTTGGACAATGTAGGTGCTTGAAAATGTCCCAATTAACAGTCCAAAAACAGCTTTTAATGAATTCAAGCTCAGAAAACAACTTGTTTGGAATTGTCACATTATGACGCAATAGTGGGACAAAAGACCGCCTCTGCAGAATCAAATCAACACCTACTTCTGCAACAGGAGTCTAAATATAATGCTATAATCAACACTTTTCACGATTAGTTCATATCGACAGCTGTAACAGTAAAAACGTAGTAAAAGATTTCGAGAGAGATCCACATGTAATACTCATTTCATATGCAAAGATGTCAGCCAATCACAGCAGTGGCCGTTTACACTGATTTGAAGAGGCGTGTCTGCTGTGAGACTTCAGAGGCTAAAATCAGGGTAGAAAATGGCCTTTTATTTATGTAAAAATCATACTAATTTAATAAGTGCACCTCAGGAAACATAAAATATTTTTTAAACTGCAGTTCATGACCCTTTTAAGAATCAAGTAAACAGTTTAATAAATACAAAAACAGGAATTTTCAATTTAGTGACTTTTGAGAAATGAAAACTTCAAATAAGGCTTTTATGACAACAGCTGTAGTAAAAACAACAACTTTACTTTTGTTGATTGGTTTGGTCACAGAAGTTGAAACAGCTGTGTGCATTTTCAGTGCTGACATGCATAATGCCTTTCGGGAACCCTTAACATAGTTTAGAAGAAAAAAGTTTTATCTGAGAAATGCATTCACGTCTTGCACCATGTAAATGACATTCAAACAGTTTCCCTTTATCAAAGCACACACTGTTATATCTGCGGAGATGGGACCGTTAACAGGCCAGTGGACTTCATCTTGTTCATGCCACCATCCAAGACACAAACACGAGGGAAATTTACTTTCACCAGGTGAGCAGCAAACTACAGGAGAAAATGTATGATTATTATTCATTTTTATGCATATTGCAGAAGTCTAATATAAAGTGACTTGCAGTGAATGCATTTAACAGTGCATGCGTTTCCTAAAAAACATCAACAGGAGGATGAAATAACCTTACCGCGGTGGCGTTCTTCATGATGTTGCTGAGGATCACGATGACACGGAATCTGTATCCGGCCAGGGTGCTGGTGGCGGGACACTGGAGCAGCTCTCCCTCCGGCCCAAACGTGGAGGTGTAGGGAACGTTAATGCTGCCTGGGATGTGACCGCGACTGAAGCTGCACACGGGCGGTCAAGGGTCATACGGCTGCATTCATTTGATCAAAAATACAGCACAAACGGTAATATTGCGAAATACTAATATAATATAAAATATCGGTTTTCTAATTTTTTGTTATTTAAAATGTAATTTATTCCTGTGATGCAAAGCTAAATTTTCAGCATCATTATTCCTGTCTTCAGTGTCACATGATCCTTCAGAAATCATTCAGATATGATGAACTGAAGTGACGGCGACGACTCAAGATTGGTCACTTGTCTGTTGCCCGTCTACCAGTTTTTCTCTATAACTGTCCATAAAAGTCAATAATAAAAAAAAAAAAAACTCATACAGCCTGATCGGCATTGGAATGGAAAGGTTAAGCAAAGAGAATGGTGGAAAAGCGGGTAATGTTGAAAACAGTTGTGTTGCTTGATATTTTTGTGGAAAACATGCAAATGGTTCAACTGGGGATGCTTACCAAATGCAGATATCATAAAAGTTTTCAGGGTAACACTTTATTTTACAGTGTCATGGTTACATATGTTACATGTAGTTACTTACTATAAATTATGCATAATTACATGCAACTAGCCCTAATCCAAACCAAACCAAACCAAACCCTCCCTAACCCTATAGTAAGTACATATAGATACTTAATATAACTGAGTACTTAAATATATAATTACAGTGTAACAAAGACACCTTAAAATAAAGTGCAACAATTTTCAGACTTGCGTTTCTTCATCAGTATTTTGTCTTGTTTTAAGAAGAAAATATTTAAGCATCCTTAAACCAAGATAAATATACTTGAGAATCAAAACGATGAAAGATAATACGAATTTATCTTGAAGTATGTTTATTTTTCTTACCCTATTGTTTTTTTTTTGGTAAAAAAAGGACACAAATTTACATACAAAACCTCACAAACAATCTTCGATTGATGCTTAAAACAAGGAAAACCTATTTGCCAATGATAAAAGTAAGAAATATAAGCTTAATTTAAGATACTGTATACTTTCTGAATTTTTCATTTTTTATGATTAATTTTGTTATTTTTTCATCATTAGGATCAGGACACTTTATTTTGATCGTCAACTTTAGACATTAATTCACTTTGCAACTACACGTCCACTAACTCTCACTAGAGTATTAGTAGACTGGTAGGGTTAGGGTTTGGGTTAACATGTAGTTGCAAAGTTACCTATAGTCAGTAGAATGTCTAAAGTAGACTATCAAAATAATATTTTTGCAGTGTGGAGGAGGCTTTGATTTAGATCAAGAAGTTTGGTTATTGGTTAAAGCCCAGTGGCTTTGAGCGTGATTGAACTATCAGATTAAGACCATTATAAAGTCCAGCTCTAATGTGAGCATTATGGTGTATTCAGTGAATACCCAGAGGTACTTTGGTTTACATGTGTTGTGGTAAGACATCTAAGCAGTACACAATCTCCTGTAAGCTCTTGAGCTGGTCGTTTGTAATTGTGTCAGGTGAAGTTCACAGGATTTACAGAACAAACCCTACACAGATCTATGGGCTTTGTGGAAACCATCCAACTCCATCTAAAACCCACTGCAGCACTACAAGAGAACAAAGTGTGCAGGACAAGATAAAAAATATGAGCAGAATAAAGTCCCAAGGGACATTGATTAAGCATGACCAAGACAAGTGCACGCAAGAGCAGTGTCTCAAAGAGAAGAGCAGCAGGTGAGCGGAGTGGAAGATGAGATGGGAAAAGAGAAAGAGGGCAGAGTGTAATTGAATAATAACTCTTCTTAGCTGCCTTCCTCCGTAGATAAAGTTACAATCAGTGATATTTGCGCAACATCTTTCAATAAAAAACGAGTGCAACTTCTCAGAAACATTTAACAAGACCTTTCTCCATGTCTCAAGAGGATGAGAAAATGTTCATGCAGATTTTAAACGGTCCTTAAAACAGAAAGGGCTTTGTCTAACATTCATATCAAATATTGATATGGCCATAAAACGTACAGAATACAAAATGAGAGAACAATGAATATCTACATCAATATACCTGCGCTGCAGCGTTTACATTCAGTTTTCCCTGAAAGCCTTGAATACATATATTATGATTGCTCTTATCCTGCTTGTGAACGCTATCGTGTGTCTACTTACAGCTGCACTAATGGAAACGGTGACAAACCTCTTAAAACAAATTAACCACAGTAATGCTCTCCCACACATTCCACTGGGGCTTCAAGACTAGCAACAGACAACCATCTGTCTTTAGGCTCTGACTTTTTTTATTTTGTTTTATTAATCTGATTTTTACATTATCTACTTAAAAGTTTAGCCAACTTCTAAATGAATCCTTTCAAACAATGAAACACAAATATGGAAACCCTGCAAGTACATTACAAATAGATTTTTTCACGTCTGTAAGAAAATCTGAGTGTGCCTGGAGTTGACCTGACTTTTTGATGTTTGTAACATCAGTGTTCTGATGTTTAGCTTGGGGTTTTAGGGGCCATTCATAGACAGCAAAAAAAACATGCTCTTAAAAGGAAAACTAGACAAAAATACTATTAATATCTTACAAATAAAGAGACATTTATACTTATACTACCGATAAAATCTTTGGTCAGTAAGAAATTAGGAAAGAAGGATTTTAATTTCAAATAAAATTTCAAATACTTTTGAACTTTCTATTACACAATTATTTGACAATTTCTATTATCTGTTCAACATTGATAATACAAATAAATGTCATGTGACACTGAAGACTGGAGTAATGATGCTGAAAATTCAGCTTAACCATTACAGAAATAAATTACATTTTAAAAACGATTAAAATATGTAAAATTGTTATACATTACATTATATTATTGTTTTTACTGTATTTTTAAATAATTTAAATAATTTTCTTAATTATAATAATAATAATATTTTGTTGCAGAGTTTTGCATTTATTATTAAGACTAAAAGGATACTCTTCAAGGCCTCGGATGTCCACTGCCAGGATCTTGGGTTTCCCAGTCCTGGCCCTCTTGGCAGGAGTTTTAAAGCAAGCCGGTCCACTCAGCTCACACAGGTCAATGAGGTCTTCCACAGAGATACGAGGAGACACTTCTGCTTTCAGCTCGCTCAGCTTCAGTGGCTCGCGGCTCTGAGGGTGCAAAGAAATGAGTGGAAAAACGACAGATTTTTTGCAGCGGTGAGTGGTATTTTAAAAAAAAAATGTGTGAGTGAAAATGATGTGTGGGTTGAAACGTTAGCCTGTGTAAGTGTTGAGCAGGAAAAACAGTGAAGAGTCATCGAGTATATTCAAAGAAAACACATGCATATGTTCAATTCCTGCATCCTGCACCCTGATGATACTGGTATCCCTCAAGGATCTGTACTCAGTCCCATACCATTCTCCATTTTATAAAATGCATGGCTTTATTTTCACTGCTATGTCGACAGAAGTCAGGGCTACTTTTCATGCCTCTATCCGGTTTCACCTATGTGATCTCATATCCCTTGGACATCTCAACCTGAATGAATAATCAACACCTCAACCTGTCAAGACTGAGCTGCTGAAGATGGCTTCTACCTCAGTTTCTCTCCATCTTGGTTCAAAAAACAGTTACCCTGAGGTGAAAAAAAGCCAAGATGACCAGCTCATATTCAGCGAAAACAAAGCAATCACACAATTTTGCAGTATTATGGCAGACAAGTCCAGATTTTTTTTTTCTTGGTCTCAACTTCCTAATCAACCTTTTTTTTTTTTTCAGATTGTAGAGGCTGAGATTATTGATCTTGACTCTAAACCACAAGTAAAAACAAAGCAAACTGTGTTTAGATGTCAGTCAGATGGTCTTTTCCTGCCCAAATAGGTTGGTTTTAGTAAAAAGTCTGCAAGACTAGCTATTTTTTATTCAAGCGACAGCTCAACAGCCTACCCGTATGTGCAGCATGACCCTTCAAGGGTATCCAAAATACTGCTGCTTAATTCACAGTTAACTATTAGAAATTCTGCCACAAGCTGTTGTCAGAAATCCTCACAAGTTGCAATCTTTGCTTAAGTCTACACAGGGTGCCCAAAATTGCCTGAATCTAAATCAAGACACACTTTTTCTGGCCTACCATTGCAGCCAATGCCCCGGGCCCCCACTACCTTCAATCCATTATCAACCTCTATTTTTCCCAGCCAGTTTGGGGCAATTAGCTCTATCCAGTCTTCACATGTAAGGAGCCAACCTGTCTGGAAATATCTCCATCTGTGCCACATCCCGATCATTAACAGAACAGCAAATGGACCATTTGAACTCAAAAGGAGACTATTCATTCTCACATAAATATAATTTCTCCCACTCGACTAAAAAGCATAGCAATACAGCAATATCATAGCTCTAATTGGCACTTTAGGTTCAGGCACATTACATCAGGAAGGACCAATTTAATAGGCACAATATGAGTGGATAACATTCACTGTTCCTGCATATCTTCCCTCCACCTTAACACTTTGGCCAAATTATCAAGCAAATCATCTACAGTACCAGCAGAGAGTGGGTGGATTACAGAAAGGGGTATATAACAATAATGTTTTTTTTTTTTAATAAAAATATTTTTTTCTTAGCAGTATTTTTATCCTGTTTTCCATTTGAAAGATGGAAATATATTCAAACATTTGCATTCCTGTTGCTCAACTGTGATGTGTGCATTAAATTAAATGTAATTTTCTTAAGAGAAAAGCATCTGGCAATTGCAAAAAAAAAAAAAAAAAGTAAAATGAGGTAAATTAACACTCTCAAAAATAAAGGTTCTTTATTGGCATCTATGGTTCCATGATGAACCTTCAACATCCAACAACATTTCCATTATAGTGGGAAAAAGGTTCTTTAGATCTTAAAAATGTTCTTCACGCTAATAAAATATATATTTTTTAAGAACTGTTCACTGAAAGTTTTTTTGGTGAACCAAACATTTGGGGAACCAAAAATGCATTGAGACGAAATCCCCAAAAGTGTACACTTTTTAATTGTACATTTCAAAATATTACTGTTTTTACTGTATTTATGATCAAATAAATGCAATCTTGGTGAGCACAAGAGAATTCTTTCAAAAAGATTAACTAAATTGTATTAATCAAACATTTGGCTGGTAGTGTAATTATAAAGTAAATTTTCAAATTGATTTTGAAACTTATTGGCGACATCTTATTGTTGTAAAAAGCACCAGCAGGTGCACGGCATATACGGTCATACCGCGCAGCTCTAATAACAATCCGCATTATCGCTGAATTCCACACTTCTAAGTGCAGGACTCTGAAACAAAGGGCAACAGCACAGGAAGGGCAGCGAGGTGGGGGGATATCTCGTAAATGTCAATGTTCAGTAGCCCATGAAATCAGTCCAATCAGTCACGGAGAACCAGCCTCCCACAGAGTGCAGCCAATTACCTATGAGGTCACCTTAGCAATCGAGGTAAGCTTGAGGAATGGAAGGCGGCTGATGTCCAATGGCTTCTGGTATTAAAGTGCATTAGATCCGCAGGGCTCGTGGCATTCTCATCATTGCCTAAAGGAGGCCCTTGTGCTCTGGCTTCAGAAACTCTAAACGCAGGCAAGAGTCTTGACCTTTTATTATCACTGCTGACATTTCAATAGGCCATAAACTTGCCTGTTTGGATGCTCTGTGGGTTTGCAGACGGCCACGAGAATCGAAAGCCACAGAGCTGTCCTGATCACCAAGTCAAAATGGTAAATGTTTCGTCTCAAAGCTGAAAGGAGCAGGCTTTAAAAATGCAAAAATAATCAAATCCATGCAAACATTCCTCTAGGTATTTACGGTCTGAAAAGGATTACCAGTGCAAATCTGAAAACAAGCGTGTGTTTGAAAGGCTTAACATCTACATGACAGACGCTGTCAAAAAATGTATGCTATCTTTTATCAAAAATGATAAAGGATGGAGATCTGGCATAAATTCAGTGGTGTGACGATGCCCTGTGGTGCTTGAGAGGCATTTAAACATCCAGCATCTGGCTGCACTGGAGCAGGTGATATGCTGAGGCTGCCGCACATCAGAGTCTCAAAACAAAGTCTGGAATCGAAATAAAAAGACAGATCCAAGACTTAAGAAATGAGACCATGGTCTGCTCGCTCTCCCCTCCTGCCCAATCAGAGCTCAGCATGGCAGCGGCGAGGCCACATACAGTAAGTGGCACCAAGTCCATCTAATCAAAGCTGTTGGAATATACTACAAAAAAAAGAAAAACAGGTATTTTGTTGCATGCAAAACAATCAGTTCACATGCACTGCCATTACATTTCTGCTGATATACGATTATCTTGTGAGGGACCCCATTCCTAAAATATAAAGGAAGCTATATATTTTCATGTACAGTATTCAGACCCATATACTGTACTGTGTGTGATAGAAAGTATAATATTATAAAACAGAATTATTCGTTTTGTATAGTCATTGCATGCATATTTATTATTTTAAATATTAGTATGTAGTTAATTAACAGCTAGTTAATTTTTTTCTACCCAATATTAGAAAATTTTATTTTAAATGCAGTTAAAATATATTTACATGGTTCTTTGCATAATAAATCAGTTTTACAAAAAAAATAGTGCAGTATAATTAGTGAAAAAGTTAAAGGCATCAATGGCGAGGGAAAACTGTCTTTAAGGCCCTTGTTTACACCTGGTATTAAGATGCGTTTTGGTCGATTGGATCACAAGTGGACGGGGCCTAAAATACAACACTTAAACAAGTGTACATCACAACACTATTTGCATATTCACTTCTTACTATTAAAATACTTTTTCTGTAGAATAACATCAAGGTGGAAATATAGTTTGCTAATTACTATTATATTTAGTTTATTTTTGTTACTTATTTGCTTCTGCAGAGCTGGAAGATACATCATTACAGATATCAGGTTCCTTAATGTCCAACACATGAAACACAAGGATAGTGAAACACCTGCATACTAAAGGACAGCATTAAGATCACATGAATAACTCAAAAGTTATGCCAACAATAATGCAATCTGCATTATTTATCCGAGCCCAAGTGGATGCTGGGAACAATAAGGTAAATACTGTCTCATAAAGACTATAGAGTACCCTACAATGATATTTGACAATAAAATACAGGTCCACTGACTTCGAGATATTTGGCCGTAACAATGACCTCGGTTTACTGAGAAGTCATTTGAACTGTTGTTCCAACAGTCGATTATTAACAGGTGAACACAAAGGCCATGTACACAGCTTAAAAGGAATGTTTTAAGAGGATTACCCACAGTTCTTAGGCTCTTTGTTAGAGTGGCATGTGATTGAGAACCTTGTTACTGAGTTATTGAGTAAACTAGCTTATTCATGTAACAAGCCATGAACAGCCTTTAAAAGCAGCTAGTAAAGTCTAAATGAGGGGGATTCTTAACCAAATGGACTGACATTACTGTGTGTTTAATGGCTGAGACCTTCATGAGCAACTGTTAGAACTGTTTAAGGACTAAATCTCAGAAATGAGCCTCAAACAGCATCTGGATTCTCCTGTAAATCTAGACAGGTCTTATAATGCATTATAATTACAATTTCTCTACCCTTACACAGTCTAGTTCAGACTACATTACATTCTAATTTTACAAATTATGACACATTTATGTTTAAATTAAATGTTAATTGTAGAAAAGAGCAAAAAAATTTATTGAATTTGCGTTTTCATCTTGCACTAAATGATGCACATCATCTGGGAAATTCTAATTCAATCACAGAAATGTATTGCCTTTTTAGGTAACACATTTCAAATCAAATCTAGGCAGTGTTATGCATCCATATCAGGTATGACCGTTTGATTATACATTATTGCAGTCAATAAAAGGCATGTTGTGGTTATTACTGTTCATCATGACAGCAATTTCAGAGCGACACCATCTACAACTACTTAGTGTTGCTCAAAAACGCATTCAGCCATGCACACATGATGTTTCTCATAATCAGCTGAAGGCACTGGTATCATCTCTATTGCACACACACACGGACACGCTCGCTCGCTCGCTGACAGAAGGTTTGGCTGCAAGTTCCGACTTGTTGGAGTCAGGCTTTAGTGATGGCGCCTGTCAGATGGCCACAGAGAGAGAGAGAGAGAGAGAGAGAGAGAGAGAGAGAGAGAGAGAGAGAGAGAGAGAGAGAGAGAGAGAGAGAGAGAGCAGAAAGCTTGATCAGCAGACACACCATGCTCTAATGACCAGGAGATGACAATCAACAGCAGACAATCTAACCGCACCATTTACAACCCGGTAACCGAAAACCAGTCATACTGCACAGAGAAAACGCATGGCAATGTATGCATTAATACTTGCTCAAATAGAAATTAAATAAAGATTGGGAACTCAAATGGCCTTATATGACCCAGGAGAACGCGTCTGAAATAATAACACAGTAAACTGGTTCAAAACATGCACCAAAGACTAGCTAAGTAGCTGTAGTCAGCTTGGTTTAATTTCATAACTTCCACTGAGAACAGATTCTATTCAATCCTTCTTTGTTCAAAGCTACAACCTTTTGTTTACCAGTCCAAATCACACTTGAAATGATTTCTAGCTGGTTTGGTTATTACTACTTCTTGTTAATTGCTTATGTAAGAATGCATTTGCTAAGACGGTTAAATGTAAATGTATGTGTGAGTGCGTAGGCATGTGAGACCATGAGCTTTTATCAGCCTTTCACAGATACAGATATAGCTAGATATCGCTGAAGCAGTGCATTTCCACACATCAGGCTGTGTTCAGTCAGAGAATAGACAGATTAGGTCAACAGATGAGGGTTTGTGAAGCTCAGCACTGCCTTGGGCCAACTGCTGATGAATCGCAAACAGAGAGCCAGACGCAAAGAGGTAAGAGGTTAGATAGACGCTCTCAGTGTGACTCGAAATACATCTCACATCCTCATGACACACCAGCAGTAATATCGGTGCTAAGAAATCCAATTTAATGATTTCACAACATCTTGTAAAAGACAAATATGGCAATGCTTCTAGTGCAAGCAAGCACTTCCTAATGAAGTGGTCGGATTATTATATTTGTTAAGTAACTTGCTCTGGCAAGTTTTTAACCTGGTTTTGCAGAAACACCAATTAAATATTAAAGTATGTGAAGTCCCAATGTTTAATATGTATATCTATCTAAATGATTCACTTTTTCCATTATAGGAACATAAGAAAAACGTGAAAAATCTGACATTAAGGAAGCTAAATAGCAAAAAAAATACAGAAATTATATATAATAATATAATATAAGAGTATTTAAATTAAAACCTTATATTACATTACATGTATTGTATATTAAGATTTTAATAGCATTAATAATATTCATTATTACGGTTATATGATTAAATAATACTATTCAATTACAATATTATTAATACTACTTTTATGCTGTATAGTATTTACAATTATCCTGAAAAAAGTTAGCACGACTAATAATAATGATAACCTTATAGCATTAATACATCAGAATTATTTGCCGCCTTGGTAAATCTGATCAACGATGGCTGTAAAAGAATTGAAAGTGGGGGAAAATCACATTATGAAATAAATGTTTTTCTCCAAAACATGTTGGGAACATTTATTTTCCCCCTTTTATTACATACTTTTTGCAACCACCTTTTTCCTGTTCCTGATGATACCTCCTGTTGGAACATCAAATAAAATACTCTGCGGAATCTTTAATGTTGTGGGCCTAATTTTCTGCCAGAGGTCCTGGACATCTTGTTCAGATACATGGCATCATGGATTCGATCAAATACCAAAAGATAAAAAATCGAAACCTGACAGCCTGTGCTGGAAATCTTATAACGGGCCATGTCTGGATCTTCCAACAGGACAGTGATCCAAAAACAAACATCTAAATCAAAACAAAAATGGGTCACTGTGCACAAAACCAAGCATCTGCAATGTTCCCAATGGGTTTTGGAGAAAAACATTTATTTCATAATGGCCCTCATTTATCATTCTTGCGTAGAAACGGGCGTATAAGTTGGCGTAAGATTATGCTTACACTCCTCTCACCGCCTGATTTATGAAGCTGTGCGTACCTTTGAAATCCAGGTGTACGCAATACCGGCCCTTGATAAATGCCGCGGCTGAAAACGATCGTCATTAGAATAACACGCCCCTATATATTCAAGTCTCCGCTTCCCCCACGCCCTCATTTTACGCCATGGACACACGGAAGACGGCAAAGAATAGAAACTTCTCCGACGTGGAGCCGAAATGACCTGTCACAATGCATTTTTTTACAGCACGTGTTTTGAAACAATTAGCATTTAATTTCATATCACGTCACTTGTATTGGGGTGTACAATAGTGATGATGATGTGATGTGGAGTAAAATTCATTCACATTAATAATTGCATGACAATTTGTAATATTCTTATTATTATGATTTTTATTATTAATAACGCTTATTGTTATTTAGAAGAATAATGTAATTTTTATTATTTTGTCAGTCTGAATTATTTTTTGGTCATTGAAAGCCTTTCATTACTGAACCCAGCCCGTGCGTACCTGCCGGACCTGACCCTGAAACGTCTGGTAAAGCGCACAGGCTCGCAACTGAAGGAACACATATGCCTACAAATCAAATGCTTTGGTAAATTCACACAAATTAAACATTGAAGTCCATGTTGCACAAAAATAAACACTGAAGTTTATAATTACTATGTTGTTGTTTTTTTACAGTGGGTCATAATATATCATATCTTTTAGTTTGTCAGTGTGTTTTGTGGTGTTAGGAATTGTTTCACTGCGCATTTCTGCACTAACTGAGCTGGCGTAGGATTTGAGCGTGCCGTACGCCAACGTCCATATTGATAAATCTCAAAGTCACCGTGGTTTTGGGTGTACGCCAGGTGTACGCTGGTGTAAGCACTTTTGATAAACGAGGGCCAATGTGATTTCCCCCCACTTTCAATTCTTTTACTTCAATAAAAGGTTAGATTTTTGCATTTAAAAAAAAAAAAATTATATATATATATCAAAAGGATAAACAATGATCAAAAGTGGCTATAAAAATAAATCTGCATATTTACCAAGGGGGCAAATAATTCTGACCAGCACTGTATTGCATATTAAGGGTAATTATTAATATTATTAATACTGTTATTGTATACTATACATATTGATTCTCAACCACAAATAGTA